>OY482674.1:58672771-59158445 GCA_960531455.1 Urophora cardui
ATTATTATTATTATTATTATTATTATTATTATTATTATTATTATTATTATTATTATTATTATTAATTATTATTATTATTATTATTATTATTATTATTATTATTATTATTATTATTATTATTATTATTATTATTATTATTATTTATTATTATTATTATTATTATTATTATTATTATTATTATTATTATTATTATTATTATTATTATTATTATTATTATTATTATTATTATTATTTATTATTATTATTATTATTATTATTATTATTATTATTATTATTATTATTATTATTATTATATTATTATTATTATTATTATTATTATTATTATTATTATTATTATTATTATTATTATTATTATTATTATTATTATTATTATTATTATTATTATTATTATTATTATTATTATTATTATTATTATTATTATTATTATTATTATTATTATTATTATTATTATTATTATTATTATTATTATTATATTATTATTATTATTATTATTATTATTATTATTATTATTATTATTATTATTATTATTATTATTATTATTATTATTATTATTATTATTATTATTATTATTATTATTATTATTATTATTATTATTATTATTATTATTATTATTATTATTATTATTATTATTATTATTATTATTATTATTATTATTATTATTATTATTATTATTATTATTATTATTATTATTATTATTATTATTATTATTATTATTATTATTATTATTATTATTATTATTATTATTATTATTATTATTATTATTATTATATTATTATTATTATTATTATTATTATTATTATTATTATTATTATTATTATTATTATTATTATTATTATTATTATTATTATTATTATTATTATTATTATTATTATTATTATTATTATTATTATTATTATTATTATTATTATTATTATTATTATTATTATTATTATTATTATTATTATTATTATTATTATTATTATTATTATTATTATTATTATTATTATTATTATTATTATTATTATTATTATTATTATTATTATTATTATTATTATTATTATTATTATTATTATTATTATTATTATTATTATTATTATTATTATTATTATTATTATAATTATTATTATTATTATTATTATTATTATTATTATTATATTATTATTATTATTATTATTATTATATTATTATTATTATTATATTATTATTATTATTATTATTATTATTATTATTATTATTATTATTATTATTATTATTATTATTATTATTATTATTATTATATTATTATTAATTATTATTATTATTATTATTATTATTATTATTATTATTATTATTATTATTATTATTATTATTATTATTATTATTATTATTATTATTATTATTATTATTATTATTATTATTATATTATTATTATTATTATTATTATTATTATTATTATTATTATTATTATTATTATTATATTATTATTATTATTATTATTATTATTATTATTATTATTATTATTATTATTATTATTATTATTATTATTATTATTATTATTAATTATTATTATTATTATTATTATTATTATTATTATTATTATTATTATTATTATTATTATTATTATTATTATTATTATTATTATTATTATTATTATTATTATTATTATTATTATTATTATTATTATTATTATTATTATTATTATTATTATTATTATTAATTATTATTATTATTATTATTATTATTATTATTATTATTATTATTATTATTATTATTATTATTATTATTATTATTATTATTATTATTATTATTATTATTATTATTATTATTATTATTATTATTATTATTATTATATTATTATTATTATTATTATTATTATTATTATTATTATTATTATTATTATTATTATTATTATTCATTATTATTATTATTATTATTATTATTATTATTATTATTATTATTATTATTATTATTATTATTATTATTATTATTATTATTATTATTATTATTATTATTATTATTATTATTATTATTATTATTATTATTATTATTATTATTATTATTATTATTATTATTATTATTATTATTATTATTATTATTATTATTATTTATATTATTATTATTATTATTATTATTATTATTATTATTATTATTATTATTATATTATTATTATTATTATTATTATTATATTATTATTATTATTATATTATTATTATTATTATTATTATTATTATTATTATTATTATTATTATTATTATTATTATTATTATTATTATTATTATTATTATTATTATTATTATTATATTATTATTATTATTATTATTATTATTATTATTATTATTATTATTATTATTATTATTATTATTATTATTATTATTATTATTATTATTATTATTATTATTATTATTATTATTATTATTATTATTATTATTATTATTATTATTATTATTATTATTATTATTATTATTATTATTATTATTATTATTATTATTATTATTATTATTATTATTATTATTATTATTATTATTATTATTATTATTATTATTATTATTATTATTATTATTATTATTATTATTATTATTATTATTATTATTATTATTATTATTATTATTATTATTATTATTATTATTATTATTATTATTATTATTATTATTATTATATTATTATTATTATTATTATTATTATTATTATTATTATTATTATTATTATATTATTATTATTATTATTATTATTATATTATTATTATTATTATTATTATTATTATTATTATTATTATTATTATTATTATTATTATTATTATTATTATTATTATTATTATTATTATTATTATTATTATTATTATTATTATTATTATTATTATTATTATTATTATTATTATTATTATTATTATTATTATTATTATTATTATTATTATTATTATTATTATTATTATTATTATTATTATTATTATTATTATTATTA
Source organism: Urophora cardui (assembly GCA_960531455.1). Lineage (NCBI taxonomy): Eukaryota > Metazoa > Arthropoda > Insecta > Diptera > Tephritidae > Urophora > Urophora cardui. The sequence goes on from OY482674.1 coordinate 58,675,688, forward strand.
TTATTATTATTATTATTATTATTATTATTATTATTATTATTATTATTATTATTATTATTATTATTATTATTATTATTATTATTATATTATTATTATTATTATTATTATTATTATTATTATTATTATTATTATATTATTATTATTATTATTATTATTATATTATTATTATTATTATTATTTTATTATTATTATTATTATTATTATTATTATTATTATTATTATTATTATTATTATTATTATTATTATTATTATTATTATTATTATTATTATTATTATTATTATTATTATTATTATTATTATTATTATTATTATTATTATTATTATTATATTATTATTATTATTATTATTATTATTATTATTATTATTATTATTATTATTATTATTATTATTATTATTATTATTATTATTATTATTATTATTATTATTATTATTATTATTATTATTATTATTATTATTATTATTATTATTATTATTATTATTATTATTATTATTATTATTATTATTATTATTATTATTATTATTATTATTATTATTATTATTATTATTATTATTATTATTATTATTATTATTATTATTATTATTATTATTATTATTATTATTATTATTATTATTATTATTATTATTATTATTATTATTATTATTATTATTATTATTATTATTATTATTATTATTATTATTATTATATTATTATTATTATTATTATTATTATTATTATTATTATTATTATTATTATTATTATTATTATTATTATTATTATTATTATTATTATTATTATTATTATTATTATTATTATTATTATTTATTATTATTATTATTATTATTATTATTATTATTATTATTATTATTATTATTATTATTATTATTATTATTATTATTATTATTATTATTATTATTATTATTATTATTATTATTATTATTATTATTATTATTATTATTATTATTATTATTATTATTATTATTATTATTATTATTATTATTATTATTATTATTTATATTATTATTATTATTATTATTATTATTATTATTATTATTATTATTATTATTATTATTATTATTATTATTATTATATTATTATTATTATTATTATTATTATTATTATTATTATTATTATTATTATTATTATTATTATTATTATTATTATTATTATTATTATTATTATTATTATTATTATTATTATTATTATTATTATTATTATTATTATTATTATTATTATTATTATTATTATTATTATTATTATTATTATTATTATTATTATTATTATTATTATTATTATTATTATTATTATTATTATTATTATTATTATTATTATTATTATTATTATTATTATTATTATTATTATTATTATTATTATTATTATTATTATTATTATTATTATTATTATTATTATTATTATTATTATTATTATTATTATTATTATTATTATTAATTATTATTATTATTATTATTATTATTATTATTATTATTATTATTATTATTATTATTATTATTATTATATTATTATTATTATTATTATTATTATTATTTATTATTATTATTATTATTATTATTATTATTATTATTATTATTATTATTATTATTATTATTATTATTATTATTATTATTATTATTATTATTATTATTATTATTATTATTATTATTATTATTATTATTATTATTATTATTATTATTATTATTATTATTATTATTATTATTATTATTATTATTATTATTATTATTATTATTATTATTATTATTATTATTATTATTATTATTATTATTATTATTATTATTATTATTATTATTATTATTATTATTATTATTATTATTATTATTACTATTATTATTATTATTATTATTATTATTATTATTATTATTATTATTATTATTATTATTATTATTATTATTATTATTATTATTATTATTATTATTATTATTATTATTATTATTATTATTATTATTATTATTATTATTATTATTATTATTATTATTATTATTATTATTATTATTATTATTATTATATTATTATTATTATTATTATTATTATTATTATTATTATTTTATTATTATTATTATTATTATTATTATTATTATTATTATTATTATTATTATTATTATTATTATTATTATTATTATTATTATTATTATTATTATTATTATTATTATTATTATTATTATTATTATTATTAATTATTATTATTATTATTATTATTATTATTATTATTATTATTATTATTATTATTATTATTATTATTATTATTATTATTATTATTATTATTATTATTATTATTATTATTATTATTATTATTATTATTATTATTATTATTATTATTATTATTATTATTATTATTATTATTATTATTATTATTATTATTATTATTATTATTATTATTATTATTATTATTATTATTATTATTATTATTATTATTATTATTATTATTATTATTATTATTATTATTATATTATTATTATTATTATTATTATTATTATTATTATTATTATTATTATTATTATTATTATTATTATTATTATTATTATTATTATTATTATTATTATTATTATTATTATTATTATTATTATTATTATTATTATTATTATTATTATTATTATTATTATTATTATTATTATTATTATTATTATTATTATTATTATTATTATTATTATTATTATTATTATTATTATTATTATTATTATTATTATTATTATTATTATTATTATTATTATTATTATTATTATTATTATTATTATTATTATTATTATTATTATTATTATTATTATTATTATTATTATTTATTATTATTATTATTATTATTATTATTATTATTATTATTATTATTATTATTATTATTATTATTATTATTATTATTATTATTATTATTATTATTATTATTATTATTATTATTATTATTATTATTATTATTATTATTATTATTATTATTATTATTATTATTATTATTATATTATTATTATTATTATTATTATTATTATTATTATTATTATTATTATTATTATTATTATTATTATTATTATTATTATTATTATTATTATATTATTATTATTATTATTATTATTATTATTATTATTATTATTATTATTATTATTATTATTATTATTATTATTATTATTATTATTATTATTATTATTATTATTATTATTATTATTATTATTATTATTATTATTATTATTATTATTATTATTATTATTATTATTATTATTATTATTATTATTATTATTATTATTATTATTATTATTATTATTATTATTATTATTATTATTATTATTATTATTATTATTATTATTATTATTATTATTATTATTATTATTATTATTATTATTATTATTATTATTATTATTATTAATTATTATTATTATTATTATTATTATTATTATTATTATTATTATTATTATTATTATTATTATTATTATTATTATTATTATTATTATTATTATTATATTATTATTATTATTATTATTATTATTATTATTATTATTATTATTATTATTATTATTATTATTATTATTATTATTATTATTATTATTATTATTATTATTATTAATTATTATTATTATTATTATTATTATTATTATTATTATTATTATATTATTATTATTATTATTATTATTATTATTATTATTATTATTATTATTATTATTATTATTATTATTATTATTATTATTATTATTATTATTATTATTATTATTATTATTATTATTATTATTATTATTATTATTATATTATTATTATTATTATTATTATTATTATTATTATTATTATTATTATTATTATTATTATTATTATTATTATTATTATTATTATTATTATTATTATTATTATTATTATTATATTATTATTATTGTTATTATTATTATTATTATTATTATTATTATTATTATTATTATTATTAATTATTTCTTATTATTATTATTATTATTATTATTATTATTATTATTATTATTATTATTATTATTATTATTATTATTATTATTATTATTATTATTATTATTATTATTATTATATTATTATTATTATTATTATTATTATTATTATTATTATTATTATTATTATTATATTATTATTATTAAGTGGCCGCTGTGGTGCAGTGGGTAGAGTGCTCGCCTGCTATGCCAGAGGTCTCGGGTTCAAACCACGGTCCGAGCCAAACAAATTTTTCTAATTAGTAAAAATCCAATTATTGGGTTTTTTAAGAGCAGCGGTCACCTCTCGGCAGTGGGCGGCATACCTCCGAGAGTATTTCTGCCATGAAAAAGCTTCTCACAAAAAATGCATTCGCCGTTCGGAGCCGGCATAAAACTGTAGGTCCACCCAATTAGTAGGAAAAACAAAAAGGAGCACACCTCGAATTGGGAGAGAAGCTCGGCCATAAAACTCGTCAGAGTTATAATAGCGCCATTGTATATATATATATATATATATTATTATTATTATTATTATTATTATTATTATTATTATTATTATTATTATTATTATTATTATTATTATCATTATTATTATTATTATTATTATTATTATTATTATTATTATTATTATTATTATTATTATTATTATTATTATTATTATTATTATTATCATTATTATTATTATTATTATTATTATTATTATTATTATTATTATTATTATTATTATTATTATTATTATTTATTATTATTATTATTATTATTATTATTATTATTATTATTATTATTATTATTATTATTATTATTATTATTATTATTATTATTATTATTATTATTATTATTATTATTATTATTATTATTGTTATTATTATTATTATTGTTATTATTATTATTATTATTATTATTATTATTATTATTATTATTATTATTATTATTATTATTATTATTATTATTATTATTATTATTATTATTATTGTTGTTATTATTATTATTATTATTATTATTATTATTATTATTATTATTATTATTATTATTATTATTATTATTATTATTATTATTGTAAATAAAAAAAGCAGTTTCTGAATTCGCCACCGAGCTTACCTTCCTAGATCTGCCTTGCTATCATTCACATATAAATTTGACAGAGGGAAATTTATAGCCAGCAGATAAATTATGAATCGAAAGCGGCTAAAGAGAACTTCCATAGCATATATTTCAGTAGGAAAAACAAAAAGGAGCACACCTCGAATTGGGAGAGAAGCTCGGCCATAAAACGCGTCAGAGTTATAATAACGCCATTGTATTATTATTATTATATTATATTTCAGTACACCTGATGTCTCTACTGCGTTTTCAGTTATTTTTTCAGACAATGATTTTTTAACTCAGTTTCAGGGTGTTTTTCATACTGAATATTCTACTGAATATGTAACTCCTTACCTCAAATACTGTTGGGCGATGATATTATAAGTTTAAGGAGGTTATATTTTGTTCAGTTTGTTTGGGGGGTCATTAATGAATTTATACAGGAGATACGAGAATTTTTCTCATTGCTTCTCTTGCTTATTACCAGATTTAAGTATAGTGCAACAACATCGCCACCTATTTGAAGGAAGCATTCGGCAATTGAGAAGTTTGATGTTAAAGCGTAAATCAGCTATGGATACCTTAAGTAGGGCGGCGGCGGTCCGAAGTCCCAAACTTCGACAATTAAAAACGTTAAAGCCGGTGCTGATTCTTTCGGGAAAAATTTTTACGGTGAGGATTTCGAATGAATTATTGCAAAGTCCATTGCAGCTGGTGAAACGCATGGAGGTCCTGCGCGCACCACAAAGTAATGCGCGCTTAATACGTGCTTCGGCTTTAGCTGACGGCTTTATATTGCACGTGCCAGGCGTACCGAGTGTTCTTAATTTGGAGGTTGAAAATCTCGTGTATAATGGAACTCTTCTCAATGGTAAGCTGAAGATGAAACAATCGGCTCTTTCCGAATTTTCGTAAGCATTTTATAATTTAAATATACATATAGGCTTCGATTTGGAGAAAACCTCTGAAACTGCTAAATTTCTACTTAACGCCGACTCTGTAATACGTACGAAAATGATAAGCACATCACAATTAACATTTCGAAATTTGACTCCCTTTACCGGAGAAGTAAGGAACTCCAACCATAATACGCCGTTTAAAATTCGTACAATCTCTGTTGACAGTATCAATGATGTTAACATTTCAAAAATGTTCGATTTATTGTTTTTGCGTAATCATCAACATAAGATAGGCAGTCTAATATTGAAGGGCCCAGCGAAGGTGGCAAGGCTTCAGAGCCTCTTTCTAAATAATTTAGCCTCCCAGAAGCTATTCAATATGAAGGAACCTCAAGTCGTGAATATAAAATTATTAATAGCCTCTCTAACTGTTGAGAATATGCAAGCAGGTTTGGTGAATGGTTTGAGCTTCACGGATGATATAGCATTTAGTAGTAGAGACGATACAATTGAAGGTAAGTTTAAATCTTAATTATCACAAGTATTTCTAAAGTTTTGATCAGTCTTTGTCAGCCTTAAAAGCTTCCATTGCGTGGTAATTACATCAATATCACATTCAATTAAATATTCGAAATATCTTATAAGAGCACTATGTAACAAATACCCGTCCCACTTCGCTGCGACAAATCACACTATGCCACTCCCTTCCCTAATGGTATCCCTATCACTCTGCACTTCCCGTTCCCTCTATCTCTTCCTCCTGTGTCCTACTCTCTCTCTCCCCCTCCCGTCAACAACTTTCCATGGCCATCCCGGTCGACAAATCAGTGTATATCAAGATTACTAATATATTTTAATACAAATATTGCTCAAAAATGTTTCGAGCTATTCCGGTTCATGTATAGGCCTCAATCCCGGGAACCGATTGAGATATCCGTATAGTGTAAAATATGTATGGAAACCCTGATCAGTACCTTTAATTTGATGAATATTGCTCAAAAATATTTCGGAGGCATACAATCCGATCTTCTGCGTTCAGCGGGTTTCAATAGAAATACTTTCCTGGCCGGAGCACCTTCATCCATTCTCACGACATGACCTGCCCAGTGCAGCCGATGGATTTTTATTCGCTGAACAATATCGATGTCTGCGTACAGCTCTTACAGCTCATTGTTAAATCTCCGTCATACTCGCCCTCGCCAACGCGCAAAGGTCCATAAATCCTCCGAAGAACTTCACTCTCGAATACCTCAAGCGCCATCTCATCTGCTTTTCATATTGTCCATGCTTCTGCGCCATACATGAGGACTGGAACGATGAGCGTCTATAGAGTGTGATTTTTGTTCGTCGAGAGAGGACTTTACTTTTCAATTGCCTACTTAGTCCAAAGTAGCGTTTATTGGCAAGAGTGATTCTTCGTTGGATTTCAGTGCTAACATTATTTTTATACTCAGCTGTACTAGTACACAGATTATTATAGTTTCAATCACATAACGGTGGATTGTAACAGAATGAAATAATCGAGATAGATATAGACTTATATATATCAAAATGATCAGGGTGAAAAGAGAAATCGATTGAGCTATGTCCGTCCGTATGTCCGTCTGTCCGTCCGTCCGTCTGTAAATACTCTAACTCGCGCAAAAATTGAGATATTTTGATGAAATTTGAAATGCAAGTTGGTATCGAGACTGGGACGGTTGGTATTGAAAATGGGCGAAATCGGACCATGACCACGCCAATTTTTCACACAATAATGATATATCTGAGCGATAAATATATCACTCAAGGAATAAGTTTTATTTTTGATCAAAAAAATAAAACTCACACAATAATGATTATTTCTGAGCGATAAATATATCACTCAAGGAATAAGTGTTATTTCTGTTAAAAAAAATAAAACTCAAAAAATAATGATTATTTCTGAAGGATTAAATATCGCTCAAGGAATAAGTGTTATTTCCGATCAAAAAAAAATAAAACTAAAAAAGTAATGATTATTTTTGATGAAATATAAAAAAAACTCAACATATAATGATTAAATGGCGATTTTTATTATAAAACTCATAATGATTACGGTCCCTGCTTTTAAGGTAAAGGCCCAATGCACGCTTGCTTTGCTTGCTTGGCTGTGAGAAATGTCAAAATTATTTTGAGCTCTACTAAAAGTATAAAAGTTGACCAAATGTCAGCTTTACATCACGCGCTTGAAGTGCTGCAATGTTTCGAATTGCCCAATTCTCTATTTGACAGCGCTTTGAAAGCTTTGACATCATTTTTGACAATTCAATTTCCAATATGGCTGCTGATATTAGGCATTAGGTGTATTCCCTAACAGAAAATGATTACAAATTATTAAAAAATTGTAAGAAATATCACCTTTTCCCATTTTTTACGGAAAAAATTTGCAGAAGAGGAAAAAACTCTCAAACTTGTTCAGCACTTCGAGTCAACATTTTAGGGTTGTTTCTTAGGAAACTAGCAGCTAGCTGTCGAGTGAAATGAAAAGAGAAAAATGGAAAGAATTACGTTCACAAAGAGCAAAACGGACAGGAAATCAACGGAAAAATACTAAACATTAGCAAAAAATTATGTTAATGCTATTTTTGGCATTTAATTGTTATTTTTTTTCTAGAAAAAACATTTCATTTTCATTATTTCTATTTTGAAAATTTAGCTAAATTCAAAAGTAATCAAATCATATATATATTAATTTATTTTTTAACAGCTGTTTCTTAATTTGGCAGCAAATAATTTCAGCTAGTGAAAATTTTACTAGCTGAAATTTGGAGCTTTCTATAATTGTTACTCTCACGCTTTGGATATCATTCTGCTAATTTTTTGATTCAAGAAACAATTTGCTAGCACAAACTTGGACAATTATTCTTAGCTAGCTAATAAGAAACAAAACTTTTGTTTTATTTCTTTGGATTGCCGATTCAGCTAATTAGTATGACAGCGTTCAAAGCTACCATTGGGCTATAGAAGCTTTCAAAGTAAAGCAAAGCAAACTGAAGCAAACAAAGCCAGAAAAGCAAGCGTGCATTGTGCCTTTACCTTTAGACATTTTTACCAAAAATGACATTTATACATTTAGGGCCTTATGGGCCCGTCAGAATGAATACTTTTCCGGCAATCCAGCTCCGTTTAACTGACACATACTTCAATTTCATATATTTGTTACGGCAAAGTTGAAGTACTGAATGTGTCGATCGTCATTCAAATACATGTAATTCCACTCTGCTGTCAGTTAAACGGATTGCTGGATTGACGGAAAAGTATTCATTCTGACGCCCCTATTATTCTACAAAACGCAACGCGACGAAACGAGTCACCCAGAGTCACTTATTGTCGTGTTCGTATTTTGTATCTCTTTAGGTGACTGAAAGTGACTGTAAGTGACTCGAAGTGAATGTGTTACGTTTTTTGGAGAGTATGTTGCGTTTTTGGTATTTTATAAAACGCAGTGACGAAAACGGTCACTTTAACTGTCAAAAGACTCACTTCCTTTTGTTTGAGTGAGCATTCGATATAGTTTAATTTGCAACGGCTAAAATTAGCCAATTTAAAAAAAAAACGGGATATCAATCGACGCGTTTCAATCTCGCTAACCCGAATATGATGCTGAACTAATTTTTTCTTTGATTTAAATAAAAAGAACGTTTTAACTTTTTTCTTGCTTCTTGCACACACACGAACACACAAATGCATCTTATTTTTTAACATTCGATATCACGTACATATATGTATATTTACTGCATTACACACAAATTTTTCTAATACATACATATGTTGCATATAAATAATATATTTTATTCAAAAAACAAACTAAAAAAACACGTATGTGTGTATGTATTTACACACAATGTCAACAAATACTTTTTTTTTTATTTTTGTTGACTTCCCATTAAACACTCAAAAAGAAATTCTCAAACGTTTGAGAAAGTATTGTTTCTAAATTTGAGAATCAACATATCGCTAGTAGGGACACGAATTTCGATACGATACGATACCAAATCGATATTTTTTGCATTTGATACCGATACTTTTTACTCGATTCTTTTGCAACGATATTTTTTGGTATCGAGTACTTCAACCACGGTATCGAACAAATGAGTACATTCAGTGATGGAAAATTAAAATTGTGTCATATTTGTCCGAAAATCGGTCGAGTGTGCAGAAGTGATAAGCTGCTTCCCAAAGGGCCGAAAAATGCACAAGCACGAGTAATTTTCACTGGTACATATCGAAAAATAGGTATCATCCACGTGCTGAAATAATTGCAGGTTTGGGCTACTTCGTAAGGTTTTTTGTATGAAGTTGTATGAAGTTACCCAAATCTGTTTATTGATTTTCACATTAAACGAGGCGCATACTTACCACCGAAACTTGCTTACAATTTGCAATTACCATGCGATAGAAATAATTATAACTGGAGATATAGGATTATAAACTTTTCATTTTCATACGATAATTTGACGTTTGCAAATAAAAAATCGTCATTTCAGCGAAAAATCGTCAATATCTTTTTTCTTTCTCATTTTACTAAAAACATGTTATAAACAAAAAAAGGGTCTGTTTTCCATTAATGCCCTTATGACACTACGTTTTTCCTGGTATTCTACAAGGCTTTTTGTGTGAAAGAGGTGGTCAAATACAGTTTTGTGTTGGTGCAAGGGAGTAAGCTATGTTGGAAAAAAAACCAAATACCATCTAGGCGGTTAAAAACCAATGAGCCAGCTTGTATTTCGATAGGTTTTTTGACATTCGGCACTTTTTTCTGACAATTGTTTCAATTTGAAAACTATAAAATAAATTATTTTTAAAATATAAAATATATGGAAATACAAATTTTAAATTTGCCTCTTGTAAGCTTCTGCTTTGGCCGAAGGGGAAAGAAGTTCGGAAGAAAAATCATACTGCGCAATGGCTTCTCTTTATAACATGGAATGCACAGCTATTCTGCCACTTGAGTTTCATAATTTTTTTGTTTCGATAATTTAAATTCAAATTTCCAAAAAAAATTCAATGATGGATACATATGTATAATCTCAATGAAAATGAATAAATAACATTAAAATTTAAGATGTTTATTTTTCAAAATACTAAATACTTTGCAAATATCTTTTTACAACTGTGATTGAATTAAATACACCTGTTGTTTTATAAGAGTTGGTTTGTAAAAAATGTTTTCAAAAACTTAATAAACTTGTAACATTTTTTTAATCAGCTTAAACTATTCTTATGAGTTGGAAAAGGATTTACGTCAAAATCAAAACTTTGAAACCAGCCATGGCATACTATGCTATGGCAGTGATGTCATTTTCACTTCGATCGAAGTATTTCAATTCACTTTTATGCCCGTCACTTCGACACTTCCTCTTTCCCCAAATCACTTCGATTTTGACCAATCAGAACTAACTTTTATAATTTATTCTTACAAATTCTAATAAAATTTGCATATGCAATTATGCAAGAGGTAAATGTTTATACAATCACAAGATATGGCATCCCTAATTGAGATGAATAATCGATTTTTTAAAAGCTTCTCTTATCTCTAAGGTTTTATCGTTTTTTTAGGGGTTTGGCACAGGGCCCCAGAGCGGAGTTCGAAGCAAAAAAAAATTGGCAAATAATAGCCCGAAATCGAAAATTTCGAGTTAAATCCCTATTGCATAAAACGTGCGATATGTACATAATGTATGTACATATGTACGTGAATTTGAATTTGATGAATTTTTTTTGCATTGTTAGAAATAATAAAAAATAACATATCGTTAAAAAATTTAAGCATTTTATTTTATATGTAGTTTTAATAGTTTTTCTTTGAGATGATACTTAAAAACAAAATGCATATATTATTCCGTTTTTACGATCCAAATTTTCTTGACCTCGCGGGAAACGTATGAAAAACCATTTAGCCGCCCTTCACTTCGATTTACTTCGAATCACTTCGATTTTTCAGCCGATTCACTTCACTTTAAAATTTGGCGGTGACAACACTGTGCTATGGAATTAGCACTAATACAGCGATATGCGTATGCCTCAGGATGCAGTTTTATTGCGTTTTTGGTAACTTTCTAGAAGACGGTGCAACTTTAAACCGTTTTAATAAATATCTTTTAAATGTGGAAAAATCTTTTATTTCCGCTTTTGAATTCATAATCTAGAGGTCAGAACGCGTTGATTGGTACCTATTTTAACTATTTTAAAGGAAATTTTAAGGTTGCACCTTCTAGAAAATTACCGCTTTCGATACTGATACTTGGAGTATCGAGTAGTTTAGTTTCGATATTATCGGGTTCGCGATTCTTTTTAACCGATATTTTAAATGAGTACCAGATCGATGCTTTTGATTCGATATCGTGTCCCTAATCGCTAGCTTAGAGTGCAAATTGTGTAAGTCATTTTTTTCAAACTGTTTAGGAGAGACCAAAAGCAAAAAATAAAAAAATTTGGACTTACACAATTTGCGTATCCCTGAATAACAACGAGTAGAAATATGACAAGAGTCACAGACTTGTTTAGCGCGGTGCGTATTTGATTTTTCTACCGTTCTACATAAAAATACACTTTCTCATAAAAATGGACTTACACAGTTTGCACTCTAAGCTAGCGATATATATATGATTTTAAAATAAACATATTTTCAAGTGTTCATCAAACATTGTTTATACATTTTAGAATAACAACACATTTGAAAAAAAAAAAAAAAATTGTTTCGCATTTTGTACCATTTCACGAACTTCAAGGAACGAAGAAATTTTGTATGTTTGCAAATTTCAATCAGCGTTCGTTGTTTTACTTGAGCAGTCTCTTAACGTTTGAAATGATGATGGTTGAAAATGATTGTGTTTTTTTTTTTTTTTTTTTTTTTTTTTTTTTAAAGTAGGGGGAAGCATCAAAAGCCGACAAGTGCGAGACTTCAACCCGCTAAACCTAACCTACTACCGCCCCAGACAATACTCCCACGGAACCACCGGACAAGGTATTACTTCCTGGGAGTGGGGATTAGACGTTTAAGTCTCCATAGTTTAATTGCGGACGGACCGACGCCTACGTTGATCTATTAAACGCAGTTGGTTCATAATTGAGGCTGAGGCCTCGCTAACTATATCCCATATAGCAGAGGACTGGCACATCAGTGCAGTCAAATTTTCCACCGTGACAGCTGTTCCTGATATACCCTGTATTCGCCTACGTTCTGCTAAGAATCGAGGACATTCAAAAAACACATGTTCTGCACTTTCTACCTTCCCTGGACATTCAGGACAAAAGGGACTCTCATCTAACTTGAACCTATAAAGGTAAGCCCTAAAGCACCCATGTCCACTAAGGACCTGGGTGAGGTGGAAATTGGGTTCGCCGTGCATTCTATCTACCCAACTGCTAATGTTCGGTATAAGCCTGTACGTCCATCGACCTTTCGATGAGGCTTCCCAGCGCTGCTGCCACATTAGGCGGCACCTTCTTCTTATATCTGCTTTTTCGATGCATGTGATTGGCTTTGTTGCGTTATATAACTCGCACACTTCTCGTACTTGGATATCGATTGGAGACATGTTTGCAAGGACTTCAGCTGCATCGCCAGAGATAGTTCGGAATGCACTTATAACTCGAAGAGCGGCGAGTCGATACACCGACTGTATTCTTTTCACGTAGGACTTACGCTCGAGGGCGTCGATCCACACCGGGGCCGCATAAAGTAACACTGAACTAATTGCTCTTGAAATAGGATGCCGACGGCTTGAGCGCACGCATCCTTTGTTCGCCATCATTCTTGAGAGTCCACCATACATTTTCATTGCTTTTTCTGACGCGTTATTGAGATCGTGTTTAAATGTTAGCTTGCCATCTAGGATTACTCCCAAGTATTTCAGAGTTGGCTGGGAGATTATCTCGCAGTCTCCAACAGATACACAAATTTCCTCTTGCACTTTCCTTGTACTTACGAGAAGTACCTCAGTCTTATTTTCTGCCAGGCTAAGGTTTAATAGCGTAAACCAGTGACGAATTCGACAAATTGTATCGTTGCAAACGCGTCGGAGGTCTTCAAGATGTTTGGCGACTCCTACGACTATTAAATCGTCTGCGTAAGCGATCAATTTCACGTTTGATGGCTGAGGGAGCTTTAGGACATCATCATACATTACGTTCCATAGCAACGGGCCAAGGACCGAGCCTTGCGGAACTCCACTAGAAATATTGTAATTCTTAACGCCTTCGTCAGAATCATATATGAGTATTCTATCAGTGAAATAGCTCAGAATAATGTTCATGAGGTATTGCGGCACCTTGAAATTGCGTAGTGCCCTTATTATGTGGGACCATCCAGCCGAGTTAAAGGCGATTTTTACATCTAGGGTAATAAGGGCGCAGTACTTTTTTGAGCCCCCTTTCCATCTTTTACCACTAACGGCGATTTTTGCGATATTAATTACCTCTCTTGTGGCATCAATCGTCGATTTGCCTTTTCGAAATCCGAATTGCCTTTCTGAGAGTCCGCCAGTGTTTTGGATAGCGATCTCCGATCGGTTGCATATTAATTTCTCATATATCTTACCAATTGAATCTAGCATGCAAATAGGCCGATAGGACGAAGGTTCATCTGGGGCTTTTTTAGGTTTAAGTATCAAAACTAAGTGGCCGCTGTGGTGCAGTGGGTAGAGTGCTCGCCTGCTATACCAGAGGTCTCGGGTTCAAACCCCAGTCCGAGCAAACACCAAACAAATTTTTCTAATTAGTAAAAATCCAATTATTGGGTTTTTTAAGAGCAGCGGTCACCTCTCGGCAGTGGGCGGCATACCCTCCGAGAGTATTTCTGCCATGAAAAAGCTTCTCACAAAAAATGCATTCGCCGTTCGGAGCCGGCATAAAACTGTAGGTCCACCCAATTAGTAGGAAAAACAAAAAAGGAGCACACCTCGAATTGGGAGAGAAGCTCGGCCATAAAACTCGTCAGAGTTATAATAGCGCCATTGTATTATTATTATATTATTATTATATTATCAAAACTAAGCGTTGGATTTTCCATGGGGTGGGAAAGATACCCTCTGTTATACATGCATTGTACATCGATGCGAACATGCTTACGTTTGATTTTATTGCCTCTTTTAGGGCTTTGTTGGGTATTCCGTCCACCCCAGGCGCTTTTTTATCCTGTAATCTTTTAGTTACCTCCAGGAGTTCTTCTTCTGTTATTAGTGAGGGCCGTTCTATGGCATAACCTCGTGAAATTTGTAGTGGCTCGTGTTTTGGGAACAAGGTCTCGATTATCTTGAGAAGGAACATTGAACATGTAGGCGGCTGAGTTTCAGACTTGAACTTCGCCATACATACTTTGTAAGCTTTCCCCCATGGGTCGACGTTTGCCTCTTTACAGAGTTTATTAAAAAAGCTCTTCTTGCTTTGAGCAATGGCTTTTTTCAATGCTTTTTTGCACGTTTTGAAGCATTCCCGTAGTTCTATTTCTTTATCCCCTCTCCTATTTCTATGGTATCTACGCCGTGCTGCAATACATGATTTTCTGAGCATTGCTATCTCATCATTCCACCAGTATACCGGTCTTCTATGTCGATGAGAAGAGCCACGGCGCATCGCTGCGTCACATGCTGCGACCAACCTTTTTCCCATATCAGATACCAGGCTTTCAGCATTTCGATGTTTTGGTGGTGATGTGTCCCATGCCAGATTAAATAATTCAGCCTCAAAATCCCGCCTCCTCCAGGTGTACTTTTGGCATCTCGTACGGACCCCTGGGTGCGGACTAGAGGGTTGTGAAACTTCGGCAACGATCGCCATATGGTCGCTATTGGTGTAGATTTCAGAAACATACCACCTTATTCTAGGACTAAGCGAGTCGTTTGCAAACATTAGGTCAATTATTGAAGATTTTTCCCCCTTTCTAAAGGTGCATTTTGATCCGCTATTTATTAGCGTAAGGTTCGCTTGGCTTAGAAATTCGAGTACGAGCTTTCCCCGATGGTTGGTGCGTGAACTTCCTCATGCTGTACACCAGGCATTAAAGTCGCCGGCTATGATTATTGGGACCTTTTCTCTAGCGTCCATTGTTAAATTCAACAGCATACTTTCAAATTCCGTTGAGGAAGCGCTGGGCGGAGCGTAGCAGCTAAATATATAAACACCGAATATTTGCACCCACGTGAAGCCGTTTCTTGCGCCTCTTGCGAAAGATTGGAAGGGGCGGCCTTTGCAAGACCATATTGCCGCTTTCCCGCTTGAGTCTGCGACCCAGGTGCAGTCAGGCCTCTGGGTGTATTGCTCGCTAAGTATGGCTATATCGATATTTTCTTCTATAACTGTTTGCTTCAGCAGGTCTTGGGCTGCGGCGCAGTGATTTAAGTTTAACTGCAGAATTCTCATTTTCTTAGTGCTTTTGTCATCTCAATATTTGTTGGGCACTTTGCGCTGAGGGTAGAGTGATCACCCGAACATAGCATACATTTATAAGCATTGGTGCACTCTTTTGCCTTATGGCCTGCGTTTCCACAACGCGTACACATAGATGACTGTAGCATGTCAGAAATATTTGAGCACATTCAACTCGTAATTTAAAACACAAAAATATGGAATGCACTAAAAGTGCATTCAACCTATTTCATTTATTAAAATTTATAACGTAAACAAACAACAGCCAAATTTTATGCTGACGCCGTATTTCTGATTTGTCGCATTTGCCTTTAAGCTAAGTCGTATGTACGTATGTATGTGCACGGGCACTTGACTACACTTTAAATGCATAAGCCGTACATATGTACATACATATCTACATAGCTAGTAAGAATTAGTGTAAATATGTATTATAGTAAATAAGTAGTACATAAGAAATTTTGTGTATAAAAGGGATTGATTTTGTTCAATAAACAATCAATTATTGACTCGCTGTCTTAATAGCGAGACCACAAAATACTTGTTTTATTCGCCGAAGAAAGGGCGACAGAATATGGCGATCCTGCCAGTTAAACAGGATCCTGCCAGTTAAACAGGATCCTGCCAGTTAAACAGGATCCTGCCAGTTAAACAGGATCCTGCCAGTTAAACAGGATCCTTGCCAGTTAAACAGGATCCTTGCCAGTTAAACAAGACATCCTTGCCAGCATCCTTGCCAGACAAACAGGATCCTTGCCAGTTAAACAAGACATCCTTGCCAGCATCCTTGCCAGACAAACAGGATCCTTGCCTGTTAAACACACCAGGATCCTTGCCATTGATCCTGCCAGATCCTGTCATTAACCAGTCGTTTACACTACATGGTGATGGACGAAGTAAACGCAATATTTGAGAAATGGGAAAAGTATTTTAGTGAGCGGCAGACAGAGCAACAAGCCCAAGAAGAAGAACAACAAAATAAACCCGAACAACAACAAGAGCAACAAGCCCAAGAAAAAGAACAACAAATTAAACCCGAACATCAACAAGAACAGCAACAGCAGCCAGAACGACAAGGTCCTAGAGCAATTACAATCGAGGAGTACAGGCGACGGCAACAACGCCCAGCTCGCAGAGAACCTGCACAACCACAAAAACCTTTATACCACAGGAGACGTGGTGGTAAAAAAATACCAAGCGCGGCGACGAGTTGCCGAACTCTACCAACAACTAGTATTCGCAGATTCTATTGCAAAACGGAAGCATATAAAAAAACTAATAGCGATTGAAAGGCTTACTAATGGCCTTATTAACTGATCACTAACTAATCTTATGGCAACCTTGCGGCTGCCTATTGAAGGGCAAGAGACCAAAAATCCTTGCCGTGTCAATTCTCGATACTAAAAATTTTGCATTTTTACATATACACATTTTTCTGGCCTAAGCCACAACAATACTAATTTTAATGATTTAATTAAATAAATAAATATATATACATACAAAAATAATTATTGTGATTATAATGCCTAAATCAAGGAATTCAGTAGGCTCACTTCCTAATGAAATAGAGAACAGGGACTTAATAAGGGAATTAGAATCCTTAAGGACTCTTTGGCGTATCATAGGCATGACTAGGGAACCAACATTAGAAGACGTCATTAACCCCACGACAAAAATAGAAGAAACACAACGCATGTTTGAAAAATTCGGTATTTTCAGATTTTAGGAATTTTTTTTTTAATATTCAATCAATATGGGTGGAACAACATCAAAAATTGATAAACCCAACGCAAATGTAGTTAACTCCATAGAAATTGATCACAGCGAAGCTTTAGATTCAATCAAGCTTATTCTTCTTGTTATTGCAATTGTATCTTGTATAAATTTATTTCTAAAGATTTATTCGGTACACAACAAAATTTTAAAAAAGCGATATATTAGTCGTGCAAATGGATTAGACAAGGTATAAAAATCAATACCGAATAGATCCTTTTCAATGGATAATTGGGATAATATATATGCATCACTACTAAATGAAAAATCAATTGCAGAAAAATCATACAAGTGCATTAACAAGAATGTTTTTATTAGAAGAGAAACAATTATTAAGCATTTAGGTTTTATAATAGATGCATTAAATAGAATAGGAAACGCCTTGAGGAATATAAATAGTAAGCTTACAGCCGATCATCAAAAGCAGGCATACCAAATATACCTATACGTCAGGGATAAACTTGTTTCATCGCTAGCACGATACGAGATTGAAGAACAAGTACCCACGTCATTCAACAAAGACATAAAAATTGACACAAATTTATTACTACCGGACTATCCAACGGAAGCCGAAAACAAAAATTCTTCAAACGATAAAGAAGAAACTAAAACTCATTCAGAAAGTACCAATAATTCAAACACATCCACAATGCCTCAGACAGCGGTAGATTTTATTAAAACAGCTTCATCTGTCCTACCAGAGTTTGATGGCAACTCAGAAAATCTAAATAGCTTCATAGATGCACTCGACATTCTTGACCAAATCAAGGATACTCATGAAGCACTTGCAGTGTCTATGATAAAAACAAAACTAAAAGGCACAGCAAGAAATTGTATTCAGAATGAGAATACAATACAAGATATAAAATTAAAATTGAAAAGATCAATCAAAGGCGAATCAGTAGAAGTATTAACAGCAAAACTGCTAAACATCCAACAACGCAGTAAAACAGCCAACCAATATACTACTGAAATCGAAAAATTAACAAAATCATTAGAAGGAGCATATATATCTGACGGGTTAACCTCAGATTTAGCAGGAAAATATGCTACACAAGCAGCTGTAAAGGCTATGTGTAAAAATTGTTCTAATGATAAAGTAAAACTAATCATGCAAGCCGGAACGTTCACCTCAATGAACGAGGCAATTTCAAAATTTACAAACAGTTGCACTGAAGTAACAGGCAACCCAAACGCAATATTGAATATAAGACAACAAAATCATTTCCGCGGCAACTTTCGTAGAAATTTTCCAAATAACAATTATAGAAATTATCGATCTAATCAAAGATATAACAATTTTAACAGATCAAACAACAATTACTCACAAAGACAAAATAGGAATTTTGGTAACCAACAGCGTCAAAATAATCGCAACAATACCAACAACACTCGCAATGTACGTAATTATACCCAGCAGGAAAACCAACAAACTCCACTCCAAACATAGAAAAAAAAATTTGTGTACTAAATTTACACCTAAACAGCTACATATCCACCAAAACAACTTTAAATAATTCAACTTCAACTCTCCTAATAGATACAGGAGCTGACATATCACTAATAAAAAAGGGTCAAATTCAAAATGATGTTAAAATTAATGAATTACAAAAAACAGATTTAAAAGGCATTGGTCAGGGTATAACAAACACTCTTGGAACAGTTAAAACAGATTTAAAGGGTGACGATCTTTTGATTCGACACAAATTTCACATAGTAGAAGATGACTTCCCAATCCCATGCGACGGAATTTTGGGACTCGATTTCATTAAAAAGTATAATTGCATTTTAGATTACCGAAATAATGAAGATAGACTTATATTACGACCATATGATTATCCAGAAAATATAGCAATTCAAATGACAAATGAACCAACCATTAATTGCATATCAGTACCAGCTAGATCAGAAGTAGTTCGACAAATTCACATAAAAAATAACAATACTGAATTATTCATACCACATCAACAATTAGCAGAAGGAATTTTTATTGCCAATTCAATAGTAAATCCAAATCAAGCATTTGTTAGAATTATTAATACAACAGATAAAAATGCAACTATTCAAAATTACAATATTAACACAGAAAACTTAGACGACTACATAATTATAAATAATAAACAGAAAAATGAAGCAAATAATAAAGAAAAATTAGAAAGATTAAATAAAAATTTCCCATCATTTGCTAAATCTCAACTTAATACTTTATGTTCAGAATTTATTGATATATTTGCATTAGAATCAGAACCTATAACCACTAATAATTTTTACAAACAAAAACTTTATATGAAAGACGACAACCCAGTTTATGTAAAAAACTATAGAATACCAGAAGCTCACAAACAGGAAATTAATAAACAAGTAAATAAGCTAATACAAGACGACTTAATAGAACCATCAATGTCAGAATACAATAGTCCTATTCTACTAGTACCGAAAAAATCACTCCCAGGTAATAACGATAAAAGATGGAGACTAGTTATTGACTATAGACAGGTAAATAAAAAATTAACTGCAGATAAATTTCCATTACCAAGAATCGACGATATTCTAGACCAATTAGGTAGAGCAAAATATTTTTCTTGCTTAGATTTAATGTCCGGTTTTCATCAAATAGAATTAAGCCCAGAATCCCGAGATATAACATCGTTTACAGCAGACAATGGTACCTACCGTTTCAAAAGATTACCTTATGGTCTTAAAGTAGCCCCAAATTCATTTCAAAGAATGATGACTTTAGCATTCGCCGGTCTAAAACCATCACAAGCATTTTTATATATGGACGACTTAGTGGTATTAGGATGCTCCGAAAAGCATATGATTAAAAACTTAATAGATGTATTCACAACTTGCAGAAAATACAATTTAAAATTGCATCCAGATAAATGTCTATTTTTCAACCAAGAAGTTACTTATCTTGGACATAAATGCACAAGTAAAGGAATTTTACCTGATCCCACTAAATACAAAATAGTTCAAAATTATCCAACTCCCAAGAATGCCGACGAAGCTAAAAGATTCGTTGCATTCTGCAATTACTATAGAAGATTTATACCAAATTTCGCGGAATACTCTAGAATATTAACAAGACTTTGTAGAAAGAAAGTAGTATTTAATTGGACAGAAGAATGTGAGAAATCATTCAACTATCTAAAAAATGGATTAATTAGCCCAAACATTTTACAATATCCCGATTTCAATAAAGAATTTTACATAACAACAGATGCAAGCGGATACGCCTGCGGAGCAGTACTAAGTCAAGAATACGAAGGAAAACAATTACCAGTTGCTTATGCCTCTAGATCTTTCACAAAAGGCGAAATAAATAAAGCAACGATTGAAAAAGAATTAGCAGCCATTCATTGGGCCATCAGTTATTTCAGACCGTACATCTACGGCAGAAAATTCACAATTAAAACAGACCATCGACCCTTAACTTACCTTTTTTCGATGAAAAACCCATCATCAAAATTAACTAGAATTCGACTAGATTTGGAAGAATATGACTTTGGGGTGGAGTACATAGCAGGAAAAGAGAATTATGTAGCAGACGCACTATCGCGTATAGATATACAAGATTTAAAAGAAATGTCAATTGAAGCATGTAAAATATTGAAAGTTACCACAAGATCGGAAACTAAGGAAAAATCCAGTAATAATATAAAAAATGAAGAAAAATGTCACAATGAGAACCCTATAATATACGAAGCGCTTAATAAATGTGAAGTAAAAAAGCTAGCTCAGCTCGTTTTCGACCCCCCGAAACTGCAGTTCAAAAAGGGAAAGAAAATTTGTAGCGAAATAAATATTGATAATTTAATTGTTGAGGCGAAGATTGATTTAGATCAATTCTTTGCCAGGCTTATGAAAGAAGCCGGCAATTTGAAAATAAACAAAATACAATTGTCCTTAGGAGACAAATTGTTTAAGAATAATTATACTCGAGTAGATAAATTTAAAGATAAAGGTACCAAAGTTCTCAAAAATTTAATCATTGCATTAACTCCGGAGGTTATGCATGTGACAGATAATGAAAAAATTAAAACTATTCTTCATAAATATCACGATGATCCTGTTAATGGTGGCCACCCAGGAATCAATCGTACAACAAATAAAATAAAACAAAAATTCCATTGGAAAAATATGAAAAATGACATAAAACAATATATTAAAAAATGCGATCATTGTAATAAAAATAAAACAAGAATACATTTAAAAGATCCAATGACTATAACCGAAACACCAACTAAGGCATTCGATGTAGTTCAAATTGACACAATTGGACCATTTCCAAAATCATTGAATGGAAATGAGTATGCAGTCACCATAATATGTGACTTAACCAAATATCTAGTAGCAATTCCAATTGAAAGTAAACACGCAAAAACAGTAGCCAAAGCTATATTCGAACATTTTATTCTCATTTATGGATGTATGAAAACAATACTGACAGACATGGGAACCGAATATAAAAATAACGTTTTTCAAGAACTAAGTAAATTGTTAAAAATTGAACACAAAACCTCAACACCTTACCATCATCAAACGTTAGGCACTGTTGAACGTAGCCATAGAACATTCAATGAATATGTACGTTCATACATATCCATTGACAAAGACGATTGGGATGAGTACCTCAAGTACTTTACTTATTGTTATAATACAACACCTTCAACAGTTCATGGTTACTGTCCTTTTGAACTAATATTCGGAAAACCAGCACCGACATACGAATTTTTACAAGAAGATACAATCAGCCCACTGTACAACTATGAGGCTTATGACAAAGAAGTTAAATATAGACTTCAAATAGCACAAGAAAGAGCTAATAGATTAGTAAGACAAGCAAAAGAAAAACAAAAAATTTACTACGATAGGAAAATTCAGCATAAGGAAATAAATATAGGAGATTTAGTCTTAGTAAAAGATGAAACAGGTCATAAATTAGACAGTAGATATAAGGGACCCTATAGAGTAATAGGTATTGATAAACATAATAACTATAGTTTAATTCCCTATAGAGTAACAAATATTAATAATCACAATAATTATTCACTAAGCTACATGAATAAGAAAATCATAGTACATAAAAATAGACTTAAACCTATAGAATAAGAAATTTTCACTTTTTCCAATAAATGTAAGTATGTAAGCACAAAACAAAAACTGAAATGTTAATTTTACCGAAATAAATAAATAAACACAAGCAAGTAAAATAAGCAATCCATTAAATGTAATAGAATGCTCATACATTGACCCTACAAATGTATAAGCATTCTTTTTAGGAAAGGAGGTGTAGCATGTCAGAAATATTTGAGCACATTCAACTCGTAATTTAAAACACAAAAATATGGAATGCACTAAAAGTGCATTCAACCTATTTCATTTATTAAAATTTATAACGTAAACAAACAACAGCCAAATTTTATGCTGACGCCGTATTTCTGATTTGTCGCATTTGCCTTTAAGCTAAGTCGTATGTACGTATGTATGTGCACGGGCACTTGACTACACTTTAAATGCATAAGCCGTACATATGTACATACATATCTACATAGCTAGTAAGAATTAGTGTAAATATGTATTATAGTAAATAAGTAGTACATAAGAAATTTTGTGTATAAAAGGGATTGATTTTGTTCAATAAACAATCAATTATTGACTCGCTGTCTTAATAGCGAGACCACAAAATACTTGTTTTATTCGCCGAAGAAAGGGCGACAGAATATGACCTATCGACGTTATTTTTACATTGTCGCGCTAAGTGCCCTATATTAAAGCATTTGAAGCAACGGTTAAGTGGAGTATGTTCACGTATGCGGCAAATTGACCAACCGATCTTTACTTTATTTGCAATAATAGCTTTATTTGCGTCTTCTGATGGTAGCCTTATAAGTGCTATTTGATTGCCGTTTAAAGTTTTGCGCATCGACACAACGCTTGTTAAGTCTATATTTTGGACTCCACACTCTGCTTTTAGTGCGGCACAAACCTCATCGGGAGTTGTGATCTCATCCAAGTCTTTGCACGCAATCATGACTGTATGAGTTTTTGGTTGAATAACCGCCATTTCTCCGACAGTTTTTTCAAGGACCTCTTTAAAACTATTGGCTCGGTTATTCGGGTCGTTCTTGAGTTGGAGCAATAGGTCCCCTTTCACCGTTTTACGGATATAGGTGACTTTCGTACCCAATTCGTCCAAACCGTGGTCGCTTTTTATTTTGCGCAATATATCGGCGTACGATGCCCCTTCTTTTTTCGTTAGGATGATTGCATCCGGTTTGGATTTACTTTTCCTCTCGGCAGTTTTACTCTTTTTAACAACTTGGACCCACGTTTCATTATTATTAGCGTTTTCAGCTGAAACTCGTGGTCTAGTTATTTTCTCGGCTTCCCTCGTATCATCTTCGATATTATTTTTTACCTTTTTTGGAGACGGTGCGTGGGCGGCTAAATCACGGGTCCTTTTTAAAGGTTTTCTAACGATAGGGGAAGTTTGGGTTGCTTTTCCCAACGATTTATTAGTTGGATTACCCTCTCTATTTTCCTCTTGATCGTATAACATCTTTATAACGCTCAACAGGTCTTTCATAGCCTGATTTATATGCCTCTGCCCAGACATCATGTTCTCCAGGTCTCTTATTTTCGCACCGAGCTGCTTGAAGGAAGAGGTTTTACCCCCTTTGGTGATTGCAGAGGCAGACACTTCCTTTTCGGAACGCATTTTTGGGATCGCACCATTATCGCTCGCTAATGCTGGTCCAGCAACGCTATGCACCGAACTTGTGGTTTTTGGCGGTGTCCTTGCCACCTTTGAATTCCTTCTAAAAGGGTTCTCCGGTGTAAGCACGAGATTATTTACCGAGGCCATGCCTCGGTGAAAATTATTGGGTCACCTAACAACTAACAAATTTTATAACTCGTGCTTGGAGGGTTAAGAAATGATAGTTGTCAGTTTGTATACGAGGTTGGCAACGCAAGCTCGCTGACAGATAATTGTCAATTTCTATGCGAGGTTGGCAACGCAGGTAAGCTCACTGACAGAACGAGTCAGCTGGTTTTATTGAAATAAGAGGAAGACTATTTGTTTATACAATTTATTTAATTAGTTTGTCCTTGTTTAACAATTTTGTTAAAAAAGGACGATGGTATGGAAAATACAAGAATTTAGCGCAAAAATTTTAATACGGATGTGAGTAAGTGTGTGTGTTGATTTCTAATTGAAAGAAATGTGAAATTAAAACTATGTTACTTATCTTTATGACGAAGACCTGAAACCGCTCTGCTGCCGGGCCAACCAAGGCGGGCACCTGTTCCAATATCAAGGCTAAGTAAGGCACAAAACTAATTTTAATCACAGAATCTATCTTGGACCACTAAAAACTCAACTAACACTTCTAACTGCACGGCACTGTACGCTGATTGTGTGTAATAATGATTTTGTATTTCTTACTCTTATTTTATTTGTTTGTTGCTTTTTGTGAAGTTACATAAACTTTAATAAAAACATAGTTTGTTTCTCATATGTGTGTATGCATATTAAACAAGTAAGGAAGCCTAAGTTCGAGTGGAATCGAACATTAGATACTCAGCTGTATGCTTTCATTGTTTGTTTGCGTTTGTTGAAAACACGGTGTATTTTATATAAAGCGAGTGCTGCATAAAGTGGGCATAGCCACGCCCATTTTCAAACCATCATCCAACTAAGCATATGAATATTATTCTTTGTGCAAAATTTCATTCGTTTACGACTTCTAGTTACAAAGATGTCACGTTACAAATTCCCAAAGGGAGTTCCAGAAATATCTTTGTTAAAAAGTAGGCGTGGTCATAAACCGATTTGAATAAATTTTTGCGTGTCTATGAACACAAGTTATAAAAGTATATAAACCAAGTTTCGTTATAATATCTCAATTATTTGTCGAGTTATAGGCTAAGAAATCTCGTATATTCCTTTGTCTAAAAAGAGGCGGTGCCACGCCCATCTTCCAAAATTTTTATATTTTTTGTTTCCGGTCTATTGTGAAACTCATGCCACAAAATTTCTATGCGGAGCAAGCAGCTCACGACTTCCGCGCAGTGTCCTCTGGATAGCCACCGAACACCCGTTTGGTGGTGAACTA
The DNA here is from genome assembly GCA_960531455.1 of Urophora cardui. NCBI lineage: Eukaryota > Metazoa > Arthropoda > Insecta > Diptera > Tephritidae > Urophora > Urophora cardui. Next base: position 58,701,849 of record OY482674.1, read on the forward strand.
AAGTGAGAAGGCGACAACTCGACAAGGCCACTCCGACATATTCGGTTTAAGGGCTTGTTGAGGGGAATAACTGCAGCGTCTGTTCACCAGGAGGTGCGGCTGCGAGCGGGCGTCTGTCTTGGAGCAAGCGGCTCGCTATATAAACGTGTAATAATATACAACTCCCGCAGGGCGGGTTGTGCGTCGGGCTTGGGACCCACCACGTAAAAATCCTATCCAATGAAAACAACAACAAAGCCTCGGATGAGACCACCCCTTTCTGATGACAACCACGGCAAACGTTTAAAGGACTATGATTTGAGGGTAAGCACCTGGAACGTCCGGACCCTTAATTGGGAAGGTGCCTCTGCCCAGCTGGTTGATGTCCTCGAAAGAGTGAAAGCTGACATCACCGCCATACAAGAGATGCGGTGGAAGGGGCAAGGCAAGAAGAAATGTGGGCCTTGCGATATATATTACAGTGGCCATGCAGAGGAGCGTATATTTGGTGTTGGTTTTGTGGTGGGAAAGAGACTCAGCCGCCGAGTACTGTCGTTCACGCCAGTGAACGAGCGTCTAGCCACCATCCGCATCAAAGCGAGATTTTTCAACATATCTCTCATCTGCGCCCACGCCCCGACGGAAGAAAAGGACGATGCGATCAAAGACACTTTCTACGAGCAGTTAGAGCATGCCTACGACCGCTGCCCCCGTCACGACATTAAGATTGTGCTTGGCGATTTTAATGCCAGGGTGGGTAAGGAAGGTATCTTTGGCAGCGCAGTCGGAAAATTCAGTCTCCACGACGTAACCAGTCCCAATGGAACGAGGCTGATCGACTTCGCCGGGTCACGAAACATGGTCATTAGCAGTACCATATTCCAGCACAAAAAAATACACCAAGCCACATGGCTGTCTCCTGATCGAAAAACGCGAAATCAAATTGATCACGTCATGATCGACGGCAGACACAGCTCCAGCATCCTAGATGTGCGCACAATCCGTGGTCCCAATGTCGATTCCGACCACTATCTTGTAGCAGCCAAGGTACGCACCCGCCTCTGTGCAGCAAAGAATGTGCCAGCAGGACAGCAAGGAAAGTTTGAAGTCGAAAGGCTGCACATGACGCAGACAGCCAATCAATACACCACTCGGCTCTCACTCCTGCTCTCTGAGAGCAACCCTTCACCAAACGATGTATCTGAGGAATGGGAACACATCGCTCGTTCACTTCGTATCGCCGCTGAGGAATCTATAGGATACAAGCGAGCCCACAAAAACACCTGGTACGACAAGGAATGTCGCGATGCCTCGGAAAGAAAGAACGCCGCCTACAGGGCTACATTGTGTGCGGGCGCAACGCGAAGCGTATGGGAGCGTTATCGAACGGCGAAGAAGGAAGAGAGGCGCCTTTTTCGAAAGAAGAAAAGGGAGGCTGAAAGGCGCGAGTGTGAAGAGCTTGAGATGCTGGCGGGTAGGAACGATGCTCGAAAATTCTATCAAAAAATCAGGCGGATGACTGAAGGTTTCAAGACCGGGGCAAATTCCTGCCGGAATGATAACGGTGATCTGGTAACTGATGTCCAGAACATACTTAGGTTGTGGAGGGATCACTTCTCCTCCTTGCTAGATAATGGCAACAGTGAAAGTGCGGAAGGAGGAGATGTACGACCCGAATCCCCAATAGCAGATGATGGTAGGCATGTTCCACCACCTGATCATGACGAAGTGCGAATAGCAGTATGTAGGCTTAAGAATAACAAGGCCCCGGGCGCTGACGGCTTGCCAGCCGAGCTATTCAAACATGGTGGCGAAGAGTTGATAAGGAGCATGCATCAACTCCTATGCAGAATATGGTCGGACGAGCGCATGCCCGACGATTGGAACTTAAGTGTACTCTGCCCAATCCACAAAAAAGGAGACTCCACAGTACGCGCCAATTATCGTGGGATAAGCCTCCTGAATATCGCATATAAGGTCTTAGCAAGTGTATTGTGCGAAAGACTGAAGCCTATCGTCAACAATCTGATTGGACCTTATCAGTGTGGCTTCAGACCTGGTAAATCTACCATCGACCAGATCTTCACAATACGACAAATATTGGAAAAAACCCATGAAAAAGGATCCGACACACACCATCTCTTTGTCGATTTTAAAGCCGCTTTTGATAGCACGAATAGGAATTGCCTGTATGCCGCAATGTCTGAATTTGGTTTCCCTGCTAAACTTATACGGCTATGCCAAATGACATTGACTAACACCACCAGCTCCGTCAGAATTGGGAAGGACCTCTCCGAGCCGTTCGAGACCAAACGAGGTTTCAGACAAGGTGACTCTCTTTCGTGCGACTTCTTCAATTTGATGCTGGAAAAGATAATACGAGCTGCAGAACTTAAACATACAGGAAGCATCTTATATCACAAGAGTGTGCAACTGCTGGCGTACGCCGATGACATCGACATCATTGGCACTAACACGCGCGCCGTATGTTCTGCCTTCTCCAAGCTGGATAAAGAGGCTAAGAAAATGGGTTTGGCGGTCAACGAGGACAAAACGAAGTACCTCCTGTCATCACACAAAGAAACAGCACGCCTTGGCAGCCACGTCAATGTTGATAGCTACAAATTCGAAACTGTTAAGGACTTCGTCTATCTGGGAACCAGCATTAACACCAAGAATGATGTCAGCACGGAGATCCAACGAAGAATCACGCTTACCAATAAATGCTACTTCGGACTAAGTAGGCAACTGAAAAGTAAAGTCCTCTCTCGACAAACAAAAATCACACTCTACAGGACGCTCATCGTTCCAGTCCTCATGTACGGCGCAGAAGCATGGACAATTTCAAAATCAGATGAGATGGCACTTGGAGTATTCGAGAGAAAAGTTCTTCGTAAGATTTATGGACCTTTGCGCGTTGGCGTGGGCGAGTATCGACGGAGATTTAACGATGAGCTGTACGAGCTTTACACAGACATCGACATTGTTCAGCGAATAAAGATCCAGCGGCTGCGTTGGGCAGGTCATGTCGTGAGAATGGACGAAGGCGCTCCGGCCAAGAAAGCATTTCTATCGAAACCCGCTGAACGCAAAAGAAAAGGGAGACCTCCACTGCGTTGGGAAAATCAGGTGGACAGCGATGCTGCCTCCCTAGGTGTTCCCAAGTGGCGCCATGCTGCACGAAACAGAAGCAATTGGCGCGCTCTGTTGGACTCGGCCAGAATCGTCTAGACGGTTAAGCGCCAATCAAGAAGAAGAAGCCTCCTGAATATCGCATATAAGGTCTTAGCAAGTGTATTGTGCGAAAGACTGAAGCCTATCGTCAACAATCTGATTGGACCTTATCAGTGTGGCTTCAGACCTGGTAAATCTACCATCGACCAGATCTTCACAATACGACAAATACTGGAAAAAACCCATGAAAAAGGATCCGACACACACCATCTCTTTGTCGATTTTAAAGCCGCTTTTGATAGCACGAATAGGAATTGCCTGTATGCCGCAATGTCTGAATTTGGTTTCCCTGCTAAACTTATACGGCTATGCCAAATGACGTTGACTAACACCACCAGCTCCATCAGAATTGGGAAGGACCTCTCCGAGCCGTTCGAGACCAAACGAGGTTTCAGACAAGGTGACTCTCTTTCGTGCGACTTCTTCAATTTGATACTGGAAAAGATAATACGAGCTGCAGAACTTAACCATACAGGAAGCATCTTATATCACAAGAGTGTGCAACTGCTGGCGTACGCCGATGACATCGACATCATTGGCACTAACACGCGCGCCGTATGTTCTGCCTTCTCCAAGCTGGATAAAGAGGCTAAGAAAATGGGTTTGGCGGTCAACGAGGACAAGACGAAGTACCTCCTGTCATCACACAAAGAAACAGCACGCCTTGGCAGCCACGCCAATGTTGATAGCTACAAATTCGAAACTGTTAAGGACTTCGTCTATCTGGGAACCAGCATTAACACCAAGAATGATGTCAGCACGGAGATCCAACGAAGAATCACGCTTGCCAATAAATGCTACTTCGGACTAAGTAGGCAACTGAAAAGTAAAGTCCTCTCTCGACAAACAAAAATCACACTCTACAGGACGCTCATCGTTCCAGTCCTCATGTACGGCGCAGAAGCATGGACAATTTCAAAATCAGATGAGATGGCACTTGGAGTATTCGAGAGAAAAGTTCTTCGTAAGATTTATGGACCTTTGCGCGTTGGCGTGGGCGAGTACCGACGGAGATTTAACGATGAGCTGTACGAGCTTTACACAGACATCGACATTGTTCAGCGAATAAAGATCCAGCGGCTGCGTTGGGCAGGTCATGTCGTGAGAATGGACGAAGGCGCTCCGGCCAAGAAAGCATTTCTATCGAAACCCGCTGAACGCAAAAGAAAAGGGAGACCTCCACTGCGTTGGGAAAATCAGGTGGACAGCGATGCTGCCTCCCTAGGTGTTCCCAAGTGGCGCCATGCTGCACGAAACAGAAGCAATTGGCGCGCTCTGTTGGACTCGGCCAGAATCGTCTAGACGGTTAAGCGCCAATCAAGAAGAAGAAGAAAAAGAGGCGGTGCCACGCCCATCTTCCAAAATTTTTATATTTTTTGTTTCCGGTCTATTGTGAAACTCATGCCACAAAATTTCTATGAATTATCTCTATATTTGACAAAGATATCGCTTAAAATATTTTTATTAGGCCCCTTTATAGTTCCCATATATAAAAGTGGGCGTGGTCGCCAACCGATTTCGCTAAAATTTTGAACATTTATTACCACGACTAATAAAAGTGTACACTGCAAGTTTCGTCATTATATTTAAATTATTTGTCGAGTTATGGGCTCAGAAATCTCGTATATTCCTACTTCTAAAAAGAGGCGGTGCCACGCCCATTTTCCAAAATTTTTGTGCTTTTCGTTTTATATCCGCAGTTGGACTTCTGCCATAAAATTTCAATGATATACCTTTATATTTGACAGAGATATCGCTTAAAATGTTTTTATTAGGCCACTTTATAATACCCATATATAAAAGTGGGCGTGGTCGTTAACCGATTTTGGCAATTTTTCGTCCAAACATTTGCCTAAATAAGTATATCACGCCTACCAAATTTCATCGATATATCTTCAACGGTTTCTGAGTTATGACAGTGGGCGAATAAGTGGGCGTGGCACCGCCCATTTTTCAAACTCTCACCAAATTTCTTCATAAGGGCCTGAGCTCCACACGTGGGTGAAACTTTATCACTCTAGCTCTATTAGTGACTGAGATACAAAATTTCCGATTTTTACTATATAGGGGAAGTGGGCGTGGTCATGGTCCGATTTCGCCCATTTTCAATACCATCCGTTCCAGTCTTGATACCAACTTGCATTCCAAATTTCATCAAAATATTTCAATTTTTGCGCGAGTTATCGTGCGTACAGGCAGACAGACGGACATGGCTCAATCGATTTCTTTTTTCACCCTGATCAATTTGATATATATAAGTCAATATCTATCTCGATTATTTTATGGTGTTACAATCCACCGTTATGTGATTAAAACTATAATACTCTGTGTACTAGTACAGCTGAGTATAAAAAAGATATTAGATATTAATATACTAATGTGACTGTACAAAAGGCACCGGGGAAATTCACCCGCACGGGTAAATGAAAAACATCACATCAGAGTACAAATATGTAATACATATGTACATACACACATCTATTTATTCCATTCCATTTCTGCGCTCATAACACAAACTCTCTCACTATCTCTCAATTTTTCTGTACTCTAGAGTAAAAATATGTAATACATACATACATGTATTGATTGCATTCCATTTCGTACCAACTTTGAAATTGATTTGAGAAAATGAAATTTATCAAATTGAGAATCAGCCCAAAATCCCATACTAAAAATGTGCCTTTTTGTTTGAGAACGCTATCAAGAGAAATTTTAGGTGCATTTGATAACTAACGTTTGATATTAATTAATTAATTCTCAAATGAATCTCAAATTGAAAATGAAGAAAAATGTTTATTGGGTTGCCAGCTGCCAACTTTCCAGGGTTAACCACTCAACAAAACAGTTCAATTAAAAAAAAAAAACACTAAAAATTACTAAGGAAATGAAGAAAACCAGAAAAGTGGTAAATAGGCTACGTAACCCGTTTGACAATCGTCGTGACTACGCAACAAAGCGAACGAGAAAACGTAAAAGCTTATAAAATACCAACTTTTGGGCGAAGGTGCGCGTGAGTGAGTGTGAGTGACTGCGACGCAACGAGTCACCGCGTTTTGTATAATAACCCAGTTGGAAAAGGTAATGTATGGTAATGTATAGTTTCATGTATATGCCCTGTATACTATACATTACTTCTTCAATGAGTCGAACAACAGTCCATGTCCTAGGAAAGTAATGTATCGCTTGCTTCATGACCCCTTGCATTACCTTTCATGTAAGAAAAGATGTATTGCAAAAGCTAAACGAAATGATACATTCCAAATATTGTTTTATTTCATGTATGAAAACTTATCAATTAAAGGATGAACGATTTGTCAGTTGTGCATTTGTATTTGCTATTCCATGAACTCGCTTCTCGAATTATTTTTGTATTTTTGATAAAAGTGATTTTTACGCGATAATTGTATGATTTTCGCGAAAAATATATATAAATTCGGTATTAAGTCGTGACAACGACCGGTTCCACAATTTATTTCAGCCACTGTTGCACTGCTTTCAATATATTCACATTCTTTTTTTTATTAAACGGCGCCACTGGCATTTTGACCACAGTTTATAATTATCTTATTTTATATTAAAATAGATATTTACCTTTTTTGTTAATCACTTTTACTACACTTATTACTAATTAAATTTCACGAACTTATTTTTGCACGGCAAACCAAAAACTAAATATGCGCGTCGATTGCGTCAGCCAATTCATAGAAAAAAGAACAGGGAGAATCAAAAAGAGACGCTGACAGGTGATGGGTGCAGAGAGACAAAATAGTTTTATATATATTTCTAGTGATTTTATTCTAATATACCCTACCCCTTCGCTTACATTGACATGCATGTTTTCGTGCACTGATATTCGTTGGTGAATTCATGCTTGAAAAACGGTAATGCATTACGCGTTTTCCAACTGGGAAGCACCTTAAACTATTCCCAGCAAAACCCGTGTGATGGAAACTAACACATGCCAAAGTTTCACACTAATACATTGACACACTTTTTTATCATCTGTGAGAGGACAGGGTTGCTTTTTTCATAATTCGTTTAAAAAAAAATCAAATTCGTGGAAGCTAGTTGAACGCGTTCTTTCGTGTGCTAAAAATATAATTTAATAGTGAATAAAGATAATAAAAAATAATAATTAATAATCGTTTTTAAAGAATAAAGATAAGTACATACATATTTAAGTCAAACCAGCTTTATTATGTACATTTACATATATATTTTTTTTTTCACTTCAATTTCAGATGTCTTCCAAGAAGTCGACTCCATAGAATTCGAGAGAGGCGTATGCAAGACTGTCGAGCTTAGCCATCACCGCGAGCAGTAAAAAGTATATTTTTTGTGTTAAAAATCTAATTTTATTTCATATACATATGTTAATAATATCTGTGTTATGAATATAATAAATATAGACTGATAGATTTGTTTGAGGCTCATTTTTGAAAGGTTCAGGCATGAAATTTGATGGCTCAGCTGTGATAGATTCGTATATCAAGTGCGATGGATCATATTTGACGGATTCATATATCACGCTTGATGGATCATATGTGACTGGTATTTACATCAACATTGATGGGTATAAAGTGAGAGAGGAAAGAGTTCAGCTATATATAGAAAATCATATGATTACGCATAAGTGGGAGCGAGATGCAAACTCACACGTATACACTTCACTCCATCACATTTTTCATATTGCCCTTAATAATGTGATAGGAATTCTTGATGGAGAGTGATGGATCACACGCCCTGCAAGCGCCGTGATAATCATTTGACTAATCAATTGATGATCACATGTGATCCATCACTCTCCATCAAGAATTCCTATCACATTATTAAGGGCAATATGAAAAATGTGATGGAGTGAAGTGTATACGTGTGAGTTTGCATCTCGCTCCCACTTATGCGTAATCATATGATTTTCTATATATAGCTGAACTCTTTCCTCTCTCACTTTATACCCATCAATGTTGATGTAAATACCAGTCACATATGATCCATCAAGCGTGATATATGAATCCGTCAAATATGATCCATCGCACTTGATATACGAATCTATCACAGCTGAGCCATCAAATTTGATGCCTGAACCTTTCAAAAATGAGCCACAAACAAATCTATCGTAGTCTATATTTATTATATTCATTACATATTATTAACATATGTATATGAAATAAAATTAAATTTTTAACACAAAAAATATACTTTTTACTGCTCGCGGTGATGGCTAAGCTCGACAGTCTTGCATACGCCTCTCTCGAATCCTATGGAGTCGACTTCTTGGAAGACATCTGAAATTGAAGTGAAAAAATATATATATATGTAAATGTACATAATAAAGCTGGTTTGACTTAAATATGTATGTACTTATCTTTATTCTTTAAAAACGATTATTAATTATTATTTTTTATTATTTTTATTGACTATTAATTTATATTTTTAGCACACGAAAGAACGCGTTGAACTAGCTTCCACGAATTTGATTTTTTTTTAAACGAATTATGAAAAAAGCAACTCTGTCCTCTCACAGATGATAAAAAAGTGTGTCATTGTATTAGTGTGAAACTTTTGCATGTGTTAGTTTCCATCACACGGGTTTTGCTGGGCGTGATCATCAATTGATTGGTCAAATGATTATTACGGCGCTTGCAGGGTTGTATTCGTCCGGCGGTTCTTCCATTAATTGTCAATGCTGTCACATAAGCGCAGTTTATGTTGTCCACATCTTCTTTATAATTTATTGCTTTGTCTATTTTCTGTTGTATTCGTAAACTTTCCAGTGTCATTCTCTTCTTTTCTCTTTTTTCAACGTCCAAAATTCGCGTATTGTCAAAATCTGCTGTATGGCCTTTGTTCGTCAGGTGCTCTGCTAGCGCTGTTGATGTTTTCTTATTCCTTGCGTCTAATTTGTGTTCGTTTATTCTTACGCCTAGTGATCTCTTTGTCGTTCCAATATGTTTATATTTTATTGCATTGCTCTGCTTCTTTCCCATTGCAACTAATTTCATATACAACGTCTTTCAATAATTTCGTTTTCTGTGAAGGAAATTTTTTTTACATATTTCTTTCAAAGCAAATACATTTTTTTGGATATTCTTTTGATATCAACGAAACAAAATTTATATTAATAAAAGTTTATTGATAATTTTTGAAACGAAAAAATTTTGTTTTTGATAAGCAGCAAAACAAAATAATTTTTGGATATTTTTTATTGATATATTTTGAAACAAATTATTTTGTTCATTTCGTTGAGCAGCCTTGCTGTAGAGCAGTGTTATTATAATGGTCTTGATCTGGTAGTGTTATATGTACATGAACTATTTAAACCTATTAGAATCCGATTGTCTTTATCTTGCTCTTTTTTTAAGGACCTGTGGAAATTGAAAATGTGGCAATCACCGATGACCTTCTTTTGCACTTCAAACCTAAGATAGAACGTGATACGGGATCTGGATTACAGCATTTTTATATGGGCAAGGTTATCATAAACGGCTCTTTGACGGTGAACAATTTAAGGCGCGATAATGCTTTGGCAACTACAATCACTGTTGATGATGTGCCATTTTCCAAAGCTACGCTAAGAAAGAAATATCTCTTGGCAAATTCAGCACAGGTAAAAAAGCGAATGTTTTTTTTTAATATTGTTTGAAAACTATAGTTCTCCCTTAATTCGTTTATATCTTCCAAACAGGCTGTTAGGATTCCAGCGCGTTTCGGTAATGCGAAAATCACCATACCACAACTGACCACAAGTTTGCTGTATAATCATCCTACTACACAATATTTATTAAACAATATCCGCCAAGTACTCACTGCGCCGTTAATACTCATTTTCATGCAAGCCAAAGTCGATGGAGATGTTTCTTGTAACGATTTCCAATCAAAATTGCTCAAATTGTCCATGGATACAATGCGCCATGGTGAATTGGCATATTTAACGGGCATGAAGAGCTTTCAGACTAAACTCACTGCATTTTACTTGACTAACGAAATGTTTAATAATTTTTCTACTAATGAATTAGTTTTGAAGTCCCAATTGTCGGAAGAATTTAGATTTAATGGAACAAAATTTTTCGATAAATTGGTAGTTATAGGTAATGTGAGTATTGAAAAAGACTTGAAAGCAACTTACTTTAATGACGAGTTGGTAGAGGCAACAATGACGCAAGAGCGCTATATCAAATATCTAGAGCTTCCGTATCATTTGCGATCTCAAAATATAGTTATACGTAAAATCAATAATATACCTATTGAATCAATCCTTGATCGACTGATTATGGGGAAGGATCAGCTCGTTTTGCGTAAGGATATGTTGGTGGAAGGGAATGTGGAATTTGTTGGAAACTTGCAAGTGGATACCATAAATGATGTGCTATGGATCGATTACATCCAGAGTCTGGTGCGCTTAAGTGAAAATGCAATTATTAAAGGTTCAGTGAAGTTCTTGCAACGACTCACGATCAAGGGTTCGCTGCAAACACCCTTTGTGAATAGCATCCCTCTTCACGAGGTTTTCGATAATATACTTATGAAATCCGCACCCCAACGTATTTCAGGCAACTATACGTTTGGTAAATTGCGGTTAACAGATCTGGATGTTAATGTGATTAACGATGTGACAACAAAAAATTTTATAGATACACGTGCTGAAGAATTTACTTTACGTGGCGATCTCATCATACCTAAGTTAACAGTGAATGGGGATTTAAACGGCACTTTAGTGAGTGCCATACGTTTTGCCAAACTCAATGTGCAGCTGCACGCGTTCTCACAACGACGCTGGCGTAATTTAGTTGTGAACGAGAATGTTTCGTGGAATGTTAGAACGGAGAATGCTAAAACGAAACAATACGAGCAGTTGCAATATATCTACCGGCATGCTGTACGAAAAAGCGCTAATCAGAAGATTTCTGGCAACCTTTATATGTCGCGACCTATAATTGAACGAATGCTCACGTATGCCATATTTCCAGCACACGTGAATCTCGGCCATATAGCGCGTGATTGCTTGCTGAGGAATAATACAGCATCGCAAGCGATAACCGCAAGGCATTTTTTTTACAAGCCACTGCGAGTGCGAACTGTTGTGGTTGAAGGTTCTTTGAATATCACTATTATGAATGGAATTGATGTGCGACGCCTGCATGAATCATTGTATCGACCCTCGAAAAGTGTGCCTATCGAAGGTATTCTATGCTTCAAGATTCCAGCAATCATCGGTCAAATACTTTTGTGGGAAGGCTCAGTTAATGGTCTATCCACGGCGTATGTTTATACTACTTCAAAATCGCCTATGCCACTGGTAGAGATGCAGAGCATAAGTATGGATAAAGAACTTCACATCGTGGATATCAATGGCATGCAGCTTTATTACTTTCTGAGGAACCGTGTACGCCTTCAGGGAGAAGCGCAAGAAGTGAAGGGATTTTTAATAATCCAAAATCTCGTACTCAACAATGGGGCTCTGCTGCAGTCGATAAATGGAATATCGGTTGATAACTTGGTATTCAAGAAGAGCGAGAATTTGCAAATGATTGAACAGGAAAAAGTGTTTGCCGGAAATCTAATGTTTAATGGGCCCGCAGCAATTTTAAATTTTAATGGCCAGAATTTGCAAAATATGTACGAGAAAATTATATTAACTATGAGTAATTATCATTTTGATAACCTTACCATAGCTGAAGGAACATTTGTGAAGGGATTAGTTCTATATGTAAGCGACGACGATAAGGAGCGTGTGGGACAAGGCGAAGACGCGATTGAAGAGAAGAGTGCCCTTAAAGTTGGAAGCAGCGAGATGGGAAAATATCACCGCCAAAAATTTATTGCTGCCCTCAATAAGTTATCAAACTTACTTGCCATTGAAAATGAAAGTGTGATAAAAACCCCCCCACAGCATTTGTCTTATTTAAATATCGATATAAATATCGAAATTTTAAAGGAATATGCTAACGAAGGTGTCTCAGCAACTTATCTCTACGACCTTCCACACATTACAATGTGTCAACATCAGCTGTTACAATTGCAAGTAGCACAAAATAACCAAAGCTTCTTTATAACAAATGTCACCACCAATTTTCTTAAAGCTCATGGTGGTTCAAAATCTGTGAAAGCTAAAAACTTTTGCGACGAACACCAAAAGATGAAAGTAAAAAGTAAAATAACGGTAAATACTCGTAAGGCTTCAAAGAGTTTTGGTATGAAAAAATTTCTTGAAAGTTTGCAAATATTTGGCGTAGATGATAATCACACATTTCTATTACTGCATGCCACCAATGACGCTCGTAATCGAAATGAAGTGCGAGTCATGCGTATCGATGATGAGCTACACCATGTGCAAATTATACAATTTGGTATTGGGAAGAGAATACATTTATTTAAAATTGATAACACCACAGCCTTACTTAGTTCAACTGTTGTAAGTAATCAACCAGTTGTCAGTATATATCACTTTAACTCATCGAAAGGATACTTCAAACTTGCACAAGTCATAGATGGCACTTATGATATTATGGATTTAGTGGCTGTGGGACTGAATCATTATCATTTGCTTTTGAGCTGTCATAAATGCCACCAAATATATGTTTATAATTGGAGCAACGGAGAGCGATTTAATCCCTATAAACTTGTGCAAATAATTATTTTCCCAACACGTATTGATAAGGTGCAAACATTCACCATGGAAGATGGTGAATTGTATGCGTTGGCTCTAAGTGAACAGCAGCAGGACTTCTTTTATTTGTATCGTTACGCCTTCATCGAGGGTTGGGTGCAACACTCGGTAGGCTATTTTCCAAAAATAAACTTGGCTTTGCCACTGACTAGACTGAGTAAATCTAATGGTAAGCATATGTTGCTCTTGCTGTGTGGTGGCGGCGAGGAATCGCAGCAATGCGGTATGGTAAGTGCGAATTCGCAAGGGTAAATACGCGTTTATATATACGTAAGTGTAGTAAAATTTCATATAATTTTGCCTCCAAATATTATAAAATTACTATGTATTCATGTATTTATGCATTGATGTATCATTAGGAGATCGCAAGCATTTTGTTAAAATTTGTAGATATGTATGTATGTATGTATGTAAAAATAAATTGTCGGTACATAGACAAATGCTTGTGGTTTTTCATACCTTTCATAAACTTTTTCCTTGTGTAGAAATTTTTATTTGCAATCTGTCCATTGGACAATCAATAGTAAATTGGCAGGAACAGGTAATCTCCAGCGAGATTATCTATTATACATACAGGTAGAACGAAACTAGATCTTAATATTCACTTTTAGTATCTGTTAAAATCAAGATGGTATATCTAATACCATGTCTCCACATAACGTGTTTCGCTCTTTTTTTCTGCATTTTCTCTCTCAATCTTATTTCGACACGGAAACCAGTGCCGAAACTCGCCAATTTCCATACAAATTTCTGAGAGCGAGTGAAGATTGAAACACTGTTTCATTCTGAATCATCTTGCCAACCTCGATGATATCGATGTCTTCTCTAATTTTGTATCGAAAATCTATCGAAATCTCACACAGACCAAAACAAAGACGCAAAAATAAGCAAACATACAAACATGTAAGAAGAACAACAAAGAGAAATGTTAAACTGAATCACGATCAGCCACGTGGAGACGGGTTATTTAGCGAGATGTTTCCCAAGATGTTTCTCTGGTGAATCAAGTTATGTGGAGACGGGCTTTAAGATATGACATCGTGTTAACCTTCTAGAGGTTTCGCTATCATTTAGCAGGTTAGTAGCTAGTTCATTTTTATGATATCTCAATCTTTGAAGATATGTAATTCTTTGTTAATCTGACGATTTCTTCCCTGAAAAACGGAATTTTGAGGTCTTGGTGATTGGCATAGTTAGTGACATACGAAGAAGCGTTAACAATATTTCGTAGGACCTTATTTTGATACCGTTGTAGTATTTATATGTTTGAATTACTCGCGGTTCCCAATAACTGCATAGTGTATGTCCCAACCGACTTCAAAATTACCTTATACAACATAATTTTATTTTCTAAACTTAGCTACTATTTGGCACCTGGAAGCCAGCACATTCTTTGGGATTTGATTTTAAGTTTACTTTGTTTTTCTTTTATTTATTTCAATTCAACACAACAACCAATGCGCATAGGTAGATTTTCAAGTTTTATGCGGCCAAAAATATTTTATTGTCTACATCTATTCCAAATTGCTTGTTTAATGCAAAATTTTAATAATTTGTGTTAAAATTCGATTTTTTTGAAGAATATATACAGTGACTCAAAAAAGAAATCATACGCCAGAGTTTTTAAATTTATTTCAAAGAGTTCTGTCGGAAATTTTACTTTCTTATTTTTGTTTAAAAATATAGACAACTTTTCAATAAAAATCGTTTTAAGCAGAATTTCTAAGCTTATGGAAAAATCCGAAAAATCGTAGAAATTTCTAAAAGTGGATTAAAAATTTCAAATTGAGACCAAAATTTATAGAAGATTTTGAGGAGATTTCTAAGTGTACTGTTATGTAGACAACCAATTTTAGTGTAAAAAGTGAAATTCCCAATGCTGTGAAAAATTCCGTCGATTTTAGAAGTTTTTTTCTGTAGGGTGTTTGCCTCTTACGAGTATGTACGTCAGACCGTTCCAATTAAAATTTCCGAAAAGCCAATGAAAATTTTCAAAAAGTTGAATGTTGCATATTATTATATTAAAATTGAATGAGTTGCAAAATTGCATACTCAAAAATCTTCTAAAAAATGTAGCTTTAGAATTCTTAGCCCCTTTTTATGATAAGTATTTCCTTGACTTTGAAAAATTGGAAATACTAAAAATACTGCCTAAAAAGTTAACAATAATCAGTGATAAATATCTCGGTTACTTTCGAGCATCACCTATATTAAACAAGACATGCGTTAGAAATATAAAAATTAAAATCAAATATAAAACACAAAAAAGAAAATTATTGTAGGTACATATGAAAAACCCTGTATCTAGTAGTGAAGTGCGGCTTTGTGCGACGTAATTTTTTGCCGGAAAAATACCAATTGTACTAGATATCATGTCCGAGGGTTAATTTGACGGAAAAAAGGGTTAACATTTTTTTTTTTTAATATCCCAACTTTAAAAGCTTAAAACTATAAACTTAGAATTATTGGAAATCAAGGATATTATTGAAAAGTGTTAATAATTATTTGAAGATTTAAGATCCATCACGATAACTTAAATGAAATGCTTTAAATAATCAATATTCACGTTGAAAGTGGCACTTAGAAATATGTAAAAAAAATTAAAATATTAACTTTAGATATGCTACGTTTCGACCATCTGGGAGCAAGTTATAAGAGTGTTTAAACCAAGTTTCGTCATAATATCTCAATTATTTGTCGAGTTATGGGCTCCGAAATCTCGTTGATTCCTTTGTCTGAAAAGAGGCGGTGCCACGCCCATTTTCCGAAATTTTTCTATTTTTTGTTTCCGATCTATTGTAGAACTCATGCCATTTATCTTTATATTTGACAAAGATATCGCTTAAAATGTTTTTATTAGGCCACTTTATGATACCCATATATAAAAGTGGGCGTGGTCGTCAACCGATTTCGCTAAAATTTTGAACATATATTACTACAAGTAGTGAAAGTGTATACACCAAGTTTCGTCATAATATATCGATTATTTGTCGAGTTATGGGCTCAGAAATCACGTATATTCCTGCTTCTAAAAGGAGGCGTTGCCACGCCCATTTTCCAAAATTTTTGTATTTTTTGTTTTATGTCCATAGTTGGACTCCTTCCATAAAATTTCAATGATATATCTTTATATTTGACAGAGATATCGCTTAAAATGTTTTTATTAGGTCACTTTATAATACCCATACATAAAAGTGGGCGTGGTCGTCAACCGATTTTGGCAATTTTTCGTCCAAACATTTGCCTAAGTAAGTATATCACGCCTACCAAATTTCATCGATATATCTTCAACGGTTTCTGAGTTATGACTCATAAAACTTTCAATGTTTGCCCCTTAATAAGTGGGCGTGGCACCGCCCATTTTCCAAAATTTCACCATATTTCTTCATAAGGGCCTGAGCTCAATAAGTGTGTGAAATTTTATCACTCTAGCTCTATTAGTGACTGAGATACAAAATTTCCGATTTTTACTATATAGGGGAGGTGGGCGTGGTCATGGTCCGATTTCGGCCATTTTCAATACCATCCGTTCCTGTCTTGATACCAACTTACATTTCAAATTTCATCAAAATATCTCAATTTTTGCGCGAGTTATCGTGCGCACAGACGGACAGACGGACGGACATGGCTCAATCGATTTCTCTTTCCACCCTGATCATTTTGATATATATAAGTCTATATCTATCTCGATTATTTCATTCTGTTACAATTCACCGTTAGGAAATCAAAACTATAATACTCTGTGTACTAGTACAGCTGAGTCAGCGTTGCCGTTTTAAATTCTTGAGATTACCCAAAAAAATATTAAAATTACCCATAACACTACCCGACAAAATTCCAAAAATTTTCATATCCTCGACATTTGATACATGATTCCTATGTAGAATTTTCTGCTGATTCCAAATATGTAATCAGATCGTTCAAAAGTAGAACAGTTTTCGAGATATTTTGAAATTTCAGTTTTTGAGATAAGAAGAAAAGGTAGGATTACTTTTTAGTCAATATCTCCGCCATTACCGTCTCGATTTTTACGTTATTTAATTTTGTTTTGAGAGGATGAAATATCCTTTCCAACAGAGCCAAAATAATTAAAATCGACGTTAAATTGTCGGAGTTATAGCGATCAATAGATTTTTTTTTATGAAATTTTTCAGTTTTTTTTTCGACATTCATATACTTTTTTGTAATTTTTTTAAAGAAATATTAAATATCCTCCTGGTTTCACACTTTCAGTCAACAGCCTATTTCTTAGTGAACATTTTGGCACTTTCCGGATTATAATCCGTAGAAAAATTACAATGCTATAAGAGATTTAATGAACAAACCTATGTTTATTTTTTTATCACAATCTTGTACTTAACCTGCATTTTTTTATTTTTATGTATATTAAAAGTGTTTAAATGTTGATAGTTTTCGCCGTTTTGGTACATTTCGTTCTTCTCGAAGAAGGAACCAGCAAAAATGGCTCATCATTCAATGTCCCTGACATTCCAATGGCCTTGGTATCGCAATCCCATGTTTTCTTTATTTCTCCGTGAGAACGCTCACCGTTGTAAAAGTCATCACATATATGAAGATTATGTTGAGAGGGTTTCGGGACAATTTTTTTTTACACCACGAAATACCGCGAAAAAAAAAATTTTTTTTTTTTGCAACTTTTTTATTTGACATCCGATTTGTAAAATTGATGTGTCATTATTTTAGTCTGGTGGAGTTCTATATATCGTTCTAATGTCCTTTCGAGCTATGAAGTCGTTTTCACATAGTTGGGTCACCTAACCAAGTTTTTCGTCTATAATTTATCCTTTTCGTTTCACCTGAAAAAAATCGCTAAAAATAAAGTACTAATGGGATCTTGGTAACATTACGCTTAAAGTGTTTGCAATTTAATAGGCTAATTTTTAAAAATAAATCTTTTGTTGATTTTCCCAACTTCTTATAAAAAACCTATTTTCAAAATCAAAATTAAAAAAAAAATTGCAAAAAATCCACAAAATTTTGACTTTGACCAGCTATGGCTCAGTGAGTTTTTACTCAACCACCACAACTTGTATGTCGTTAAAAGCGTATTTTAATTACGTTTAGAACGAGGTCCTGTTAGCTGTTATCGCACATGTAACTTTAGCGAAAAATATTTTTGAATGAAGTGATAACCAAAAAACACAAAATTACCGTTATCTCAAAAGCCTAACCGTGCAAAAAATAAAACTAAATAGTTTTGAGCTCACGGGGCCCATGCCAATTTTCCCCCATACCCCGATTTCTTAGTATTTTTTGATGTAAACTAGTGTTAATGTTATAGTGGTTTACATTTGCCAGATTTGGAAGTTCAATGAAAATATAAATATAGGTTTCTTCACTTAATCTCTTATAACATTGCCATTTTTCCACAGATTATAATCCGGAAAGTGCAAAAATTTTCACTAAGAAATAGGTTATTGACTCAAAATGTGAAACCAGGAGGATATTTAATATTTCTTAAAAAAAAATTACAAAATAGAAGATGAATTTCGAAAAAAACCTGAAAATTTTCATTAAAAAAATCTTTTGTTCGCCATAACTCCGTCACTTTAAAGGCGATTTTAATTATTTTTGTTTTGCTGGAAAGGATATTTCATCCTCTCAAAACAAAATTAAATAACGTAAAAATCAAGACGGTGGAGATATTGACAGATGAGTAATCATACTTTTTTTTCTTAGCTCAAAAACAGAAATTTCAAAATATCTCGAAAACTGTTCTACTTTTGAACCATCTGATTACATATTTGGAATCAGCAGAAAATTCTACATAGGAATCATGTATCAAATGTCGAGGATATTTTTTTTGCCCAAAATTCCCCATACAAATTTTCAAATTACACTACCCGACAAAATTTCAAAAATTTTGATATCCTCGACATTTTATACATCTTTTATTTAACTTATTTTATGCATAAAAACAAATCTTTTGTCCGCCATAAATCCGTCACTTTAACGTCGATTTTATGTGGAATTGGAAAGGGTATTTCATCCTCTCAAAATGAAGTGAAATGAAATGAAATGAAATGAAATAACATAAAACTCAAGACGGTAATGGCGGAGATATTGACAGATTAGTGATCCTCCTTTTCTTCTTAGCGCAAAAACTGATATTTCAAAATATCTCGAAACTACTTTTGAACCATTTCATTACATATTTGGAATCAGCAGGAATACATAGGAATCAAATATCGAGGATATTTTTTTGTCGGGTAGTGTTTATTTATTTATTTATTTATTTATTCAGTCTACAGAAGTTCTTACAGACTAATTACTAATTCAAAAAAGAAAATATAGTTAATTTAAATCTAGGTAAAGTGGCATTCCAATCCACTAATTGCGCATAATTATTACAAGCTCTTATACACCTCGCAATTGGTTCGTTATAACCATAATTGGTTCTATGAGACATTTCGACAAGCAATCGATTATGTCTCAATACACGCGACGAAGTATTAAATTCTATTAAATTAACAAGATCGGTACAATCTATATTATGATTTACTATGTTATAGACAAATAGTAGCGCAAAATAAATTCTCCGGTCCTCCAGGGACTGCAAGCCAAGCAATTTCCTTCTACCCTCGTAATTGGGCAAATCGCAAGGCCAATTCAGTTTGTATAGCGCGAACCTCGTAAAGGTTCTTTGAACTCTGTCAATTCTATTTATATGAGATGAGTAATAGGGATTCCATACTAAACAACAATAGTCCAAGTGACTTCTTACTAGGGAATTATAAAGGGATTTCAACGTACAAGGATCCTTGAATTCCACTGAGTTTCTTCTGATAAATCCAAGCATAGAAAGTGATTTAGACAGAACGAGATCGATATGTTTGTTAAAAGTAATGGCGTTTTCTTTTCTGACAAAAAATGTTGCCCTTTAATATCTCAATTATCGAATTACGTAACATGACTTTCTAGAAAATGGCTGAATTTGTAGTTAATGATGCCCTCTTACTTAGTCAGAGGACAACATTCGTTGAAATCACCACACAAGCTTACAAAATGGCTAAGAAAATCAAACAGGGCAACATTTTTTCGAGAAAAGAAAACGGCATTAGTTTGGTGTCGAAAACCACTCCTAGATCTTTTATTTCATCCAACCTTTTCAAAATTACATTATTTATAGAGTAATCAAATACCGACTGATTATGGGCTTTTGAGTAAGAAACTACGCTACATTTGTTGGTGTTTACGAACAGCTTGTTAATGGAACACCATTGCTGAAATGCTAAAAGATCTGATTGCAAATTGACACAGTCATTAATAGTACGTATGGGCATATACAATTTTACATCATCAGCGAACATTAAACATTTAGCAAATTGAAAATTCAGGGGCAAGTCGTTTATGAACAATATAAACAGCAGAGGTCCGCAGTGAGTACCTTGCGGTATTCCCGACCATGCATTGATGACGTTCTCTGATCTTGTGTCGCCAATCTTAACTATGAGCTTACGGTTGACCAAAAAATCTTTAAAAAATTTTAAAAGCGTACCCCTAATGCCGTAAAGGGAAAGCTTACGTAATAAAACGCTATGATTGACCTTATCGAAAGCCTTAGCAAAATCAGTATATATAACATCAAGCTGATCTTTTTGCTCTAAAGCATTAACAATTACATTAGTAATAATTAAAAGGTTCGTACATGTAGATCTACCAGGAAGAAATCCATGCTGAAATTTACTAAAAAACTGATTTGAGTGCTGAAAAAGTTTGATATTTAGTATACTATCAAATATTTTAGCAATAGTACATTGTTCTACAATGGGCCTATAATTCGAGACACTGGCACGATCGCCTGATTTAAATATTGGCGTTATTGCGCAGAGTTTCCAGCAGTCAAGGAAAATGCCCTGTTTAAGGCAGATATTGAACAATAAAGATAGCGGATGACAGATGGCGTCACAGAACATCTTCAAGAACACTGGAGCAAATCCTTCTAAGTCACGACAAGTGCTTGGCTTAATATTCGATATTGCTTGTGATACATCATCTATGGTTATATCAAAATTCAATATGCCATCAGAGTTTGAGTCAAGTAAAGAGTTGTTATCGCTATTATTACATTCTTCGTAAACCTCTTGAAAAAACTTTGCAAATAAATTGCAGGTTTCCAAAGAATTTTCTGAAACTTCACCCTCATATTCAAGACTAGTTGGAAAACCATTTGTTTTACGCTTATTATTAATATAAGCCCAAAAGTTCTTGGGATTGCTCTTAAGGTCTGATTCAACATTGGAAATGTATCGGTTGTATAAGAAATTATGAAGACAATCGTAATTCTTCTTCAGCTTGATTAGATGAATATTATCGTCTTTACAATTGGTTTTCTTAAACTTCTTGTGTGACTTGTTCTTTAGATTTTTCAGGTGACATAACCTTGCATTGAACCACGATGGCTTATTGCGTACCACACACTTTATTTTCAAAGGAACAAAGTTCGAAATGCAATAAAATAATTTATTCCGAAATAGATCGTAGGCATCACTTGGACTATCGAAAGAGTTTAAAATGGACCAATCAAAAGAAGTGAGGAAATTATTTATTGCCAAAGTGTCCGCTTTAACGTAATTATAATTCATAACAGGCTCCACACTATTCGGAGCAAAATTATAAAACCTAAAGCTGATAAAGAGAGCTTTATGGTGGACGCTATTGCCAGATAGTGGCGATAAACATTCTAAACATTTAATGTCTAAATCATTGAATGCAAATACTAGGTCTAAAATACGACCGTTTTCATTTACATGGGAGTTAAATTGGTTAAACCCCATCGAAAATAAAGAATTGCAAACCAGAATATCAATTTCTGATTTAACATTACTCGGGATTAAATTATTGTTATAACGAGACCACGATATGTTACTTAAATTAAAATCTCCAAGAAATATAATTTGATCATTTGAATTTTTCATGCTATTAAATACATACATGACATTATCGAGGTGCTTTTGATAAATTTCAATGCCACTGGCAGGAGGAATATACGATAAAATTATATATATTGAATTAGTATTGGAAGATTTCACTTTTACACATATTTGTTCTAAAAAACTACCGTAAGAATTTAGATTAATATGAGAACTAGCAATATTGGACTTCACCGCAAGTAGAACACCACCACCTCTCACTTGACCCGTAGCGGCTGCACAACGATCTTGCCGGTATACAACGTAGTGGTCATCAAAATATTCAGCAGAAGAAAACCTATCATTAAGCCAAGTCTCGGTAATTGCAATTACATCATATTCATGCACTGCCATTTCACGATAGAATTGGATTGATTTTGTCCGCATACCGCTAATGTTTTGATAATACAGCGCAAACTTGCGTTGCGAATTGTTACGTTCATTATGACTGTTGCGACTTGTTTTCTGTCCGTTGAAAAAAACGAAAGGGGCGCACAGTGACATTAACGGGCCAGATCTCAGGATTTAGCAACTGGTCATATAAATTTCCAGAAACTCCCAATTTGAAATTGATGCGCTTTAAATTATCGATCGAGAAGTTTTTCTTGACGAGGCTGTGGCATACTAAAAGATTTTTATCAATCCCAGTATGCTTCACGACATATTCGGTGATATCGTCCGATGTAACCGATGGCATAAAAGAAGCTAAATGTACCCATTTCCTCTGCACAGCAACCTTGAGTTCTGCATTATTACTCGAACCAATTACACGTGTATCGTTTTGACTGCTGGGTTTCCGCTTAGAGACTCTGACCCACTCATTATTATTACGTACAGCTGGCTGAGCTGATATATTTGTATCTACATGTTGGCCCATACTTGAGTTTGGGTTGCTCTCAATTGAGCCGCTATTATTAATCAAAGAAGAGAGCATCGGCCGCTGCTTCATGGCATTTACAGTAGGTGTTGGTAGAAGCGTAGGCGGAGGCTTGTGCGTTGACAAAGAGTTAGCATCAAGTGACGTATTGTTGGTAGCGAGAACCGAAGAGTAAGTAGCAGGGAAAGAGCCAATTGATGTTGAGAGAGCATGATCAGATGTTTTCGATGATAGAAAGTCACAATTAGATGCACATGCAGTATTTGTTGATGCTGTGAGACTGTTCGCTTTGTCAAAGGCTGTACCAACAAATGTGCGGAGGTTTTTGACTTCCGCAGAGAGCAAAGCAATCGCGTTATCTTTTTCACAAAGATTTCGCTGCAATGAAAGAATTACAGCATGCATACTGTCCGTTTTTTTTATAAGGTTGTTGTTATCCGTATGCAAAGTGGTGAGTAATTTGAGCATACGAGTATTTTCAGCTCGAATGGAGGCGACAGAGTTGCATAAAGACACTAAAGGCGGATTCATCGTTCAAGTTCAGAACTTTTTTGCCATGTGGTTGTTGCTGTGTTTTCGGAGTGTGAGAGGAATTCCGAAAAGTTCTGAACTATTTTTATTAGTTAACTCAAATTCAACTTTAGTTCTGAACTCGAACGATGAATCCGGCTTAAAGATGTATGGTGTTTGTTGTTGGCCTCAGTCGAAGAGTCGTTTTGATTCTCAACGGCATGCGGCTTTGTATTAGATATAGTGGTTTGTTGTAGAGCTGCAAAACCATCGATAGTCGGACCACTCGATAGTTTCGATAGTCGAAAAAAAAACTATCGATACTATCGATAGTTTTTTATGAATATTTCACTAAAATAAAAAGAGGGATGGTTTTGTTTACAGTTTTCTTTCCAAAAAGTCTTTAATTTTTTACGCAAAACAATAATTAAATAAAAGATCAAATAAGAATTAGATACTTCACTTACACTGAGAGAAAAATCAACCAAAAGTTGGTTAATAGTACTAATTTCACACTTGAAATGGAATCAATGTGAATTTTATTTAATATTACCATTACCATTGTTGATATATTAGACAGTGTTTTTGGTTATATTAACCATGATATTTGTTGATATAACAAAATGTTCATTCAGATCTTCAACCAATTTCTTGTTACTATTAAACAATTTGTTGGTTATATTTTTATGCCAGTAGCAGCACTGCTATGTATGATCTATAAGAGAGTGTTAATATGTTAAGTGGCCGCTGTGGTGCATTGGGTAGAGTGCTCGCCTGCTATACAAGAGGTCTCGGGTTCAAACCACGGTCCGAGCAAAATACCAAAACAATTTTTCTAATTAGTAAAAATCCAATTATTGGGTTTTTTAAGAGCAGCGGTCGCCTCTCGGCAGTGGGCGGCATACCCTCCGAGAGTATTTCTGCCATGATAAAGCTTCTCACAAAAAATGCTTTCGCCGTTCGGAGCCGGCATAAAACTGTAGGTCCACCCAATTAGTAGGAAAAAACAAAAAGGAGCACACCTCGAATTGGGAGAGAAGCTCGGCCATAAAACTCGTCAGAGTTATAATAGCGCCATTGTATTATTATTAATATGTTAACTGAATAACAAAGAAAATTCCAAATACTCACTCACAACGGAGCCAAAGCCATAAAGCGTAAATATTTTTACTTTTTTTTAGATATGAATTAACCAATATTTTCGTTAATATAACAAATATACACGTTGGGGAAACCAACTTTCTGTTTGATATTGATTGTTACCCAAATATTGGTTAATGGTACAATGAAAATGTACATACTACATTTTTTCCTTTTGACATGAATAAATCAACCAATAAAACATTATGTTATGTTCATACACAACCTTAATTGAACATTAAGAGCCTTCATTCAATTTTCAAGCCCAATGATTCTCAATTTACCATAAAAAAATTGACCAAGTTAATGCTTCATTAGAAATTAATGAGTTTTTAATGAAGAACAATTCTGCATGCAACCCTGTTAAAAGGTTTGTTTCATAAGTAAAATGAAATGTCATGAAAAGAGAAATGTGATTAGCGTCAGTGTCCACTAAACAGGTTGGTTCGCCAGATCAGCTGCATTCTTGTTCTTCTTCATCACCTATCAAATTTGTTTTTATTTCTGCTTATTTTATACATGCATTCGTGTTTACGATTGGTAAAAATTGTGAGATGAATGTCAAATTATTTCGTCCTCCTTGCAATTTTGACATTTAGGTCACGAGAGTTTGATATTCAGCTCACGGCGTCTATGTGTGTATATATCTTGAGCCGACCTGTTAAATGGGCCAAGTAAATTAAATATGTCTGAACACCAAATCTAAAGATGTTCAATCAACCCCAATTGACTTAATTAATTTTTATGTCTGAACATGATATTAACCAAGAAGATGGTTGAAAAAACCATTGTACTTTTTTCTCTGTTTCTCTGTGTATATAGCATTTTCTGGTTAAATTAGACCTTAAAAAGAGCGATGGTTTCGTTTACATTTTACTTTTCAAAGTCTTTAATTTTTTTTAACGCATAACATTAATTAATTAACAAAAGAACAACAAATAGGAATTAAATACTTCACTTATATATATAGCATTTTTTGGTTAAATTAAACCTTTTTCAATTTAAAATTTGCACTTGATTTGAAAAAGGTTTCATTTGACTTGAAAACGCTATAGTAATAAAACTAAAAGTAGTACATTTGTTTTTTAGCATCTTTGGCGCATTGTTTATACATTTCATTAATGTAAAATACCGATAATCAAAAGGCACACTGTTTAAACATTTCATTAATGTAGAATACACTATGCTTTAAATAAATCAAAAAACAAAAAAATACGAAGAATTTCAGTTATGGGGGAGGATAGGTATGGGCCTGCTGAGCACAGAACAATTTTTTTTTTTTTTTTTTTTTTAATTTTTTGTATGGTTACGTTTTTGAGATAACGGTAATTTTGTGTTTTTTGTTATCACTTTATTCAAAAATTATGTTCGCTGGAGTTACGCTTCTAACAATATACAACTTGTAGTAATTGAACCACACCTCGCTAAATGACATCTGGTCAATGTCAAAATTTTTAATTTTTTGCGATTTTTGAAAAAGTTTTGATTTTCAAATTAAGTTTTTTATAAAAACTTGTAAAAATCAGAAAAGTTTTATTTTTTAAAAATTAGCCCGTTTAATTGTTAACGTAATATCAAGGATATCTGATAAAAACATTATTTTTAGCGATTTCTTTCATGTGAAACAAAAAGGATATTTTATGGACGAAAAACTCGGTTAGATGACTCAACCGTGTATAGACAAAAGATAAAATTTGTTTGTGACTTCACCCTCTCATAGGGTTAGCGTTAATCAGAGGTTGAGTAAACGGCCCTTAAGTTAAAGATATAGATACTTATGTATTGTGGAACGATCTTTCGTCATCCCTTGTGAAAAAATCGTTCCACAATACATCATATTCCTACCCCGTCGGAAAACCAAGCAAAAAAAGGAATAATGAAAATTACTTAACTATTGCTTGTCATTTTATATCAGAAGATTTCAAATTAGATGTACTGTAGACACAAAAGCTGCTGTCAGATACAAATCATTCCGCAGCTAATATATTGGAAACCTTGCACCATGTTCCATGCGAGTTACCGTGTTTTGCACCTTCATTGAATTTAGCTGTGCGAGCAAATTGTTTCTTATTTTAAAGGCAGTACTATTGAATATGAGAAGTTTAAGGCCGCGCAAGAAGTCTATAGTGTTTTGCAAAAAAAAAAAGTTGTAAAACGACGCCCTATACACGGATGAGTCATATAACCGAGTTTTTAGTCCATAAAATATCCTTTTTGTTTCACACGAAAGAAATTGCTAAAAATAATGTTTTTATCAGATATCTTTGATATTACGTTAACAATTAAACGGGCTAATTTTTAAAAAATATATTTTTTCTGATTTTTACAAGTTTTTATAAAAAACTTAATTTGAAAATCAAAACTTTCAAAAATCGGAAAAAATTAAAAATTTTGACATTGACCAGATATCATTTAGTGGGGTGTGGTCCAATTACTACAAGTTGTATATCGTTAGAAGCGTGGATTTTAGTCGCCTCTTACGACAGACATTCCTTACCACGGGTATATTCTAAGCCCCCTAACCCGCTGGGGTATTAATTTGACCAATTTGATATCGAAATCCAACTCCTCCCTAACATTCAGTATTCTTCTCTTGGGACAAAACTAAAAGAATGAATAGGGATAACCATCGATAGTGGAAAAAAACTATCGATAGTGACACGAAAAAAAAACTATCGATACTATCGATAGTACCATCGATAGTTTTGCAGCTCTAGTTTGTTGCTTGTTGTTACCTTCATTTGAGGAATTTTTTGGCTTCTCAGCAGCGGGAGAGCTGGCATTGGCATTATTAGAGTTGCTGTCCAAAGTGATAGATTGAGGGGGCGTACGAATTGATTTTCGGCGGGCTGCATCACATTGTTTACAGAAAAAGCTCTTTGCAGAAGTGAGCAAAAACTCAACATCAGAGGGCAAAATACCAACACAATCTGTGTGAAAAAAGTTATTGCACTTTGCACACTCAACTTTGTTTGCCTGAGTGCGACCAACATTTAGCCCACACAAACAGGGCATTTTATAGTCAAAATCCAAAATAAAATTAAACTATTATTATATTTATTAAGAGTCACTATCTCACTGATTATTGGCTCACACCATTTCGATGCACCACAGACAAATATATGAATGTATATATGATTATCTATTACAGAAAAAATAATTATTTATCCAGAAACACACGGAGCGCAAAGAAAACACGTCTTATCTCAACGACGATTGACGACGCTATTATCAAGAGATTTCCAATAAACAATTATTTTCAAATTTATTTTACTTTATAACGGTTTGTATTTTTAAATTCATGTGCATATATGTATGTACATATATGTGTGGTTAAAAAAAGTTATAAAGAAACATAAAACAAGTAAGAGAGAAATGAAACATTAAATAGTCCGATTTTCTTTAATTTAGAGGTACCTCCAATTCTGTGGGTTGTTTATGTAAATATTTATAAAAAATATTGTAATGATCTTAGCAATTTAAGTGGAGGAGTTTTACCCCAAAATATATGGTTGGTTGTAGGGGAGCTATATGTTATAATGGTCCAATTTGGTCGATTCCGACAAATGATCAGCGTATCTTAACAACAACGTATCTTAACTAGCTTATGATTCTGATAATATCGGTATATATTTTGGTGGACCAACTTTTTCTCCTTCTGGAACTTTCGACAAACCTGTTTTGGCTCAATGTTATAGTAACATTTCATGTTCATGAAAGGTATAAAACAGGGGTCTTCGTTTCATAGCACTGAGGTGCAACGCTCAACTCACACAGATTGTTATACTCTCTCGTTTTGTCGTAGTAAGAGCGCAAAAGTTAGGTGACCATCTACGACCGTGGGACGATTCAGTTGCTTGCGGGCAAGCAAAAAGATAACAACGTACACGCATACTTCGTTTTCATACGCTTTTATACGACGTCGCGCAAGCATTGGGAATCATAAAGTATTTTTCGTATTGCATTGTGCGACGTGGTATAGCAGCGCATAAAAGCGAACAATATATGCGTGCACGTTGTTGTCTTTTTGCTTGCCCGCAAGCTACTGAACGATGCGACGCACACTGGGTGATAGCGGCCAAAAATAAAATCGAAATTAAAGTATTAGCAAATCAAATTTTTTTGAAAGTGATTGACAGATATATAATAATATAATAATATATAATACAATGGCGCTATTATAACTCTGACGAGTTTTATGGCCGAGCTTCTCTCCCAATTCGAGGTGTGCTCCTTTTTGTTTTTCCTACTAATTGGGTGGACCTACAGTTTTATGCCGGCTCCGAACGGCGAATGAATTTTTTGTGAGAAGCTTTTTCATGGCAGAAATACACTCGGAGGGTATGCCGCCCACTGCCGAGAGGTGACCGCTGCTCTTAAAAAATCCAATAATTGGATTGTTACTAATTAGAAAAATTTTTGGTGTTTTGCTCGGACCGTGGTTTGAACCCGAGACCTCTGGCATAGCAGGCGAGCACTCTACCCACTGCACCACAGCGGCCGAAACTATTGACAGATATAACAATTTGTAAAAAAAAAGCTTATATAAAATTTTTTGAGTCTCGTTTTGTTTAGCCGTACAGGGTGTTAAAAACTGAGCAAAAAATAGGTCCTTTTATTTCTCAACAATTACACCTTATACAAAATGCTGTAACTCACTCAATTATTAACGTATGTAATCGAGCGATACATCATTACATAGATATTGATTTGGCCTTTTAGAAACAATAAGCCTTTTGTAACCAGCGGTAACTCTTAGATTTATATGAACTTTCAAATATTGACAAAAAAAGTCGTAAAAAAAAAATTTTGCTCAACTTTAAACAAAAAAATAAAAAAAATAAAAAGTATGACCTCCCCAATTTTTTCATATGTTTTGAAATGATATATTTTTAATCAAACTGCATTTTAATTCTTGAAATCCACCTGCGCTTTTCGCTTAAATAATCTTTTTCCCATTTGACTAAAAGTGCCTTTTTCAAAACGCAATAATTAGGCTACTTTTGACATTATGAAAAATCTTATTCTTAGGCGACTAATCGAATAGTTTGTTCACCGTGTTGTAGGCAATGGTTCACACTTTCAAATTATGAAAGAATTTTTTTCATCAGCGTTATCATTATTTTTTTGCAGCCTTTTTCTTTTCGAACAGAAAAAAAATTGTGTAAAAATTGGAAAATTTCAACATGAAATAAAAAAAAATACAAAATATGACCTCTCCAAATTTTTAATATTTGGTGCTAGTGAACGTGCTTTATAAACAGGTGAAGAAATCTTAAAAATTCGTTTGCGCTTTTTTGTTTTATGAACTTTTTTATGGAGTGAATTTTTCTAAGTTTTCATACATTTTTCCCATACAAAATCCCCAAAAGTATGCTTCAAAAAGTATTAATAATTTTGTATGGGGAAAATTTGCCAAGTTAATGAAACTTAAACAACAATTTCTCCAATTCTAATAAAGATATCTGAAAAATTTAAACGCCATATTCAGGGGGATGGTTTATGCTTTCTAACGGTGTATTTGATTTTGAATAAAAAAATATTACATACAAGATATTAAGCAGGGAATATAGTCAAAAATGTGTTTTTTTGCCTAATTGGACATGAATATCTCAAAAACTAGAACCAATTTGAAAATTCTGACTTCAGGTTCAGATTCAGCACACTGAAATCCTTTAGAAAAGTATAGTTTCATTTGTGGTATAAAAATTTTTTTAAATGTGATTTTTTTGAAGGAAAATTTTATGATGAATGCTTATAAAATGCTCAAAAGTGCATATATTTTTAATTTGAAAACCATGGAATACTTTGCGCTTTTTCCAAAATGATTACTGTATATTATTTATATTTAAAAAAATGTGTGCTCTTATTAAAATTGAGCATTTTAGCTATAATAGTTAACAAAATATTGAAATTTCAAAAATACCGTTATATGGGAGGGGGGTGTATTTGTGGGCCGATTTTGTTCAAATTTTCACAGTTTACTATCTTCAATCAAGAAAGCTTAAGTTCCGAGTTTAAAGTTTCTAGCTCAATTATTACTATTTTGGCCGCGTTTGTATGGAGGTGCCCCCACTGTGCGACGGTAGTAGCTGGGCACTCAACTAGTCGTTTTTCACTAATACTGCTGCAGTTGCTAACACTGCTGCAGTTAGAGTTTTGGGGATCTCTGGTATAAAATTGCTTATTTTTTTCCTAGCAAACTTCTTACTTTAATAGGCTTATGAAATTTGCTTGTACATACATGTTCGACCAGCCGGTAATTCAAGATTAAATAAATGCTGAAAAAACTCATGCACACTTTCGCACAATGCGAATGTAATAGAAACTCATGAAAATAATTAATTTTTTTATAGGTATTATTATTCATATAAAACTATTAAAAGGCGAATTCCCCAAAATTCCCCAAATCATAGCACTCCCCAAAAATTACCCAAATATTAAAAAATTGCCGAAATTTGGGGAATTAGCCACAAAACGGCAACGCTGAGCTGAGTATAAAAAGGGGACATAGCAATTTATTCCGTAAAAAGGAGACACAGCGTTTTCTCTATAATAAGTAGGTGGACAAATCATGTTGCTTAGAAAAGATTGGATGGATGTGCGTGTTAATTATTATAAAAGTGCATACAGATGATTTGTAATCATTTTAATTTTATCAAAGTGATAATTATTATTAGAATACTGAATTAATTAAAAACTAAATTGTTTAGTTGGAAATAAAAGTTAATATGCCTGACTTGAGCTTTAACATAACACCAGTTTTTCGGGTCATATGCGTAACCTTTTGCCGTGTTATTATATAGAAAAAGGCGCTGTATATGCAATATTGCACATTTTGATGTTGCGAATTCAGTTTTAATTTAAAACTTTTAAACATATTCATCCAGGACTTGGAATGATTTTCAATATACATATACGCCCGGTTTCACCAAACGGTCTCAACTTAGTTAAGCCGATTTTTTACGTTTTCAGTTTCACCATGCAACTGAGCTAAGTCACAATTTAGTCAGCTTTTGTCTTGACTAAAAATAAACTAAGAATTTGAGTCGCTTTAGCAAATTCAACAACCAAAAGAGCGAATATGACAAAAAAATGAGCAAATACAGCAACCAAAAAATCCAGTATTTGCCATAAAAGTTTGGTTGCAAGACTATTTTCTTAGACTATTTGGTGAAACCCAAAAGTAAGTTAGCCCCAAAGCCCCAAAACTTAGTTTTAGCTTTAGTCACGTTGGTGAAACCGGGCCTTAGTTTCCTTAACTCAGTCAATAATTTAACTTTTGATTTTGGTTTAGGTGGTGGCGAAATAAATATCATACAAACAGGCCCGACGAGAGGGGGGGGGCTGAGGGGGTCAATTGCCCCGGGCCCGGGCTTTAGAGGGCCCGGGAATCTCAAAATAATATCCAAGTTTTTGCTTACAGAAAATAAACAAACAACACCTTTAATCACCTTTCGTAGATAGCAATCATTTTAAATTTCAACAAATTTTAAAAATCTCTTAACGTGTCTGCACCCCACTTAAGGAATTGTTAGTTTTTGGCGTCGACTTTGCAGCATAAATTTGAATTCGTTTTCTGTTGCAACAGAAAAAATTCGGTATGATGCAAATTCTTATACAGCGATATGGGTATTTCCTGGGCCTTTCGGACGGTATGTTCGCACGATTTTTTGAACTTTTGAGGCAGAAATATCGCGAAATATTGTATCGTTTTATGATAGAAGGAAAGATTTAGGCCACAGCTAATGATTAAAGTATGTTAGCGACAGAAATTTAGTTTAATGCCTCTGTTTTAGCCACTTAAACTGCGTTCCGGACGCTACAAAAACACGTCCATTTTTTTTTTTAAGTGGCTAAAACAGAGGCATTAAGCTAAATTTCTGTCGCTAACATACTTTAATCATTAGCCGTGGCCTAAATCTTTCCATTTATCATAAAACGATACAATATTTCGCGATATTTCTGCCTCAAAAGTTAAAAAAATCGTGCGAACATACCGTCCGAAACGCCCAGAAAATGCCCAAATATGTACGTGTATGTATGTATGTAAACAGCGATACGCCGAAAACAAACGAAGCTTGCGAAGTTAAAATTTGCTTTGGTGCTTCGTACAGTTGAATTCGATTGCTGTTTCATTAAAGCGTTCAGCAGAATCAGTCTTTTGATATACCAAATTCCTACCAACAAATATTTGTATTCCAATTTAAAGAAATTTATTTCATACAAATAAGGCAATATGTATTTAAACAGAATTCATTCAGACCTATGCACTATGGTTCAAAATCGAAATATTGAGGAATTAAACCCAACTATCGACTTTTGATTTTCCCAAAAAAAAAAAAAATAATTACCTTTTACTACACATTAATGTAGTAAATAAAAAATAAAAAAAAAATAATGTCAACTGGCTATCACTTGTTTGTCAGAAAGCTTTCAAAGTCTTGGTTTCGATTTTTGTATTCGTAAAAAAGATGTTACTCAAATTATATAAAAATCTCAAGTGGTGATAAAAAGCTAACGAATTTGAATAAAGTGTGTTTATAAAATGGAAAATATTAATAAAGGTATGTAAAATCAAGAACAACAAACTTTTTCTGAAACAATAATAATCGTTAATATATTTTTGAGTTTAAATAAGCCGTGTTGTGTTTTGATTTTTGTGAGTTTTTTCTGTGTTAAATAGAATATAAATAAGTTTGATCAAATAAGATCAATACAAATTATATATGTAGTTACAGTTAATAGTGTCCTCTTTAATGCAAATGTTATTTTATCTGCGGGAGTTTACAAGCAAGGCTACAATTTCACTTTTTTCAGAACAAAGTAAACTTCGAAAATGGCGATACTTTACAATTTTATATTGATAATAATAAAAATATAAAACTCATTTATATATAGGGTTTAAAAACCTAATAATTTCCCTTGAAAATAACGTTTAATTTTTTCGGATATCTTCTTTAGTACCTGAGATATTGTTATTTTAATTTCATTAACTTGCTAAAAAAATAAAAAAGTTTAAAATTTCCTATAGCAAAGTTAATGAACTTAAAATAACAATATCTCTAAAACTACACGTAGCATCGAAAATCTGACTTCAGATTCAGATTCACCGTATCGGAAACCTTCAGAAAAGTAAAGTTTTATCTCTATTTGAAATTCAACCTAAATTTACAGTTTCCACTATGTATGGCAGCAGCAGCGAAAAATGGGCGTGGCTCGCCAGACCTGTAAAGTGCAAGTACCAGTACAAGTACAAGTACCAGTACCTCAGTACTTCGAAATTCCAGTACAAGTACAAGTACTGTAATACTTGTACTTGAATTTTACAATTACAAGTACTCTTCTGATAAGTACTTTTTAAGTACGTACACATTTCTATGTTTTTGTTTTGCTTTTTTGAATGTTTTGATTGAAATAAAAATTTGAAATCAAAATGAACTGAGCTGATATTTTTTTGTTTGAAAAAATCTGAAATAGTTTGTCAAAAAGTGCTTGCATATACATTGATAAGTACTTGTACTTGTACTTGGAATTTCCAAGTATAAGTACTGTGGTACTCGTACTTCGAATTTCTAAGTACAAGTACTGTGGTACTTGTACTTATTTGGTACTTAGTACCAGTATCTACTGAGTATTTTACAGGTCTGTGGCTCGCCCATTTTCGTCATGAGACATTACTTTACCTTTAAATACCCTATGAAAAGTTTTAGACCGATATCTTAACTGTAACTATTTTATTCCTCAAAACTGAATTTTGAACCATAGTGCTATGGTCCCATGGACAATATTACTCAGTATGACCCATGGATTCGGAAACTGGATGTGCCTTTTGAACAATACATTTGACCCACCCTAATATGTACATATATTTCTATGTAAACATATTTACTTGATCTGTATTAATGTATAGATAAAATAAAGTTCGTGACTATATATTCATTGAATTTTGATTTTGAGAATTTGTTCATTTAGTATGGGGGCCCGTAGTTATTTTGACCCCGGGCCCGGATTTTCTCTCGGCGGCCCTGCATACAAATATCAAAAATCGAATATATATGTAAAAATTTTATTACCCCCGAAAACGTTATCTCCTTTTTATTTTATAAAGAAATAAAATAAGGAAAAATAATAATAGTGATGTACAATTCAGCGCAAGGTACTACATAAGTAGCTTCTTACTTTACCATTAAAAATACGTTATTTTAATTATTTTATTAAATGTACATATGTACCTAGATGATTTTCAATGTGATGTTGAAGGAGATGCTGAAATCGTATCATTTACAGTTAACACTTCGGGAAGTTCTGGAGATATGTACACATGTTAGAAGGTTGGTCTTTAATAAAGAGAAGGTAAATTGGCTCAAGATAAGAAAATTTCAATACGATCGTGAGCAACCTTTAAAAATTTTTGTTTCCGATGATTTAAAAGTAATGCAAAGAATTGAAATAAATAAGAAAAAAGTATCTGATGACGCATTTAAAATGGCTAACACTCCTCCACCCAGAAAAAAATAGTGTGAAATCAACCAAAAATCAAAAAATTTTGTGGTTAATTTTTTTCAACACGATGCTTAAGGTATGCCATCATGTAATCGTGTAAATTTAACACTACTGTCAAGTGTTAGTTTAACAGGATGACAACTGTAGAATTAACACTAAAAAGTATTGCGTCTTCCTGTTGATTTTACAATTTTAACTAGTTAATGTTACAATAAAAGCTGGTTAAATTAACACGAAATGGTCCTGTTGAATTAACAATAACATCTTTTTGATTTTACATTAAATTTATTGTTAAATTAACTAGAAATTCTTGTTGATTGTACAATTTATTTTTTTAAATAAAAAAACATATAAAACATAAAATATATAATCATCACTTCTATTAAGCGCATTCGTACATCACCCGCACAACTGACCAAATTGAAGGCGTCCTTCTCATACGAACACAAATGTACCGGCGATTAGTGATGAGCGATATATCGCAAACGGTGATTTTTTCACTGTGAATAAAAAATCACAAATCGCAATTGCGATCACTTTTTCAAAATAGCAGTTCACTACTTATAGGCAACTGCAATCATGGGCAACTGCTATCGATGTAGCAAGTAAGCAGTTCACCTATGTGAATCGCAATCGCAAAAGCATTATAAATTTAAATACTTTTTGGTTGCTTGTTTTTCCGACAGGGTAGGAATATGATGTATTGTGCAACGATCCTCCGTCATCCCTTGTCAAGTTTGGTTTGGAGACAAACCGGTTTCGGCTAATATGCGCCATTTTCAGTGTCTTTTTTCGTTCTCCGTTTTCGTGAACGAAAAAAGACACTGAAGATGGCGCATATTAGCCGAAACCGGTTTGTCTCCAAACCAAACTTGACAAGGGATGACGGAGGATCGTTCCACAATACATCATTATAAATTTCTTTTTGTTTACACTTTTGAGCAGACCACATACGTACATATCGTCGTTGAAGATGCATTTTTGCGTAAGAGGTATGTAATTTAATACCTCTTACGCAAAAATGCATCTTCAACGACGATATATAGAAATATAAGAAAAAAAAATTATTGAATTTACAATTTGTCTTTGAAAAATATTTACAAACAGCGATATTACTGCGGAATACGTTGTTATTGCTATCATTTTGTTAACATAAAATAAAGACAGGTTATATCGCTCAGAAAACGCAAAATTAATCTCTACCGGTAACTGATGATTTTATACCAGTCCATGCAATCGCAATAGCAGTTTAAAATCACAGTGGTTTAAAAATAGCAATCACCGAAATCACAGATATCGAAAAATCGCAGTTTCGCTCATCTCTACCGGCGATAGTTTATACATGGGCGATAGTACTATCACTTGCACCGAGTAATGTTTGGCCGCTAATGCAACAACCGCATGCTGCACGCAGACCCCCATTCGCTAAAAAACCTCCTCGTGATATTGCAACCTATGAAGAGGAAAAATAAAACATTGAACATTAAATACTTTTAGAAACAAAAATGTAATCCTCTTTTAACTCACCTGCAAACTGAAAATATAAATCGAAAACCCACTATCGCGAACTGGCAATGATGCTAAACTCGCATCACTGCCACGGCACAAAATTTTCCTTTTTTTTTTTTTAAATAATTTGCGTTTTGCACGAAAATCAGACTTCAAATGATCAAAAAAAATTATGTATGTTTCAAATTAGTTTTGACGTTCTTTTTTAACACTTTTTTTTAGATTACATTGACACTATGATCGTGTTGAATTAACCAAAATTACAAATGACGTTTATGTTTGAACATTGTTTCGTGTTATATCAACCAAATTTTATTGTTAATTGTGGTTCTTGTTGTTTTCACATTTGTTTTCATGTTGTATTAACACTAAAATTGGGACGTCATTTTTCTAACATTTTTTTTAGTTTATATTGACACTATCGTCATGTTAAATAAACCAAATTCCAAATGACATTTAGGAGTAAAATTTTATATTTGAATCATCTTGTATATTTTAAAATTTCTTCATGTTGTATCAACAATAAAATTTGGTTGAATTTATCAAATTTTCAGATGACAATTACAAAGCCAAAATCATGTTTCAAACATCGTGTAATTTGAAAAAAAAAAATGTTGCTGTTCTATGTGTAAAGATCGATCGTGTTAATTTTACATGAATCGTGTTGATGATTTTTTTTCTGAGTGTCTACTTTTTCCCTCTGGAAGACCTATACCTGATGCAAAATTCAGCGATTAATTGGAATTCATTGAATTTATTGACCCCATCATCGTCAGTTCTACTAGAATCTGCAGAAGGATCCAGATATTATAGATGGTGGAATGGCTAGCGGAGAGAGTGACGACGAATAAAAAAGTATAAAATTAATTTTATTATGAACCACTTTCTTTGTTATTAATTAAATTTAGTTTTTAATTAATTCAGTATTCTAATAATAATTATCACTATGATAAAAATAAAAATGATTACAAATCATCTGTATGCACTTACTTTTATAATAATTAATACGCACATCCATCCAATCTTTACTAAGCAACATGATTTGTACACCTACTTATTATAGAGAAAACGCTGTGTCTCCTTTTTACGGAATAAATTGCTATGTCCCCCTTTTACGGAAAAAATGCTTTATCCACTTCTTATGGCATTTTTTTGTTTGTACACTTTTTATGGAAAATAATTTTTTTTCCACTTTTTACGGATTTTTTTTTTTGTACATCTTTTTACAGATTTTTTTTATAAGTCTCCCTTTTATAAACCCAAAAAATATGTACACTTTTTACTGCCGGCCTTTCATATGTGAAAACTTTTGGGCATTGAATTTAATTTTCCATTTATGCAGCCAATCTTCCAACAAGTTAAATTGCGTTCGGAGAAGTTGAGATGCCTCTCTTGGATCATCGCTTGTTGCTATTAAAGCAGTGTCATCAGCATATATCGCTACATTCAATTCTTCCGAAATTGAAATGTCAGCTGTGAATATAGTCTATAGAACTGGGCCCAGGACATTACCCTGAGGAACACCAGCATTTATGCCATGAAGTTCAGATGACACTCTTTGTTGCTGCACGTAAAAGTATCTGTTACTAAGATAAGATCTTATTATCAAGAAATAGGGCGCCATACTTTATCGAACGCTTGCTGGATGCAGGGCCGCCGAGAGAAAATCCGGGCCCGGGGTCAAAATAACTACGGGCACCCATACTAAATGAACAAATTCTCAAAATCAAAATTCAATGAATATATAGTTACGAACTTTAATTTATCTATACATTAATACAGATCAAGTAAATATGTTTACATAGAAATATATGTACATATTAGGGTGGGTCAAATGTATTGTTCAAAAGGCACATCCAGTTTTCGAATCCATGGGTCATACTGAGTAATACTGTCCATGGGACCATAGGTCTGAATGAATTTTGTTTAAATACATATTGTTTTATTTGTATGAAATAAATTTCTTTAATTTGGAGTACAAATATTTGTTGTTAGGAATTTGGTATATCAACACGGTGGGCAGGAAGCGACGATAGGTTGCATGAAAATGTCGACAAAAAAGGAAAGTGGGATTGTGTTGTGTGATGTTTATAGATGAAACATCCGTTGAAATTAAAATTCAAGCTGCTCCTTTTTCAAGGATATCCACATTTTTTGTTTTTTTTTTGAAAGGATCAAATATTGACGAATTCGAAAATTCGCCAAAGTCCAAATTTTTCCGATTTCAATACATTATCTGGTAGCTAAAGGATACAAAACAAGTAAGGAAGCCTAAGCTCGAGTGGAATCGAACATTAGATACTCAGCTTTATGCTTTCATTGGTTGTTTGCGTTTGATGGAAACACGGTGTACTTTATATAAAGCAAGTGCTACATAAAGTGGACGTAGCCACGCTCATTTTCAACATTTTTATCAGTCATCCAACTAAGCATATGAATATTATTCTTTGTGCAAAATGTCATTCCTTTATGACTTCTAGTTAAAAAGATGTCACATTACAAATTCCTAAAGCGTGTTCCAGAAGTATCTTTGTTAAAAGTAGACGTGGTCATAAACCGATTCCAATAAATTTTTTCGTGTCTATTAACACAAGTTATAAAAGTGTATAAACCAAGTTTCGTCATAATATCTCAATTATTTGTCAAGTTATGGGATCCGAAATCTCGTAGATTCCTTTGTCTAAAAAGAGGCGGTGCCACGCCCATTTTCCAAAATTTTTCTATTTTTTGTTTCTGGTCTATTGTGGAACTCATGCTACAAAATTTCAATGAATTATCTTTATATTTGACAGAGATATCGCTTAAAATGTTTTTATTAGGCCACTTTATAATACACATACATATATAAAAGTCGTGGTCGTCAACCGATTTCGCTAAAATTTTGAACATGCATTACTACAAGTAATAAAAGTGTACACACCAAGTTTTGTCATTATATATCAATTATTTGTCGAGTTATGGGCACAGAAATCTCGTATATTCCTGCTTCTAAAAAGAGGCGGTGCCACGCCCATTTTCCAAAATTATTGTGGTTTTCGTTTTATGCCCGCAGTTGGACTTCTGCCATAAAATTTGAATGATATATCTTTATATTTGACAGAGATATGGCTTAAAATGTTTTTATTAGGTCACTTTATAATACACATATGTACACTAGACCGTATCGCAAAAAATAAAGTGCGCCGTACGCCCCCGCATATAATGTCTTTTTGGAAAACATTTCCGGAAAATTTTTTAATTTTGTTTTTGGACGCCGCTAGATGTCGCTAAAATTTATTTTTCTCATATCTTCGGTATTTATAGTCCGATCTCTAAGTTTAATACAAAAATGTCTTTGGCTTGAAAGGGTGGCTTATACTGTAGAATATTATTAACCCTATGTGCGCCATTGGGGTCACTACCACCCAGTACTTAGTTTATATCACCCTAATGTACCTTTTTTACGTCTTCATGTTAAACGTAGTCAAAAATCATTAATCTTTTGCGAAAGAAGTATTTCGATCGCTTGAGCAGACCCCGAAATAAAACACGTTCAACATCCCGAGGAATATAGGTTTGTCGGTTCCTTTGGTCTTTTAGGTTAATTTTACAGAAAAATTTTCTGAGGAGACCCATAGTAAAATTTTATGCCAAATAATTTTCTAGAACATTTTAACCCTCTAGCGACCTTAAAAATACTATTTTTCCTGATTTTCTAAAAAAAGGGGTCAAAATAACCCTTTATTGGCGGTGATAGAGGGTTAAAATGTTCTAGAAAATTATTCACCATAAAATTTCAGTAGGGGTCTCCTCAGAAGAAATTTTTGTAAAATGAACCGAAAGGACCAAAGGAAGCGAAAATCTTATATTCCACGGAATGTTGAACGTCTTTTATTTCGGGTTCTACTGAAGCGATCGAAACACTTCTTTTGCAAAAGATTAATGATTTTAGACTACGTTTAACATGCAGGCATAAAAAATTGCATTAGGGTGGTATAAAATAAGTACTGGGTGGTAGTGACCCCAATGACGCACATTGGGTTAATAATATTCCATAGTATAAGGAGTCTTTTCAATCCATAGCCAATGGTGTATTAAACTCTGAGATTGGACTACAAATACCGAAGATATGAGAAAAATAAATTTTAGCGACATCTAGCGGCGTCCAAAAAAAAAATAAAAAACTTTTCCGGAAATGTTTTCCAAAAAGACATCATATGCGGGGGCGTACGGCGCACTTTATTTTTGCGTCCCTATAACGCGAGACGGCCTAATGTACACCCCAGAGCAAAAATGAATTATATTAAATGCTAGTGCATAAACGAACTATAAATTTTACTAGAACAAAAACGACGAAGCAGTAGCGTCGGTGTGAGTTGTGCATGTATGCGTTACTTCGTTCGTCAACGCTAAGTTGTCGGCTTGTTATTCCGCTTTGATCGTCAGTTTTGCCAGTATACACATGCGTACATACATATATATGTACATGCCCTGTAGGGAAAATCTCTAGTTCCGAACTAAGTCGCTTCTAGTGCATTTTTCGACACTACTAGTGCGAGCTAAATCTCTTTTGCATGTTATCAACTGGCGAATTTAACACGGCGATGTCCTTGGCGGTGTCAATTGTCGCCCTCTGCACTACATTTTCTATAGTTCCGAACTAGTACTAAATTCTACAGTTTTCACTAGTTCGTTTATTGGCACAATTTCGATAGTTCTGAACTAGCTGCAAGTACCTACAAATTCTACAGTTTTACATCTGCCGCTTAAGTGCAGAATTTGAGACACTTCATGCAAGTGGCGCGATGGCCGACTGGCTAACGCATGTGCCTTTCAATCTGAGGGTCGCGGGTTCGAATCCTGTCGGTGTCAAGGTGGGTGATAATTTTTTTTCAATATTTTTTTTAACTAATATTTTTTTATTTATTTATTTAATAAAAATTTACAATAATATTTAAAAAGTAATAAAATAAAAAAATTAAAAATAAGCCTGAGGGATCGGAAAAGCATAATTACGGGAACATTTCATTTCATAAGAGATGCAAATAGAAAACTCTTTATATAAAATGCTTCATTAAACATCTGAGAATTGCAAAAATATACAAAGCCGACGGTAATTGAACGAACGAAAAATTTTCGTAGAATTCACTCCTTCTGAACTGGTGAGGGTCTAGCTACAATTAATCTAGTTCACTTTTGACACCTTTTCGCTAGTTCGGAACTAGAAATTTTGCTCACTAGTTATTGAGTTCCCTGCAGGGTGTTTAAATCCTCCGCACACGAGCATTTGAAATTACGTTGATTAGCCGAAATCACTTTCCGAAATCACGCGCATTCACACACGTTTTTGAGTAATTTCATTTAGTCGGGTTTCAGTTAAGCTGTTCCTGCGCCAAATAAAAATTTGTACATGGTCAACTTAAATGAAAATATCATTAATAAAATACTCCCACCAAATTAAATTTTTTATAATTAAGGAATCGCTAATGCAATATACAATGAGAATATATCTAGGAAACCGTCGCGAACAAATTTAATAGCCGTTTTTATTTTAGCGCAGATGTATATGCGCTAAAATAAAACTCAGCTAATGTGAAATATTAGCGATGGGTAAAGATGTTTTCGATTATAATCGATAAAATTTAGAGAAGAGACCGATTCTAGAGTAATTTCGTGAGTGTTTTCGCCGAAATGCGCATTTCAAGGGTGATTTCAGCTGGCATTTTTGTATGGCAAAACAACGTTATTTAAGGGTAATTAACGCCGAAAACACGATTTTTGCCTAAAACACCCTTAAATCATGCTCGTATGCGGAGGCTTTTACACTTTTTCGTATGTATGTACGAAAGCATAGAAGAACCACAGAATACACAAACAATTCACATGGAGTGTGTAGGTATGTACATATGTATGTATCTCCGTATTTGATGAAACCAAGTCACAAATAAGCAAAATCGACAATACTTCTTATGAGTTGAATTTTTTGAACTGAGGCACCTAAAATTTTTTCGACGGCCATGTATTTTAATGAAAGTGGGTAATATGGCCCACAGCGCTTAAACAAAAATACGTATTTAACAATTTTTCGAAATTCCAACTATTTTCAAAGTTATAGCTATCAAAATTTTTTCGAAATTCTTAGTTTTTGCCGATTTCTTCACGATTGGTCAAACCGATTTTGCTAAATTTTGATATATATGTATGTATATAAAAGATGATATCTTCTACCAAACTGCATTTCTTATTTTTGCAAATAATTTTTTTTTTCCGAACATTATTCGCAATTTTTATGTTTTGGACCGCGGTCAGATGGCGCTTTTATATGATGTTGCTGGGCATTCCATTAGTAACTATTAGCAAAAAAAATTTTTTGGGCACTTTAAGGGAGCGGAAGTTACTTACATTTTTTACAGACTTGCTATTTTTTTATGAAATGTTTATTTTTGTTACTTACTGAGTACTACTAATAATGAATTAAAGCATGCATAACTCGAAAGTAGTTCCGGCCAAAAAAAGAAACCAGTCTGCGTGATTTCGTACTTTATTTCAAAAATTAACACAGAATTTCTTCTTGTGTAAAAATTTTTTGTAAATTAGAGAAC
This sequence comes from Urophora cardui, assembly GCA_960531455.1. Lineage (NCBI taxonomy): Eukaryota > Metazoa > Arthropoda > Insecta > Diptera > Tephritidae > Urophora > Urophora cardui. Next base: position 58,744,785 of record OY482674.1, read on the forward strand.
TTCACATTGATACAGTTAGGTACTACTAAAAAATATAAACCAAATTAAAATAAAAGGAAAGAAAACGCAAAATTTCTTATATTTTTAATTAAAAATTACAATAAAAAAAATTACTCAGATTATGGAAAAAAAATGGGAATGATTCGGCGCTAAAGAAATATTTTCATTGTTTTGAATACAATTTTCTTTAAAACATGGTTTTTGTTCCTTGATTTGAAGAAAATTGTACATCAAAGCAATGAAAAAATTTCTTTAGCGCCGAATCATTCCCACTTTTCCATAATCTGAGTACGGTGTTTTTTTAGTTTAGGTAAATATATTTTGATATTTGCGTCAATCACCCGACACTCACACATATGTAATTCCTCTCAATCCAGATTGTAAGTTGCCGAGGGCCTTTATACCGCTGTCACGCCATGATCAAAATTACCAGAGAAAAAAATCGAAAAATGAGAGAAAGTTTTTTTTTTTTACCATGGTCATTTTCTTCATGGCGTAGCAGCGGCTTTACATACATAAATTCATTAAAAAATCAAAGATCGTTTAAAAATTTGCTCCTTGAATTTATTTTATGCGTTCGCGATCGATCGCGATCGTTCTTTTAATAGATATCACTGGAAAAAAAATTACTTGGCTTAGTGCAAGGACTATCATCCAAGATAGAAAAGATTTCATGCAGCTGATTTGCAAAAATAAGAAATGCAGTTTGGTAGAAGATATCATCTTTTATACACAGTAAAAAATTATAGTTTATTTCTAATATCATTTGGTACTTAATTTCATCATTCTTGGAATTAAATTTGAATTTTAATACCAAAAAGTCTTATTTTGAAACTATGAGAAGTTTTACAATTTTATTTATTCCAAAATATTTTCAAAATAAAGCCTTGAAAAGTATTAAAATTCTCTCTAAAGAAGTTTAATCATTTATGGTTTAAAAACAATTCCTGAAAAGTATAAAAAACTTACTCTTTCTCAATTATATTACCATCAAAGTATTTTTGGTTTGAAATCAAAACCAAAAAAAGTATTAAAAAAAAATATTAGAAAAAAGTAAAAAAAAAATCAAACAAAATGTTCCTAAAACTGCAATCCGGAGGAGTAATTAAATCTAGTCAAATAAATGGCCCGAATCGAATAATTGTATCAAGTAAGTAATGCAGGAGATTAATTCAATATCATGAGGGTAAATTTTGCTTTATTTTTTCAGTCATAAGGCAGTTGAGGGTCCCTCTTTCAGTATCACTGGAGGAACCGCGACGGTGCCGAAATTTCCCTGGACATCTCCAAAATATTAGTATAAAAGTGACAATATGTATATGATGAATTTCATATCAAAGGCTGAAAAAAACGAACATTTTGAAGCCGACCCCCTCAGAATTTGATGAAATTTTGCATAGAGGTACATCTTGCCTACTCAAACACAACCTCATTTTTAGAAATTGCATTTTCGAAATATTGTGGGCGTGGCAAGGTATCGAAATATTCGAAAATACCCTAAAATAATCGAAAAATGACGATAATAGGTACTTTTAAAGTGTGATTACTAGGGAATGGCTTTACCGATTTCAAAGATCTTTACACCATTAGAAAGGTATTGAAATTAGCTTTCAAAAAAATACACTGTAAAAATTTTTTTTGTTTTAGTACACTGAAAAAAAAAAATGTTTTCCAAAATAAAATTTGAAACTGAAAAAACACTTCAAAGATCAAGCGATTTTGAAAAATAAGAATTTTTTTAGAAAGGTCTATTTAATATATATAACATATCTGAAAACTAAAATGGCCTTTTTAATTTTTTTTTTAAATTTATTTAAGTAAATGCATCTCTTGGCTTTCTTGTATTTTGATATCACGCGTAAACTAATCAACCGATTTCAAAAATTTGTATACCATTAGAAAGGTATTAAAATCACCTTTTGAAAACACACACTGTAAAAATTCTATATTACATATTACACTGAAAAAAAAATTTTCTAAATTTTTTTTTTCAAACTGGGAGAACACTTCAAAGACCAAGCGATTTTGAAAAATAAGAATTTTTTTTGGAAAGGTCTATTTAATATATATAATATATCTGAAAACTAAAATGGCCTTTTTAATTTTATTTTTTTTAATTTATTTAAGTAAATGCATCTCTTGGCTTTCTTGTATTTTGATATCACGCGTAAACTAATCAACCGATTTCAAAATTATTATTATTTATACTGTTAGAAAGGTATTAAAATCACCTTTTGAAAACATACACTGTAAAAATTCTGTATTACATATTACACTGAAAAAAAAAATTTCAGTTCAGTTTGAAAAAAAAAAAAATTTGAAAATTTTTTTTAGGTGTAATATGTAATATAGAATTTTTACAGTGCATGTTTCCAAAAGGTGATTTTAATACCTTTCTAACGGTATAAAAATTTTTGAAATCGGTTGATTAGTTTACGCGTGATATCAAAATATAAGAAAGCCAAGAGATGCATTTACTTAAATAAATTAAAAAAAAAATAAAGAAAAAGGCCATTTTAGTTTTCAGATATGTTATATATATTAAATAGACCTTTCTAAACAAAATTTTTATTTTTCAAAATCGCTTGATCTTTGAAGTGTTTTTTCAGTTTCAAATTTTATTTTGGAAAACATTTTTTTTCAGTGTACTAAAGCAAAAAAAAATTTTACAGTATATTGAAAGCTAATTTCAATACCTTTCTAATGGTGTAAAGATCTTTGAAATCGGTAAAGCCGTTCCCTAGTAATCACACTTTAAAAGTACCTATTATCGTCATTTTTCGATTATTTTCGAATATTTTTGAATATTTCGATACCTTGCCACGCTCACAATTTTTCGAAAATGCAATTTCTGAAAATGGGGTTGTGTTTGGGTAGGTAAGATGTACCTCTGTGCAAAATTTCATCTAATTCTGAGGGGGTCGGGTTCAACGCATATTGGGTTTGATATGAAATTAATCACATATATCGAGACCTAACCGACATAAAAGTGTATCCTACAAAATGATCGATTTCAGCTTTTTTATGGAAATCAACAATATACTATCACATGCATCACCTCCCAAAATTTCACAGCTGTGAAATTTGCAGTTTCGAAGTTAGAGACTAAATAAGTTTCAAGGCAAACTGTATGCAAAACAAATTAAAAAAACTGTGTCCTGTAAAATTTACTTTTTGTTGGATACACTTTTATGAGGATTAAGGCTCGATATATAAGGTACTTTAGTGTTTGCTACTACTGTTTTGATTTTTATGTAAATAAACTATGTTAACGTTATTCAATTTCTCATTAATCTTTGGGATAATGGGTTATTTGCAGTATATCCACTGGAAATTTTATGAGGGTTTATTTTTAAATCCAAAAAAGTAAAAACTTTATTCCAATTTTCGGATAGATTTAATACCATTTAAACTATTTTTATTACCAAAAATATTATAAAAATAACCAAAATTTGGTTTTGATTTAATTCCATAAAAGTATAGAATTTATTCCAATTTTGGATTGATCTTATACCTACCATTTCAACTATTTTTAATACCAGAAATATTCTAAAAATAAAGAAAATTTGGTTTTGATTTAATTCCAAAAAAGTATTAATTTGACACCAAGAATAATTTCTGTCTCTCAACATTCTCTTCTTTTTTTTAAACCAGAATGGTTTTAATTTTATGCTTTTTGGCATTGTTATATATAAATACCAAAATGGAATTAAAATTAAACTAAAATTTTTACTCTGTATATATGTATATCAAAATTTAGCAAAATCGGTTTGACCAATCGTGAAGAAATCGGCAAAAACTAAGAATTTCGAAAAAATTTTGATAGCTATAACTTTGAAAATAGTTGGAATTTCGAAAAATTATTAAATACGTATTTTTGTTTAAGCGCTGTGGGCCATACTACCCACTTTCATTAAAATACATGGCCGTCGAAAAAATTTTAGGTGCCTCAGTTCAAAAAATTCAACTCATAAGAAGTATTGTCGATTTTGCTTATTTGTGACTTGGTTTCATCAAATACGGAAATACATACATACATACCTACACACTCCATGTGAATTGTTTGTGTATTCTGTGGTTCTTCTATGCTTTCGTACATACATACGAAAAAGTGTAAACATGTACATATATATGTATGTACGCATGTGTATACTGGCAAAACTGACGATCAAAGCGGAATAACAAGCCGACAACTTAGCGTTGACGAACGAAGTAACGCATACATGCACAACTCACACCGACGCTACTGCTTCGTCGTTTTTGTTCTAGTAAAATTTATAGTTCGTTTATGCACTAGCATTTAATATAATTCATTTTTGCTCTGGGGCGTACATATATAAAAGTGGGCGTGGTCGTCAACCGATTTTGGCAATTTTTCGTCCAAACATTTGCCTAAGTAAATATATCACGCGTACTAAATTTCATCGATATATCTTCAATAGTTTGTGAGTTATGACTCATAAAACTTTCAATGTTTGCCCCTTAATAAGTGGGCGTGGCACCGCCCATTTTCCAAAATTTCATCAAATTTCTTCCTAGGGGCCTGAGCTCAACACTTGGGTAAAAATTCATCGTTCCAGCTATATTAGTGACTGAGATACCAAATTTCCGATTTTTTCTATATAGGAAAAATGGGCGTGGTCATGGTCCGATTTCGCCCATTTTCAATATCAACCGTCCCAGTCTCGATACCAACTTGCATTTCAAATTTCATCAAAATATCTCATTTTTTGCGCGAGTTAGAGTGTTTACAGACGGACGGACAGACGGACGGACGGACATGGCTCAATCGATTTCTCTTTTCACCCTGATCATTTTGATATATATAAGTCTATATCTATCTCGATTATTTCATTCTGTTACAATCCACCGTTTTGTGATTAAAACTATAATACTCTGTGTACTAGTACAGCTGAGTATAAAAAGGTATTAAAAAGAAAACAGGACACCTGTAGTGGAAAAATCCAATGTGAACAGGACCTAAAGGATAACCACTGAAATATAAAATAACACAAAAAGTACCCACTTTAATTTGCGTATAACTCCTAAAATGTTAACTCTACGTGAAAATTCCTTATGATATGTTTCAGTCAGAATAAAGAAGGCAATATTTCTTTAATATACAATTTTGATGTACCTGCAGTGCTTAATGTACTTTCGTGCATCTAAAGTAAAAAGTACGTTTTTTTATGGTGCTATTTTAAGTTCAAATATTTTGCTAGTTTATGTAAATATTTTAATCTAATGATCCAATTCTCATTCTTACATATTTATACGTTAATATTAAAAAGAATTTGAGCTGAAATACGCGCTAGCTGTGCGCGGTGGGCGGTAAGTAACAATAGGTTGCATGAAAATATCGAAAAAACGATGGCCGGCTAAAAACTTACGTAAAATGATATTCTAATCTATTTCATAAACACACAGAAAGCGTGAATAACATCTCCAAAATTCTTTTTTAACCAAAATTAGTACCAGCGCACAGCTAGGCACATATTTGTTGGGCCATCGGTTTTTCGATATTTTCATGCAACCTATTGTTGTTTCCCGCCCACCGTGCACAGCTAGCGCGTATCGTCCATTTTTTGTAGCGTCCGGAACGCAGTTTAAGTGGCTAAAACAGAGGCATTAAACTAAATTTCTGTCGCTAACATACTTTAATCATTAGCTGTGGCCTAAATCTTTCCTTTTATCATAAAACGATACAATATTTCGCGATATTTCTGCCTCAAAAGTTCAAAAAATCGTGCGAACATACCGTCCGAAACGCCCAGGAAATACCCATATCGCTGTATAAGAATTTGCATCATACCGAATTTTTCTGTTGCAACCCTAAAGCCCGGGCCCGGGGCAATTGACCCCCTAATCCCCTCCCCCTCTCTTCGGGCCTGGCTGGATGTCTTGGAAAACTGCTGAGCAATACTGTTTTTTTTTTTTCAAATTCCTCAATTATGATGTTAGTTATGCGGTGGCACTGCTTTGGCGTCTCATGTTTTGGTATAATGGCGAGGTCGTCCAAGACGGGTAAGATTCTATTTAAAAGTATGTATTTTTTCAACTACATTCGAAAAACTTGCCAACAAGGTATGAGCACAGTGGGCTGAAATTTATCGGTAGTGGACATAGAGACATGAAAAAAGCAAGTTAATAATAACAAGTAAGGAAGCCTAAGTTCGAGTGGAATCGAACATTAGATACTCAGCTGTATGCTTTCAGTGTTTGTTTGCGTTTGACAGAAACACGGTGTACTTTATATAAAGCGAGTGCTGCATAAAGTGGGCGTAGCCACGCCCATTTTCAACATTTTTATCAGTCATCCAACTAAGCATATGAATATTATTATTTGTGCAAGATTTCATTTCTTTATGACTTCTAGTTATAAAGATGTCACGTTACAAATTCCTAAAGGGTGTTCCAGAAATATCTTTCTTAAAAAGTAGGCGTGGTCATAAACCGATTTCAATAAATTTCTGCGTGTCTATTAACACAAGTTGTAAAAGTATATAAACCAAGTTTCGCAATAATATCTCAATTATTTGTCGAGTTATAGGCTAAGAAATCTCGTATATTCCTTTGTCTAAAAAGAGGCGGTGCCACGCCCATTTTCCAAAATTTGTCTATTTTTTGTTTACGGTCTATTGTAGAACTCATGTCACAAACTTTCAATGAATTATCTTTATATTTGACGGAAATATAGCTTAAAATTTTTTTATTGGGCCACTTTATAATACCCATATATAAAAGTGGGCGTGGTCGTCAACCGATTTCGCTAAAAGTTTCAACATGTATTACCACAGGTAATAAAAGTGTACACACCAAGTTTCGTCATAATATCTCAATTATTTGTCGAGTTATAGGCTAAGAAATCTCGCATATTCCTGCTTCTATAAAGAGGCGGTGCCACGCCCATTTTCCCAAAATTTTTGTGTTTTTCGTTTTATGTCCACAGTTGGACTCCTACCCAGGCACGTAGCCAGGGGGGGGGGCTCGGGGGCTCAAGGCCCCCCCCCCCCCCCCCGAAATTCGAAGGAAGTATTTTTTTTTGTAATTTCCTCAACTCGCGTCTCGCAAATTCGAATGTCACGCATGGCGAAAGTGGGTTTGGATTTTCTTGAAGAAATTTAGCTCTTTCAAGCCCTTTTTTCGTGAACCTAGCCCCAACCAAAGTGCGCAAGTTCGAGTCTTGGCAGAAGCAAAAGTAACCTGATGAGTCTTAGAGGGATCTAAGGTGAAACAGCTGTAGTTACATCCATGCTTAAAAAGTTTTTTTCTAGTTTCTAAAAAATAAAAAATTAAATATAACATGGGCCTGTGCTCGTTAAAATAAAAAAAAAATAAAAATTTTTTCTGCCAACACTAAATTTCTAGATAACAAGTAAGGAAGCCTAAGTTCGAGTGGATCGAACATTAGATACTCAGCTGTAAGCTTTCATTGTTTGTTTGCGTTTGATTGAAACACGGTGTAGGTACTTTATATAAAGCGCGTGCTGCATAAAGTGGGCGTAGCTACGCTCATTTTCAAAATTTTTATCAGTCATCCAACTAAGCATATGAATATTATTCTTTGTGCAAAATTTCATTCCTTTATGACTTCTAGTTACAAAGATGTCACGTTACAAATTCCTAAAGCGTGTTCCAGAAATATCTTTGTTAAAAAGTAGGCGTGGTCATAAAATGATTTCAATAAATTTTTGCGTGTTTATTAACACAAGTTATAAAAGTGTATAAACCAAGTTTCGTCATAATATCTCAATTATTTGTCGAGTTATGGGCTCTCGTAGATTCCTTTGTCTAAAAAGAGGCGATGCCACACCCATTTTCCAAAATTTTTCTATTTTTTGTTTCCGGTCTATTGTAGAACTCATGCCACAAAATTTCAATGAATTATCTTTATATTTGAAAAAGATATCACTTAAAATGTTTTTATTAGGCCACTTTATAATACCCATATATAAAAGTGGGCGTGGTCGTCAACCCATTTCGCTAAAATTTTGAACATGTATTACTACAAGTAATAAAAGTGTATACACCAAGTTTCGTCATAATATCTCAATTATTTGTCGAGTTATAGGCTAAGAAATCTCGTATATTCCTGCTTCTAAAAGGAGGAGGTGCCAGACTTTATCTCTGCTATAAACCGCACGAAAGAAGTAATACAGTCTTTGCGCGAAATTAGACAATCTGCTAATGATTTCTTCTGGCAAATCTTAGTTTCCGCATCAAAAATCGCTGAAGACTTTTTTGACGGTGAAATCTGTGCTCCAAGAGTGGTATCGCGTCAAAGAAACCGAGCTAACCCGAGAACAACGTCGAGTGAAGAGTATTTCAGAATCGCAATATTCCTGCCATGCATCGACTTATTAATTTAAAATTTAACGCAACGATTTTTAGAAAACGAAGATATTCTACCGAGCTTCCAACTGCTTCTTCCAGGATTCGCTGATGTAAGTAAAGCAGATGAGCTTGACAACCTGGCGCCATTCTTCGAAGATCACATATCATCAACAGCAGTAAAGGCCGAATATAGGTTGTGGTGTGCGAAAATATCGTCGATTAAAAACGAACCCGAGGTTTTAAAACTATTGGAGTACTGCGATGGAAACTATTTCCGTGGTATAAAAATTCTTCTCACTGCCTTGGCAACTTTGCCCGTGACAACGGCGAGCGTGGAAAGATCATTCTCTACCATGAAAAGAATCAAAACTTTACCTCAGAGTGTAATCGGTCATGACAGATTGAGTTCACTCGCTATGATCTGCATTCACTGGGATATGGCTGTTGATCCTGACCATGCCATAGACATTTTATCAAAAAACAAATCCAGAAGGCTACTTCTTTGATGAAAAGGTTATTGTAAAAGAAAGTTGTATATGAAATTTTGTACCACATTCCATATGTATATGTATGTATGTGCATAATAAATGTCAATTAAAATAGCTTTTCAGTAATCTTGTACATATGTACAAATTTTTTCCATATTCATTTTCAAAATAATCAACCAATATGAATAACTTTCATTTGACCTATGTATGTACATATCGTCGCACCATATGAAAACTAACATCAGATTTTTTGTGGCTGACGAAAAGTAAAAAGTCCAACTTTTGGCCGACGAAGAGTAATAAAATCGAGTTTTGGCTGACGAAAAGTAATAAAATCGACTTTTGGCTGACGAAAACTATCAATTTCGTTTAAACAACAACAATTTTAATGTAAAAACAGTATATAATTACTGATACTTTTCGTCAGCCAAAAGTCGATTTTTTTACTTTTCGTCAGCCAAAAGTCGATTTTATTATTTTTCGTCGGCCAAAAGTCAAATGTTCTACTTTTCGTACAGAATTTTTTTATTGATAGCTTTCGCCAGAAATTTTAAATATGTTAGTTTTCGTATGGTACGACGATATATATATGTGGGGGACGGGGGGAGTGCAATTTGTCCATGATTTCTGTAAGCCCCACCCGAAACGAATTCCTGGCTACGGGCCTGCTCCTATCATAAAATTTCAATGATATATCTTTATATTTGACAGAGATATCGCTTAAAATGTTTTTATTAGGTCATTTTATAATACACATATATAAGAGTGGGCGTGGCCCTCAACCGATTTTGGAAATTTTTCGTCCAAACATTTGACTAAGTAATTATATTACGCTTACCGAATTTCATCGATATATCTTCAACGGTTTCTGAGTTATGACTCATAAAACTTTCAATGTTTGCCCCTTAATAAGTGGGCGTGTCACCGCCCATTTTCCAAAATTTTTGTGTTTTTTGTTTTATGTCCATAGTTGGACTCATGCGACAAAATTTCAATGATAGATCTTTATATTTGACAGAGATATGGCTTAAAATGTTTTTAAAAGGTCACTTTATAATACACATATATAAAAGTGGGCGTGGCCGTCAACCGATTTTAACTATTTTCCGTCCAAACGTTTGCCTAAGTAAGTAAATCACGCGTACATATCTTCAATGGTTTCTGAGTTATGTCATATAAAACTTTCAAGGTTTGACCCTTAATAAGTGGGCGTGGCACCGCCCATTTTCCAAAATTTCATCAAATTTCTTCCTAGGGGCCTGAGCTCAACACGTGGGTGAAATTTGATCGCTCCAGCTATATTAGTGACTGAGATACCAAATTTCCGATTTTTTCTATATAGGAAAAGTGGGCGTGGTCATGGTCCGATTTCGCCCATTTTCAATACCAACCGTCCCAGTCACCATACCAACTTGCATTCCAAATTTCATCAAAATATCTAAATTTTTGCGCTAGTTAGAATGTTTACAGACGGACGGACGGACATGGCTTAATCGATTTCTCTTTTCACCCTCATCATTTTGATATATATAAGTCTATATCTATCTCGATTATTTCATTCTGTTACAATCCACTGTTATGTGGTTAAAACTATAATACTCTGTGTACTAGTACATCTGAGTATAACAAACCTCAGCTAATATCCACAGCATACTTTTAGGGAAATGTCTCCACACTGCTTGTTTATAAACATAATCAGTAGTTGTTGACAAACATTGGCAATGTACATCCACGAATATTCATAGATTTTACAACATGTATTTACACAAATATTTGTGCATGTACCATCTTTTATAAAATTATTTTTTTATGGTGTTGTCAAATTTTGGGGGGGGGGGTTTTAACCCCAAAACCTAATTTATTTAACTATTGTAACTTCAATAAACATGAATTATCTGAAGTTGAAAAATTTGAATTAATGCATTTTTTTTTTGATTTTTCATGCATATTTCTCAGTTTTTGTTGCATTTTTTATGCGCATATTTTTTATTTTTTAGTACATGAAATTCCATGCCCTACTAATTACTAAGAAATCTTTTTCCCAATTTACGTTAAACATTTTTCGCAGCAACCTGATTACTTGAAAGTAGCGCGTCGACGCGCTACTTTCAAGTAATCAGGTTGCTGCGAAAAATGTTTAACGTAAATTGGGAAAAAGATTTCTTAGTAATTAGTAGGGCATGGAATTTCATGTACTAAAAAATAAAAAATATGCGCATAAAAAATGCAACAAAAACTGAGAAATATGCATGAAAAATCAAAAAAAAAATGCATTAATTCAAATTTTTCAACTTCAGATAATTCATGTTTATTGAAGTTACAATAGTTAAATAAATTAGGTACAAACATTTTTTAATTCAATTTTGCTCTTACGTTGTACGTTTATACATATGTATGTTTATATATATATATATATATATAGATACATAAATTCAGTCTTGAACATTTCATAATTTGCAAAGGTTAATCCTTATTCAACGATTCATTAGCGTACACAATGAAATATTTTTTCATATGCTCAAAAAGAAAACTTTGCCGATTCGGTCGAAAAAAGCTCTTATACATAGAAAACGAACGTTCTACATCCACAGAGGTAATAGGAGCATGTTTGAAAACGGCTCTTTGTCGACAGGTATGCACCGTATCGAAAATACTAATAATAGCCGTGTTCACACGAAACTCTATTCGTCGTCAGATGACTGTTATGTACGAATTTCGTTTGTATAAAACTGTCAACTATCAAATTACAAAAATAGGCAATATAATGCGAAATATGTAATAATTATGATGGCGTATTAAATATGGAGAGAGAAAGCTTGGTTTTGCGATTAAAAGGAGCGTTGAAAGCAGAACTTCCCAATACGATTTGTAAACCAAATTGGAGCAAACAAGTTAAAACAGCCTCTTACATGATTTCTTTAGCTCTTGCGAATATTCGATTATCGCTTAAGCGAAATATTTATCTATTTTATTATTATTTTTTTTATTCTTACTTAAGTTAACTATCTGAGTTCCCGAATATTGAGTTAATGAGATACGTGTACATAGTACATACCGAGCCGTATTTTCGAGTATATCTTTAGCGATGATTTTATTAATTTTTTATTTTTTTATAATCACGGAAACCATAACCATATATGTATACAATTCATATAAAAAAGTAAGAAAAGGATGAACAAACTTTTTCACCACTTATTATTTATGAAATGTTCACAGTAGCTTCCTGTGGTATTAGCGCACATGATAGGGTATATAGAATTTCGAAAAAGTGGGAACTTCCCGGAATATAGGTCCAAATGTGGACCCAGAGTGACCCAGAAAGTCTTTGAGCAATATTGGCTTCACATGAAAGGTGTTAAGCATGCCTTCTACATAGTTATTTTCATGGCGATGTCTAGGCCGGGTCCCCAGATATGGGTCAGAACGTGGAACCGAGTGACCCCGGAATGTTACTAAGCGATATTGTTATCAAATGAAAGTTGTTGAAGAGAACTTGAACAAAGAGCTCTTTATATAGTGATGCCTAGGCCGGGTTCCAAGATATGGCTCAAAGCGTGGACCCGGATGACCCCTGAATGCTTCCGAGCGATATTGGTAGCAAATGAAAGGCCTTGAGCAGTTCTTCAACACATAAAGTAAAGGTAAAGGTAAAGGTAAAGGTAAAGGTAAAGGTAAAGGTAAAGGTAAAGGTAAAGGAATAGGTAAAGGTAAAAGTAACGAGAAAATTTTACTTTAGGCCTATTTTATTTTTGGAGATTTTTTTTGTCGAGTAGTGTATTTATATGCCAATGAACAAAGCTACAAAAAAAATTTAAATGGATTTCTTAAAAAACACCATTTTAGCTTCTTTTTTTACATTAAGCATTTTCTAACTTTTTTTGCCAATTTAACCTCACTTTTTGTCATCACCTGGCCACACTGATTACAAGGAAATGAGTTCCACGCGATAACAAAAAAAATTTGGAATTATACAAGTTAATGTTTTGCTTTGAAATCAACACTAAAATACATATATAATATTTACAAATAACAGATCTTTTGTCGCAGGTACTCGTTTAGCGAAACATATCAAAGCTAGATAATACTATACACAGTAGGGTCGTACAGCATATTTCTTCAACCTCACGCGCTAGGTCCATGCTAATATAGTTGAAGATACCACATATACATTTTTGTCCCGATCGTAAACGGTTAAGGGGTGTCGCACAGGGGCCAAAGTTAAGAAAACTATATGGAGACTCAAAAATTTAAGTTTAATTTCTTATAAATCTAAAGGTTCTGCCAGACGATGCAATGAAAGTGCTACATCTGAAAGTGTTTTACTTTCTGAAAGTTGCTAGCTGATAGAGTGTTGTCTAAATGATCGAACCGGCACACAGTGCCGCGAAGGTGGACAAAAATACAAAAATCGACTGTCTTGAAACTTAGATATTTTGATGTACAGTTACAGCTAAAACTCCAACTAAGAGAAGTAAGTCATAAGTTATTTTGTGATAAAAACAACTTTCAGCCTCACACACCCCCCCCATATATACATACGCAAACGTCAAGCTGTGCAGTCCAAATTTGTTTTGCTCTGTGAACTTTGTAATTAAAAATAATATTGTGAACAAAATTCTTTATTAAAAGTTGAAACTAAAGTTTTTACATATTATACTGAGTTTAATAGTGATATTTTTGCCTCAGTTTTGTCAATATTTTAAAGTTTAAACAAAGTTTATATTTTATTTTATTTGCCAAGGCATTTGCATAGTGTTGTTGGTGCATTTTTGAGTGGCTTGATTTATCTTTGTCACTTGCTTTTGTTGGTGCATTTTTTTATTTGCATTTTGCATTGTGTTATTGTTGCAGTCGAGTGCTTAAATTTTATTTTATCATTTGCTTTTGTGCGCGCATTCGTTTTTTCACTGCAATCTAGTTTTCTCTTTTCTTTTACCACAGCTGTTTGCGTTGTTTATTAAACGTCATACAGTGGCACTTAAACTGCTCGCTTCAAACTTTTGTAGTGTAATTGTGTAGATTGTGGTATATACTCTTTTGCTTTTCCACTTATTGCCTACATATTTTCCTTTTTCCTATTAATTTTTATTCTGCCATATAATGTCGTGTGGTTATCAGAATTGCTCATTGAAAAGCGATAAGGAACAGTTCGTTTCTTGCTGGCTGTGTGATGGGCTTGCCCATATGAAGTGCGCTGGCCTGACGGGAAGGGTTCTGGACGCAATTAAAGATAACAAGGGAGTGCGCTGGTCGTGTTTAAAATGTAATGTGGGAAACTAAAGACTTGAGAGCCTTAAAAAATAAGAAATCTCGCATTTTTAAATTATATAAGAAGAGAGGCTTGCAGAAAGTCTACCTTCAATACTCAACTTTACGACATAAATATTTGGCATTGAACAAAAAGTGCTACAATGATTATCTGAGAAAAATGAAAAAGAACATTTTTCGCAACCCTAAATCGTTTTATGGTTTTGTGAATTCAAAACGCAGAGTGAGCGGATTTCCCTCATCTATGAGTTTTCGGGATTGTGTGTCTAGTGATAATCAAAACATTGCCAATCTCTTTGCACAATTTTTCGAATTCCAAAGATAACTTAAATTTCAGCATATACCCATACCATCTTTCTCAAAATAATACAATTAATGTTGCCTATATAAATTCAGATGAAGTTTTAGATCACCTTAAATCACTGAAAGAGTCTTTTAGTTATGGTCCGGATATGATCCCCGCATGTTTCCTTAAAAAATGTGCGGATCATATTTATCTACCTTTGTCAAAGCTATTCAACTTGTCATTGAAATCTGGCATTTTTCCTATTGCTTGGAAAGAATCCTTTATTATTCCTTTACATAAAAGTGGTATTAGATCTTCAATTGAAAATTATTGAGGCATAGCAAAATTGTCTGTTATGCCAAAACTGTTTGAGTCGATTATTAGCAACCAGATAAAAAACTCGATTGAGTCATTGATTGGGAACTCTCAGCATGGTTTCTGTAGGGGTAAATCAACCATCACTAACCTTCTGGAATTTACAACAAGTGTTTCTAATGGGTTTAGGGAAAGTGCTAAAACGGATGTTATTTATACTGACTTTAGTAAAGCCTTTGACAAGGTTAATCACAATTTACTTATCCACAAGCTTCAACTACTGGGTTTTCAACCTATCCTCCTAAACTGGATCTCTTCTTACATTTCTAACAGAACACAAAGGGTTGTTTTTAAGAATGCCTATTCATTTACTATTGATGTGTTCTCTGGGGTTCCGCAGGGCAGCCATCTCGGACCGACTCTGTTCTTGTTGTTCATTAATGACATCTCATGTGCTATAAATTATTCTAAAGTTTGAATGTACGCAGATGATGTGAAACTTTTCAAGTCCTACACCTCACCGGAGGAAAGATCGCTCCTTCAAAATGATTTAAACGGTTTGGTTACGTGGTGCAATATAAATCTTATGCCACTAAATCTAAATAAATGTAAATTTATGTGCTTTTCGCGGAGTAATGTCGAACCTATAGCTTACGCCATTAATAATTATGAGCTGGAGCGAGTTTATGAGTTTGTCGACTTAGGTGTAAGATTCGATTATAAACTTAATTTCAACCTTCACATCAACGTCATGATAAATAAAGCTAAAAGTATTCTAGCGTTTGTAAAACGTGAAAATTTTTTTTCTGTTTATGGTAGTTTAGACCTTCTACTAACAGAAACAATCGAAATCTCTTCCACCTTTTTCCAATATTTGAAAATTTTCAATTTTGAAAAAGTGACTAAATGCAATTTTTTTGGTATTATTTTAGCTGATCTATATTTATAATACTTTTTGTGAATGCCCTAAGATCTAAATTTTTGGTTCGATTTTCAAAAATAAGGTGTTGAATTAAAGCTAAAAGTGAAAAAAAAAAAAATTTAGAGGTGGTTTTAATTAAAAAAAATATCAGCTAATTAAAATACTTAAATATGCATCACGGTATGGGAGCCAAAAACAAATGTATACGAAGATTTACATACATATATACACATATATATATATGGAGAACAATGACACCAGTGGCCGCTGTCGTGCAGTGGGTAGAGTGCTCGCCTGCTATGCCAGAGGTCTCGGGTTCAAACCCCCGTCCGGACAAACACCAAAAAAAAATTTTTTCTAATTAATTAAATTTCAATTATTGGATTTTTAGAAATAGCGATCACCTCTCGGCAGTGGGCGGCATACCCTTCGAGTGTATTTCTGCCATGAAAACACTTCTCACAAAAAATGCATTTGCCGTTCGGAGCCGGCATAAAACTGTAGGTCCACCCAATTAGTAGGAAAAACAAAAGAGCACACGTCGAATTGGGAGAGAAGCTCGGCCATAAAACTCGTCAGAGTTATAATAGCGCCATTGTATTATATTATAATGACACCAGTTAACAAATAATATGTTAACCAATTCGGGTAAGCAAATAAATGCAATCGAAACACCTTAAAGCGCCTACTGATTAGACGAAAGGCGAACAAAAAGAAAATACAAATAAATAACATACCAATTACTCTTTATCTGCATAAATAATAATATTTTGCTTAAGCACCAAACAAAAACAGCTTGCGAAAATGATAGTACAAATGTATGCACATAAGGGAGGTCCAATTTTTTTGTATATATTTTTTTTTATTGAGTCTTTTTATAATTTTTTTCACCTAACTAATCACAAAATTTTAACGTTTTACTATTAGTGGAAAATGTTGCTCAACGCGAGTTTAAAATTTCATCAATAAATACTTTTTGGTTGCTTGTTTTTCCGACAGGGTAGGAATATGATGTATTGTGGAACGATCCTCCGTCATCCCTACGAACGAAAAAAGACACTGAAGATGGCGCATATTAGCCGAAACCGGTTTGTCTCCAAACCAAACTTGACAAGGGATGACGGAGGATCGTTCCACAATACATCAATAAATTGTATTTGACATATTTTTTTACCCGTTTACACAAAAAAAATATTTAAAATATCAAACATCGATGAGTTATGTTTTTTATTAACATATAACAGCGATTATTACTTACTTACCTAACAGCGATTATGCTTTATTTTAAAGAATTTTTTTTCTAAAGGTTAACATGTAAGGAAAAACCTACTTAATTTTTCAAATTACCGTAATGTATTCACTTAGGGAGTAAAGTTTCGACAAATTTTAAGTATTAACTCTATTTTTCTGAACACTTAGCAACAATGATATGTCATATTTCATTTTTAAATAATGATGTGCAAAAACTCGGTGTTTTTTTAATGGGTACCCGTTACAAAAAACCCAATTATTTTTTTAAAATTAGAGTAATATAGACACTTTAGATGTAACAACTCCTTCATGTTTTCGTAAACACCACAATCAGCAATGATTATGCCTTATTTGTCTTTCATATAGCAATGTAAAAAAAAAATCGTTTTTTTTCAATGGGTACCCGGTACCGAAAAATCAGTTTCAGTTTTAAAATATGCATGGCTTAATCCTTTTAGGTGTATAGTTTCAACAAGTTCTGAATACTATTTCGGTTTTTATAAACATATGTCTACGACGATTATGAGTTATTTTACCTTTTTAAAAAATTATAAAGAAAAATTGTTTCTAATTAACTGGTAACAGATGCTGAAAAACGGATTTCTTTTCTGAAATTGGCGTCATATAGTCCTTTCAGGTGTGAAGTTTCAGCCCATTCTGATGACTCCTTCCACTTATATCAACACATGTTCATAATGACTATTTTCATATAAAAATGCAAGAAAACTCGGTTTTCTCGAAATGAGTAACCGGTACCTAAAAACCGATTCCATTTTTGAAATTAGCGTGATATAATACTTCTAGGTGTGAAGTTCCAGCCAATTCTGACCACTCCTTCTATTTTTGTCCATCATTCCATGGAGTCGCGGCACTGTGCGGCAAGTAAATATGTTTTCTTTATAAAAATACATATGTATAAACAAAATACAAGTATTAAAATAATTAATTATCACGTTATATTTTTCATATGAACACAAAAAACACAAAAGTCTCCATCATCACCATTCCACGCACAGCTGTTTGCTCTCACACAACAAGCTGTTTGCCCTCCTACATCTGTCTTGCTCTCACAGCTGTTTGAATTTAATTTTACAGCTGCCAGAAAGTACTTTCAAAAACTCATTTGCCTTTCACCGTGTGGACAAACGAAAAGTAATTCCTGAAAGTTTTCGGAAGGTGGAAGTAAAAAGTGCTTTCTGAAAGCACTTTCATTGCGTCGCACAATGGGTGATTGCGGCCAAAAATAAATTCAAAATTAAAGTATGAGTAAAACCATTTTTTTAAATAGAGATCGACAGATATATCAAATTGTAATAAAAAAGCTTATATAAAAATTTTTGAGTCTCTTTTCGTTTAGCCGTACAGGGTGCCCAAAGTTGAGCAAAAAATAGGTTCTTTTATTTCTCAATGAACACACCTCATACAAAATGCTCTATCTCATTTAATTGTTAACATACGAACTCGAGTAATACATCATTACATAGATAATGATTTTCTCTTTCAGAAATTATAACGTAGATGAATTTATATGAATTTTCAAATATTGACAAAAAATGTTGATAAGAAAAAAATTTTTCTCGACTTTGAATAAAAAAATTAAAAAAAACAAAAAATATGACCTCCTCAATTTTTTTTATGCTTTGAAATAATATATTCTTAATCAAACTACATTTTCATTTTGAAAATCCACTTGCTCCATTTGCTTTTATAAATTTTATCCCATTGGCCTAAAACTGCGTTTTTGTAAACGCATTAATTATGTTAGTTTTTACATTATGAAAAACGTTTATATTTAGGCGAATAATCGAATATTTCTTTATCGTCTTGCAGTAAATGGTGCATACTTTCAAATTATGAGGTAATCTTTTTTATCAGCGTTAATTCATATCTTTGACAGCTTTTTTCTTTTGGAATATAAAAAAAAATGTGTAAAAATTGTAAAATTTTAAAATGAAATTAAAAAAAAAAACAAAAAATATGTCCTCCACAATTTTTTAATATTTCATAGTCCTAAATGTCTTTTATAAACAGGAAAAAAAATTGTAAAAATTCGTTTGCTCCATTTTGTTTTATGAACATTTTTATGGAAGATGTTTTTTGAGTTTTCGTACATTTTTCCCATACAAAATGCACAGAAGTATGCTTCAAAAAATTAAAATTTTTTTGTATGGGGAATATTTGTCAAAATGGTGAAACTTAAATATCTATATTTCCAATTCTAATTAAGATATTCGAAGAAACTAAACGATATTTTCAAGGGTAGTGATTGTTCTTCCAACTGGTTTAATCGAATTTCAGTGGAAAGTAATTACATAAAAGATATTAAGCAGGGAATAGAGCCAAAAAACGTGTTTTTTGCCTATTTGGGCATGAATATCTCAGAAACTAGAACCAATTTGGTAAATCTGACTCCAGATTCCAGTTTAGCACACTGAAATCCTTTAGAAAAGTGTAATTTCATTTCTGGTATAAAATTTTTTTTAAACGCGATTTTTTTGTATGAAAGTTTTATGATAAATGATTATAACATACTTAAAAGTGCATATGTTGTTAATTTAAAAACGGTGAAGTGCTTTACCCCTTTTCCAAAATGATTAATGCATTTGATTTATATTTCAAAAGTGTATACACTAATCAAAATTGAGCATTTTAGTAGTAATAGTTAGGAAAATGCTGAAATTTCAAAAATACCGTTATATGGGAGGTAGGCGTATTTGTGGGTGGATTTTGTTCAAATTTTCACAGTTTACTAATTTCAACCAAGAAAGCTTAAGTTCCGAGTTTCAAGTTTCTAGCTCAATTATTACCCACTGTGCGTCGTGTGGATACTCATGAAAGTTCTTTCAATGATTTGACACTTTCGGAAAGCACTTTCATTGCATCGTCTGGCAGTACCTTAATGCCCAAAATCGATTGACATGTACACAAAAATATCAAATGAAAATTTTGGTCCCGATCGGAGGCGGTTAACGGGTATCGCAGAGGGGTCAAAGTTCAGATTACCATATAAAGACCAAAAAATTAAATTAAATTTTGTTACATCTGGCAGAAAACGATAGTATTTGTTAAGACGGAGCTAGCAAATAACACTGGATCACAAAATGAAATTTGTTGTCTGTACTTTGGACGTGACTATCCTATCTATATGTAAAATCGGTCGCTGATTCCGAAAATCGGGTTCATTTTTATTCGTTTTTGCTTCACCGTTTGTACAAATCTTTCTGCTTGTCCGTTGGTAGCAGGGTGATAAGGTGCTCCCTGCTTATATATGTTCCGTTAATTTTAAAAAATTGCTGAAACTCTTTCGAATTAAATTGTGTGCCGCTATCTGACACTATAATGTTAGGTATTACGTATGTCGCGAAAATTTGTCGACACATTGTGATGCAAGTTTCTGCAGTAATCTTTACGATGAAGTGCATACGTGGCCACTAGGGATTTCAATCCCGCGATCCCGCCACTTTTGACACCCCCAAAATCCCGCGATTGCTAGAATTTGATCCCGGGATTTTCGGGATAGAATAAAGACAGAATATTCCCTTATTATAGCGAAGAAAAGTATTTTATGTAATTTTTATTAATTTCAGATATGTATACTAATGGCGTTTCCTATTCTGAACGAAAATATTGCATTATTACATGGAAGAATTATCAACATGTGCCCTGTGAAAATGTTGCATTTTTCATGTGATGAATGAAACAAAAGTAATGCAATGCTTTACTTGTGTTAAGAGCAGAAATGTTTGCCTCGTAATCGGGCCAGTTTTATATTTTGTCAACAGAACAAAAATCCGTGAAAAAATGTGTGGAATAGAACAAAAAAATTTGACAGCCCGAAGAAAATAAGTGCAACATCTTCCCAGAATTCAAAATGTCCATTAGTCAAAGTAAGGATTAATATTTTTGCTTTTTTTTTGAATAATTCAATTTTTTTGGTTTGAAGTAGGCGTTGTAAGAAACGTACGTTGGGTACTTTTAAAATCTTTAGAATTCTTATGGTAAAATTCATTTGATAACTTCGATTTCCTGATTTTTGACCATTTTATTCTCAAGGGTTTTTTAAATTTTTTCCTATGAAAACTAAATAATAGAAGAAAATGCAAAGAATAATCAAAAAATAAAATTACCAAAAACCAGGGAAGATTTTAATTAGACTTGAGAGTTTCACACTACTATACATATACTTATACAATGGCGCTATTATAACTCTGACGAGTTTTATGGCCGAGCTTCTCTCACAATTCGAGGTGTGCTCCTTTTGTTTTTCCTACTAATTGGGTGGACCTACAGTTTTATGCCGGCTCCGAACGGCGAATGCATTTTTTGTTAGAAGCTTTTTCATAGCAGAAATACACTCGGAGGCCGCCCACTGCTGAGAGGTGACCGCTATTTCTAAAAATCCAAATAATTGGATTTTAATTAATTAGCAATATTTTGTTTTTTTGTTGTTTGCATTAATTTTCAGAATTTTTCAGGTAGCTTGGAAATATTCGCTTAAACGAAGTGCGTCGTTTAATTCTACAAATTTTTCTTAGAAATTACACTGTGTGACAGTGAAAATGTACTTTCTTAAGGACATACCTAAATTTGTAGGTCCTGTAAAGTATACTGCATACTTAGAATTTCCAATACACCTTCAAAATCTGGAGTTAGGTCCCAGAAACCCCTCTTTTACTACGTTTATACGGCAGAATTCGCGAGCTCTTAATTTCATGAATTCGAAAATTTTGAAATTTCTGTTTTTATTTACAAAGGTAGGGTGTAATGTTAAAATCTAAGCGAATTCACATCATGGCCAATGTGAATGTGCGAGTCCCAAGCGAATTCAGAATTTAACCACGGCGAAATATAATTTACACCACCAATTACAACAACAAAATACATTGGACATTTCTGAATTCCCCACCGAGCCTACCTGTTAAATCTGCCTTGACTGAATGAACAGCTGTTGGTTTGGCGTTACCGGACTTTTACTACATAATTACATGAAATGATGGCGATTTTAAGCATAATTTTCATGAAATTCATGAAATTTCGTTTATGCAGCGAAAATTCATGAAATGATTTCAAGAATTTGCCAACGTATAAACGTAGTATTTCATAGGTTAAGTCATATATTGTACCATACGTTTTTTCTCTGTTAACTCCATCAATATGATTTTGATGTCGTTTAGAAGTTGACATTTCGTCGCTTTTGTATTCGAACTGTTAATGTATTTAACAAAACTGCCAGATAAACTGTAAAAACAATGTCAAAGATTAAATTTTTTGTTCAATTTTTCATTTTTAATATCAGTTTTATCGAATAATTTGTTACCTAACCAGTGTATATATAAAATTATTTCGAAACAATCTTCTGTTAATTCCTTTTTCACCGACATATAACTTTTCCATATGGCACTCTTAGGATATTCAACTTTAATCAATTTCTTCTGTGAAATTTTTCATACTATAATTGCTAAATTTTTATGATACCCGGGTTAAGGGTGGATTCAAATTTAGAAATTTTATTTTACTAAATTTAACAGTAGAAATTTATTAAAGTAGAATATCATAGGAGGGCCTACGCGGATATGAAAATTTTATATATCGTTGAAAACAGAATTAACAGGAGATTGTTTCGAAATAATTTTATACATACACAAAAAACAAAAGCGAGAATTTATGCAATTATTTTGTGAGATTTTCCACAAGACAATTTTAAGTGAATGCTGAACAAAATGTGAGTGAATATAACTTTTGTTAATAAAAAATACATAATTGAATTATGTACTGGTTTGCTTATTTTTATGACGGAAATTATAAACAGCAAATATATATTTTAGTAAGTTTATTGGAAGGGCAGCCGGATATTGCGCGGCTTGTAGGCTGTAGTACCTCTCCCTTCCGGTTGTAGAAAGGGTGCTTGTTTTGATATGGAGCGATGATACGGACATGTGTTCCATCAATACATTCAAGGACACTAGGCATGTCCTAGTTTTAAAAAACGCACTTGAAAATTTTCTCTTTCCATGTATTTTAATAAATAAAGATATCCCTGATGAAGGCACGATAGTGTCGAAACGCGTCGGATTAAAAAAGCAAAGCAAAAGCTTTTACTTAAAATTTTCGGCCAAAAAGTTCACATCGAAAGATAACCCAGCAAACATTTACATATAAATATTGGCCAAACAAACAATCACAATTTTCTCTTTCGTCGCTGTTCATAGCTTTATTAATCCAAATCGGATACAACTCATTTTCAAAAATTTCAACAACTTTTAGAACTTTGCTGAAGGTGGATTGAGCCAACCAAACGTCAGAATTTTTTCCAACTCCCGTTTGATATCAGTCTTCAAGCAAGAAAACGGAAGAACGCGCATAGTTTTATAATAGGAGAGACTGCAAATAGTTTCTTTGGCTGCTGTGTATGTATATGATATTAAAATGTCCAATAAATATTTGAACGCAGGTATTTAATAAATCTATAGTATTTAATAAATCTGCAAAATAATAAAATCAATGCAATACTCTCAAAAAACTTTTTTATTTCCTATAAAGATTCCGTCAAGCGGATTCGTACCATCGCGCAATCTTCCTCTTATAGACCTCTGCTACTTCCGAAAAGCAATACTATGTATGTATATTTACGCTTAATTTTGTTAAATTTAAAATTTTTTAACAAAAATGCAAAATTTTTGGGGAAATTTCGATATGCGCCAGGCCCCTCAATTTTTGGTTTTTTTTTTAGGGTACGGGGGTCATATGGATCACTAAAATGCAAGCGAAATCTTGAGAAAACTTATAGTTATTAATAATATGTATTGTGGAACGATCCTCCGTCATCCCTTGTCAAGTTTGGTTTGGAGACAAAAAGGTTTCGGCTAATATGCGCCATCTTCAGTGTCTTTTTTCGTTCTGAGTTATTTTGTGTAAGTTCGATAGTACTTATAGTAACTAACTTCCATCGTTTGGTCACGTACTTCGTGTTCGTGTGATGTGTTCGTGCGTTCGGGCGACGTGCATGCGTGCGAGTCTGTGCGTTTAGGTATGTAAATCTATTTTTGTATCCTCATTAAACAGGCAGGTAAAAGTCCGTTATTGTCCTCTTGTGTGTTGTTTTGTTTATGTCGGTTTTAGGTTTTCTGTCCTCTTTTCGGTATAATAGCTTAAGCGGTTCAAATAATGTATCTGATGCGGTGTTTATTTTTTCATTTATTATTTTACCTACGAATGTCTTCTGTTTTTGTATATCTCCATATTTTCTAATACGTTAAGTCGTTTTCCCTTGTGTTGTATGTGGAGAATTTTAGCTGTTTTTCCTATTTTCATGGGTGTACATTTGTTTTCTGCCATGTGGTTGGCGAAATTTGATTCCACTGTCGTTGATGATTTCCTTATTGTTATGTTTTTCTGTATTTTCTTCACCAAACTTTTTTGATATCCGTTGTTCTCCGCGATTGTGTATATTGTGCTGAGTTCCTTGTTGTAAGCTTCCTTTTCTAACGGGGTCCGTTCAAGTCGTGTTAATAAATGTCTGAAAGCGGCATTCTTGTGTTGTTGAGGATGGCTAGATTTATTGTGTATTACTGTATCCGTTGCTGTGGGTTTTCTGTATATTTCGTAAGTAAATTTGTTAGTCTCTTTGTTTATTTTAATTGTGAGGTCTAAGTAGTTGATTTTGCCATTTTTCTCTGCATCCATGGTGAATTTTATATTTTTGTGTTGGCCGTTGAGGTATTCCAAAGTTTTTTCTTCTTTATTTTCCGTTATGAGGCAGATGATGTCGTCTACATAAAAAACAAGCAACCAAAAAGTATTTATTAATAATAAATTATTTTTGCGTAGTACACTCTAGTGCGTTGACGGCCTTCGGCTGCGCTTAAAAAAAAAATAACCCTCAGCCGGCAGAATTCTCTTTCTGGAGTAAAATCTACGGACCGATCCACAGTTGTTTTGAGTAGAAAAACATTTTGCGTTGGTGGCCTTCGGCCTCGTTTCAAAAAAAATTACCCTCAGCCGGCGGAGTTCCCTTTCTGGATTTATATTTCTGGAGCACTCCACAGTATTTTTGCATAGTGGCGTCTTAAAATTAGTAAAATTAACATTCATATAACATTTCCTGAAAATTTTATTGAAAAATACTTAGTGGTTTGAAAATAAATACGACATTCGCATTATATCGAAGCCGACACAGGTAGGCGCAGGTGCAGTGAAATAACGCCCGTGGAATTAACGCCCGCGGGCGTTATTTCCCATCGATTTTTTATTCCAATTTTTCGCTTGCGGCGCTTTTTCCAATAATAATACACCATATTTAAAAAAAAAGCCCGTCTGCGGGCTTAATTGCCCTTCCGAAAGAGAAATAAAGCCCGTGGATCAAAGGTAATAACGCCCGCGGGAATTATTTCTTTTTCAAGAAAGGAAAAAATGCCCACGGGTGTTATTTCCTTTTTTTGGGAAATAACGCCCGTGGGCGTTAATTCCACGGGCGTTATTTCACTGCACCGTAGGCGCATAGGCAAATTCCGAAGCTACTTTTTATTTACAAAGGTAGAGTGTAATGTAAATCAAAGCGAATTCACATCATGGCCCAATAGGTATGGGCCAGTCCCAAGTGAATTCAGGTTTTAACCAAGGCGAAATATCATTTTGACACTACACTACCAGTTACAATAACAAGATGGATCGGAAATTTCTGAATTGGCTTATGCGCCTAACTTCCTAGATCTGCCTTGCAACAAAACAGCTGACTTCGAAAATCCGCTCACATGTTCGAGATGCTGTTCGCCAGTTTTTCTTCTCGCTAGTGAAAGAGAATAGGAGGAAATTTTCCTGGTGAACATAAAAATCCACAAGGGCTGAGATCCTGGCGGATATTTAGAATCGGGTTGAATATATTATGTACATACCCGGCAAAAAGGTCTAAACAAGGAGTACGCTGGCAGCTCTGCTTCTGCTATACACTCACTCTGTCTGCTCCTAACTCTGTAATATTTATCTAGGCCGTATTTCGCATGGCTGATAAGCCTTTGGAATATGGTGTGCTCTCAGATAGAGAGAGAGAGAGTAGTCCTTATGGCCTGATGACATCAACACAGGAAAATCAACCATATTTTAAGCCTTACGTCATAAAAATTTTCTACCCTTAAGCCTGGTTTTCATTAGGACAAATTCACTGACGTCAAATCACTGCCCTAGATGACAATATGTCATTTTGAGTCAAATGTGTTTTCATTAGGTTTCAAAAACTGACATGAAGTCGATAGAGCAGTGTGAGTCAAAGATTGCCGTAAAATTTTGGTGTCAGATGATTGATAGTCCGTTTTCATCTCTGATGTCAAATGTGAGGTAAAAGCTTTTGACAGCCGGACAGCAAGGTCAGTTTTCTCACCCGTGGTTTTCCTGTGGTGGTGTTATTTCTAGGTTGCACAAAAACTTGGGAATCGTTTACTAACTCTTCCATTTTCTTAAATTAAAATACCATTAACAAAATAAATAAATAAATTTATAATACTCGCACAATCACAATCAGCTGTGCGCTCGACAAACCAGGGCCCCGGTGCAAAGGATTATTTCGTTTGCTCCACTCCCAAAATTTTTTGCTGCTCTTATGCCCATATGACACTACGTTTTTTCCGGTAGTCTACAAGGTTTTTTTGAGTGAAGGAGATGGTCAAAAACAGTTTTGCGTTGGCGCAAGCGAGCAAGCTATATTGAAAAAACCAAACGAAATACCAACAAAATACCATCTAGCGGTTAGAAACCAACGAACCACCTTGTATTTCGGTAGGTTTTTTCACATTCGGCAGTTTTTTCTGACAATTGTTTCAATTTGACAACTATAAAATAAATTATATTTAAAATAAGAAATATATGGAAATACAAATTTTAAATTTGCTTCTTGTAAGTTTCTGCTTTGGCCGTAAGGGGAAAGAAGAAGTCCGGAAGAAAAAGTATACTGCGCAATGGCTTCTCTTTATAACATGAAATACACAGCTACTCTGCCATCTGAGTTTCATAACTTTTATTTCAGTAATTTAAATTCAAATCTCCAAAAAAATTAATTCTTGAAATAAATATTATTTTCATTTAGTTGGAGTTTAATGTCAATCAAATTGTTTTTGAGGGAGTTTTTGTCTCTTTTCCACCTACAGAAGAATTGTTTTTGCATTTTGACTTTCGGTGGGTTTTCCACACCAAAAAAAAAAACAAGAAAAAAACGTAGTGTCATATAGGCATTAGCTCCCATCCGTTTTTTTTTTGCATAGGGCTCCGTTCTCGCTCCGTTTTTTTATATATTGGCTCCGCTTCAAGACTGTTTTAAATCAGATACGACAATTTTTAATGATAAAAAGAGACGCTCAACGCTTACCTGCGATAAAGGTAAACTCGATACTATTTGGCATATCCTAGGATCGCTTTAAAACCATCTTCGGTTTTAAACCTACATATCTTTATTTTCTATAGCAGGCCTGCTCAACGCTCTCGTATTGTAAGTACAAAGCTCAATACATCTACAAAATTTGTATATGCACTGAAAAATTTTTTGCTCATTTAAATTTTTTTATGAATTCCAATAAAATATTAAGGGTCTTCATCTAAAGTGGTAAACTGCTGGTAAATGCGGTAGAGTGATATATTATTAATTGTGATAAATTATCTGTCAAAATTTGTATGAAAATATATTTAAGCAAAGTTTATCACTTTACCGAACGATTTTGTTGCGTAAATTTATAATTTTCGGTAAAACTCAAGTCTGACACATTGTCAGTTTTACTTTTTCAATTTAAAAGAAGAAATTGTGGTTTTCTTCGGCATTTTTTTGTTTATTTTATTGGGCTTTTTTATTTATTAATCAAATTGACACTGACAAGAGTTTAAACAATTATTTACCAAGGTAGTTTCATGTAAAAATGCGGATAAACTGATAAACTCTAAAAATTTATTAGTTTATCACTTTAGATGAAGACCACTATTATTTTATAATTTATTTGCGAATGGTAGTATCACATACATACAAATTTTTATTTATTTTTATATGAACATTTTTTGAATACAAATTTTTTATAGTGCTTTCATATTTTGAATTTTTTTTTCATTACACATTTGTTATTGTATATTTCGATTTCTTACGGCAGTGCTCGAGCTCCTATACAAAGTGCCTTTACTCTGCACATAAAATATAAATCATAGGCACATATGTACATATAAAATTTTTTATATCTGAGTGCTTGTGGCATTGCAAAGAAAATCTTATTTTTATATTTTTATTCGAAGGCGTTTCTTAACAAATCAAAAAAAATCGATTAAAAACCATGGACGCAAAATCAGTGAGCCATTTACAATGTTACGATCAAATTTTGTAAATAAAACAAAATGTCATGCAGAAATTTCATTAAGTATATACATCTACTTTGGCTGATATAGCAAGTTTAATATACCTCTATTGTAAGTTAAGCGTATAAGTATGTTTTTTATTTATATCTTTTTATTGAATTAAGTTAGAAGAATGGGGTTTTTACAGAAATATAGAGTTTTAAAAGGAGAATAATGAAGTATATGTAACTCAAAATCTTCCTAAGTCGACTTACGCGGTTATTGCTTGTGGCCACAGATATAGATATGTAAATAGCTGGTGATTTTTAACTCCACTTCCAGCTTCTACCTATAATTTGAGCTCCAGCTCCACTCCGTGAAAAAGCCATAGCTCCTTATCTCTTCGCTCCTTGACACGCTCCGGGGCCCTGCGAATCAGCTGTGAGCTTGACAAACGAAACAAGTTTGCCAACACGCTGGCAAATGAATTTTGTGTGTCAAATGTTGCCCAATGCGATGGCAAACTACAATTTGAGTGTTTTCATATGGCTGTCATTTTATATGACAGCGAGTGGTCAAAACTGACTGCAAACGCATTTGACACAATATGCCAACCCGTTTTCATTTGTTTGACAATATTTGACGTCATATATGACCTAGTGAAAACCAGGCATTAGAATTTTCAGGACTTATTTCGAGGCCTTTAAATCTGCTGTTTTAATTCTTAAATAAGGCTTAGATTTTTTGGTGTGTATGCATAGATACATACATATGTATGTATGTATGTATGTACACATGTATATATTTTTAAAGCGAAAAAAAAAAATTCCCTGAATTACCAAGCGCGTGATATTCGTTATTTTTCAAAATAAAGATGTTTATATTTCAGAGCTTTTGCCCATTGTTCATATGTACATATGTATTTTAGAGTAGCCAATGGTGAATGTGTTCATATTTTATGGTGTTTATATATTAGGGTGCTAATATTATCACGAGTTCCATAGTAGTATTTTGGGGAGCGCCATATCGAATATGACTTTACAAAAAAAATTTTAATTTTTTTCCTTAACTGCTACATTTTAATTGTTTTTCTTTATTTATCTCCCTTTACTTAACTAAAGCAGTGAATAACAATTTCTTATCGCTAGAAAGAGTATGTACATAAATATGTTCATATGTATGTACATATCCTCATAATTGCCCTGCAAAAAAGTTTTGTTTATTGTTCACAAATCAGGTC
Source organism: Urophora cardui (assembly GCA_960531455.1). Lineage (NCBI taxonomy): Eukaryota > Metazoa > Arthropoda > Insecta > Diptera > Tephritidae > Urophora > Urophora cardui. The sequence goes on from OY482674.1 coordinate 58,774,187, forward strand.
TAAAAAAGGAGTATGCTGGCAGTGCTGCTTCTTTTATGCACGCAATCTGTCTGCTCCTAACTTTCTAATACCTATATAGGCCTTATTTCGCATGGTGGATAATCCTTTGGAAAAGGGTGTACTCTGAGAGAGAGAGAGAGTAGTCCTTATGGCCTGGTGACATGAACACAGGAAAACCAGCCTTATTTTAAGCCTTACGCCATACAAATTTGCTACCCTTATAATTTTCAGGCCTTATTTCGTATGTCTTTAAATCTGCTGTTTTAATTCTTAAATAAGGCTTAGATTTTTGGTGGGTGTATGTACATTGTACATACATACATATGTATGTTTTGAGTATTTGCTAGAGATTTACTAATCTAAATCTACATTACCTATCTGTTTAGTAGGTAAATGTGCATCTCTTTGTGTACATATGTATGTATACATATGTATATACCTATGGGCATACCTACATACATATAATATTGTATATAATAGCCCTGGAGTTAAAATTTGGCGTGCTTATTAAACAGATTTCATCAACGGGGACGAGCATCATCGAAAGTCATAGGCATTTTTGATAAGATCAAAATTGGGCAGATTATAAACTCTAAGGTGCAACTCTACATAGGTTACAACTAAATCCAACATACCAACATACAATCAAGAAATGTTTGCTCGTCCTCTACAAAGCGCCTTGGGAAGCGCAATGGCGGGAAAACAGCCAGCGGCACGAGTGAATGCACCTTCCGATCCATATACGATCGCCGATTACGGTTACGGGAAAGATTGCGTTAAGATTTTGCACGTTAAGAGGAATGGGCCATTGCATTCAATAAAAGAATTTGAAGTGGGGACACATTTGAAGCTGTACAGCCAAAAGGATTATTATAAAGGTGAGACTTGATCCTGAAACCATTTTTATAGGAACTTAGAATGTGAAATGCGTTAGCGATAAAAGTGATTTTTAGAGAAGTGAATGGTTTGGAAATAATCCTCTCGACACTAGCATCGCTGGAATCTATATTATTAATAGGCTAACATAAATTTTGTTCCATTTTCTCCGTCGAAACTAATGAAACGATTTTAAAACTAAGAACACCATTAAAAAGCTATTTCTCCCAAATAGAACTGCGCCAATTTTCATTAAAATTGGTTGGAAAATGCGTCCACCATCGCCGTTGGAAAATTGCCGTGTGGTTGTTGTTGCATGCCTTTGAACACAACAGAGATGCATAGGTGAGTTTGTGCATGCTCACCAAACTTACCATGCAATTGTGAACATGTTTGGCTGGAAGTGGTGTGTAGTTTCAAAGTAGAAACATAAAAAAGTGGCAGAAGCACTACAAATAACACACAAAGTCAAGGAATAAGTGGGATAAGAAAGAATAAGAAAGTAGAGTGACAAAAACAACAGCACTAACAACGCCACCACCAACAACACCAACACCAACAACAAATAACAATAACAACAACAACCAAAAACCCACCAACAACGAATAACAACAACAAAAGAGTCGTATGGTTGTTGTTATATGCACTCAACAAAGGAGAACTGTGTCGCTGTGCATGTCCGAACTTGTTCGAGATGGCGCAGTGTACAATTGCCATAGCTTTTGTTTTATGCTTTTCAGCAAAACAGAGTTGTGTCTATACATAAAAGCATGTGCCTGTTCGTGAATACGTAGCCTGATGTATGTAATTGGGCCTGAGTTTTCGCAAAACTTACCATGCAGTAGTGAAATTTCTTAACTGCATGTGGTGTGTGGATTTCAAAAAGGTAGAAAAATTAAGAAAAAGAATATGCACTATAACAAAAACAAATAGACGAAATAAGTAGAATAAAAGGGAATAAGTAGGAACAAATTTGTGAAAAGGAAGGAGAAATAGAAAGAGAGAATTAGAAGAATTAGAAAGAGAGGAAGCAACGAGAGCAACAACAACAACTAGAAAAAGTGTACAAATTCGACAGTAGGCATCACTCGTCAATCAATGTATTGTTTTCTCTGCTTTTGAACAAATTCCCCGCAGTTTGATCCCCACAACTAAATTGGAAATTTTATATTCCTTTTTATCAGAGAACAGCAAAATAATCACAGAGCTTCTAAGTGACATCCTGGCAGGAGAGAAAACGGCTCGCAGCCTTTAAGTTTTTGTTATAAACATTCACAGGCGACGTCACTTTTTAGGTCCATTCTATATGTATAAGTACTTATCTAAGCTTAAGAAAAAGCTCAATTTCTTTCTTTTCAATATTCAACAGGGGACAACTCGGATATCGTTGCCACCGATTCTCAAAAAAATACAGTATATTTGCTAGCAAAGAAGCATGGTGTCGAAAATCCCGAAAAATTTGCCCTCTTACTCGGTAATCATTTCCTCAATAAGTACTCCCATGTTGCCGAAGCACATATTCACGTTGAAGAATATCCCTGGGAACGCATTGCGCAAGAGGATAGCGGCAGCTACGACGAACATTACACATCTATCAATAATCGTCATCGCCACAATCACGCCTTCATATTTACACCTACAGCACAAAGGTATTGCGATGTTGTGCTTAGGCGAACTGGTTGGTACAATGTGTTTACTTATAAAAGCCTCTCTTATTTTCATATACATATGTATGTTCAGAACCTCAGCAGACCGTTATTAGTGGTATAAATAGCCTTCGTGTTTTAAAAACTACCCAATCTTCCTTTATCAACTTCGTCAAGGATGAATTCCGTACGCTACCCGATCAGTATGATCGCCTCTTCAGTACAATTGTCGATTGTTCATGGGAATACTCCGATATTCACAGTGTGAAATTTTGTGAAATTTGGAATAAAGTTAAGAATATTATAATATCGAAATTTGCTGGTGATCCAAATTTTGGTGTCTCTTCCGTATCCGTACAAAACACATTGTATTTGACAGAGAAAGAGGTTCTCGATAGCGTGCCTCAAATATCGGTGATATCAATGACTTTCCCAAATAAGCATTATTTCAATTTCGATACTACACCATTCCAAAGCGTTGCTCCGGGAGACAATAATGAAGTTTTCATTCCGGTGGATAAACCATATGGAACGATATATGCGCAGTTGGCCAGAAAGGACTTGAAAAGTCATTTATGAACATGGATAAAAGATTGTGAAAAGAATTGTGTTATAGAAGTATTAAATTTACTTCATATTTTATTAAATATTAATTTAAAATAATGAATATTAATTTAAAATAATTAAATAAATAAATAAAGTTTTAATAATGCCTGAGATTAAATTTCAGTTAATACATTACATTAATCCAAGGGTGCTCAACACTCTCGTATTGAAAGGGGAAACACAGTACATCTACAAAAATTTACTTGTGTTTGTTATATATGAAAAAATCAAAAATTGCACAATTAAAAATTTTTTGAGTCCACGAATAACATTTTCAGGGACTGCTAAATGTTAGTCTCCTTGTAGCAACAGTCTTCTTCCATTCCAAATGTTTTACTTCAAATCATCGTTTGAAAAGAACACATTTTTTTTGCCACTCTTCAAACAAAAACAAATGTAATTCAAGGAAATAAGGCATGCTCGTCTATGTATTAATCTATTCCCAATAAACATTTTTCTTCATTTTCAATTTGAGGTTCATTTGAGAAGTAACCCTATTGTCAAATATCAAACGTTAGTTATCAAATGCACCTCAAATTTCCCTTGATAGCGTTCTCAAAGAAAAAGGCACATTTTTAGTATGGGATTTTGGGCTGATTCCCAATTTGATAAATTTCATTTCCTCAAACCCATTTCACAGGTGGTAGAAAACGCAACCAATAGATGTATGGATGTATTACATATACATATGTATGTACTCTAGAGTAGGCATGGGTAACACTGCGCTGCGCGGCGCAATTGCGCTAACACCAACCCTGGCGTTATTGCGCTAACTCCGATTTGGAAAATGCGCCAACTCAATATAGCGCCAACCCAATATAGCGCCAACTCAATATTGCGCCAACTCAATTTTGCAATATAAAACCGACTCAATTTCGTGCGCTAACACCAGCACCAATATAGCGCTAGTGTAAAATGGCACCACCACAACGCCAATAACAGCACCATAGTATATGTATACGTATGAAACCGTCACAATTATGTATGCTTGATAGTGATCTAAGTGACTCTAATTTCCATCATATTTTCACAAATATATGGAATATGTTTCCAAATGATTATGAAAATTAAAATTAATTGTGCCCTCGTATATGTAAGCAGAATTGCGCCAAAAGAAATTAAACGGGGATGGTAAACAGTAACAAGCGAAAAAATGTTATTTATCGATTATTCCATGACAATTGCGCTAAAGGTGTTATTGCGCCAGTACCGTGAGTTGGCGCCACGAGTGGCGCTGGAGTTATTGTATCAGCGCCAAAAAAATTGCGCCATTACCCATGGCTACTCTAGAGCAGGGGTCGTTGTTTCATTGCACTGAGGTGGAACGCTCAACACACACAGATTATTATACTCTCTCGTTTTGCCGTAGTAAGCACTGTAGAACTGTAGGCAAGCTTTGAGATGGGATTTTGGGAAATTCACCTCCCAATTGAACATCGACAGAAGAGGGCTGCCAGCACAGCGAAAATATGTGAGATAAATATTTTAAGGTCGTGGTAGAATGGTGGTATATTTTAATAATATAGGAAAAAACATATGTGTATTCATTTGCATAATTAGAAAATGCTCTTTGACCTCACTACTTTATTACAAATACGACAGTTTTCTGGTTTTTATTGTTTTCAAGTTCTAAAGTTTTTTAGAGCAACTGATATGCAACTCTGATGTGTGGTGTGCTGATAATGTCCGCTATATTCACCTCCAGAAAGACCAATTATTTTTTCTTTTTCACCTAACCTTGCTTACAGGTCTACAGTGGTAGTAAGAGCGCAAAAGTTAGTTGACCATCTGCTACCGTGCGACGATTCAGTAGCTTGCCGTAGAGTTGGAAACTATCGATAGTCCCACCATCGATAGTTTTTGATAGTTTTAAAAAAACTATTGATAGTGTTCGATAGTCTTAAAAAAATAAACCATCGATAGTACTATCGTATTGAAATAAATATAGATTTGTTCACTGAATCTCTTATAACATTGTCGTTTTTCTACTGAAAAAAAAGCTTTAAATCACAGTGTAAAATCGGGATGATATTTAATATTTCGTTAAAATAATGAAAAAAAGAAGAATGCCGGAAAAAAAATTAATAAAAAATTACATAAAAAAATTTTTGGTTCGCCATAACTCCGTCACTTTAACGTCGATTTTAATTTTTTTTTGGCTTTGGTGCAAATGATAATCAGTGGTTTTTACTAGCTTCACCTGTACCCGGATTCTAGAAATCGCTATCGCTAAATGAGATCGCCAAAAATTGCTAAATATATATCAGACTCGCCTAAAAATATGCAAAATCTGGCAAAATGTCTGACATACAAAACTTACTGATCAATGCTGCCAGCATGCTGTAGCTTGAGACGATATAAATAAATAAAGGAAATACACACTTTTAGGCGCGTCTGATAGAAATTTAGAGCTTTTTAGCAAGGATGCATCGTAACGTTAATTTTAACGCTAACCGAAATGTTAAAGTCGTTTTTGTTGAAACGACTTAGTTTTTCACCGTTATAAAAATTATTTCCATTTCGTTTTTAACGCTAACGAAACTCAAGCGTTAACGCTGAAACGTTGAAAAGTTGAGTGCGTTTATTTTTGAGTGGGCAATGCTCTAGCGAGTTATGAACAGTGTTGCCGAGACATCCCAGTAATTACATCATGAAAAAACGCAAAAAGTGGGAAATTTTTTATTTTGTACTATGGCTCAATAATAATGGAAAATTATTTGAAAACTGCTCTTCTTCTTGCTGTTTTAAATAAATGTCAAAATGTTGTTTTGTTTTGGTGTTTCATCCGTTTACTGCGTGGAAGAGCTTTAGTGTTCAGTAGCGCTTTTCAACTGACACAAAGCACACACTGTTCTTAACATCTATCAAAAACGGTCATCGAAAGGCAATTACGTATTCTCTTTTAACTGCTAGGACCTGTATATTTGCGCCTTATTTTTTACTGTTGAAATAACCATTTTTGATAAAAGGCAAGTCAAACTAAAAGGTAAGGATTCCTTTGGTTTTTAGCGATATCGAATTAATTTTAACAGTGTAAAGTCAAAAAGAAATAGATTAGCTTTGAGTTTACAAAAACACATTAATAACAGTACCCGACAAAAAAATATCCTCAACATTTGGTACATGATACATAAAAATCAAATTTGGTAGTTTTCTTGTTTTTATACTCAGCTGTACTAGTACACAGAGTATTATAGTTTTAATCACATAACGGTGGATTGTAACAGAATGAAATAATCGAGATAGATATAGACTTATATATATCAAAATGATCAGGGTGAAAAGAGAAATCGATTGAGCCATGTCCGTCCGTCCGTCTGTCCGTCCGTCTGTAAACACTCTAACTCGCGCAAAAATTGAGATATTTTGATGAAATTTGAGATGCAAGTTGGTATCGACACTGGGACGGTTGGTATTGAAAATGGGCGAAATCGGACTATGACCACGCCCACTTTTCCTATATAGAAAAAATCGGAAATTTGGTATCTCAGCCACTAATAAAGCTAGAGTGCTGAAATTTTACCCACGTGTTGAGCTCAGGCCCCTAAGAAGAAATTTGATGGAATTTTGGAAAATGGGCGGTGCCACGCCCACTTATTAAGGAGCAAACATTGAAAGCTTTATGAGTCATAACTCAGAAACTGTTGAAGGTATATCGATGAAATTCGGTACGCGTGATATATTTACTTAGGAAAATGTTTGGACGAAAAATTGTCAAAAGCGGTTGACGGCCACGCCCACTTTTATATATGGGTATTATAAAGTGACCTAATAAAAACATTTTAAGCGATATATCTGTCAAATATAAAGATATATCATTGAAATTTTATGCCAGGAGTCAACCTGCGGACATACAACGAAAAACACAAAAATTTTGGAAAATGGGCGTGGCACCGCCTCTTTTTAGAAGGTGGAATATACGAGATTTCTGAGCCCATAACTCGACAAATAATTGATATATAATGACGAAACTTGGTGTGTACACTTTTCTTACTGGTGGTAATACATGTTGAAAATTTTAGCGAAATCGGTTTGACGACCACGCCCACTTTTATATATGGGTATTATAAAGTGACCTAATAAAAACATTTTAAGCGATATCTTTGTCAAATATAAAGATAATTTATTGAAATTTTGTGGCAAGAGTTCCACAATAGGCCGGAAACAAAAAATAGACAAATTTTGGAAAATGGGCGTGGCACCGCCTCTTTTTAGACAAAGGAATATACAAGATTTCTTAGCCTATAACTCGACAAATAACTGAGATATTATGACGAAACTTGGTTTATACACTTTTATAACTTGTGTTAATAGACATGCAAAAATTTATTGAAATCGGTTTATGACCACGCCTACTTTTTACAAAGATATTTCTGGAACACCGTTTGGGAATTTGTAACGTGACATCTTTGTAACTAGAAGTCATAAAGAAATGAAACTTTGCACAAAGAATAATATTCATATGCTTAGTTGGATGACTGATAAAAATTTTGAAAATGGGCGCGGCTACGCCCACTTTATGCATCACTTGCTTTATATAAAGTACCTACACCGTGTTTCCATCAAACGCAAACAAAAAATGAAAGCATACAGCTGAGTATCTAATGTTCGATTCCACTCGAACTTAGGCTTCCTTACTTGTTCAGATTATGGTTAGTTATTTTTCTTACAATTGGCAACCTTTATTTTCCTCTTCATAAAAGCATTGCCAAAACAAAAAAAAACGAAACTTTTTCGTTGATCGTTTTTGTTTCAACGTTAACGAAATCAGTTTTGTTGAATTATTTCGTTGATAACGTTAACGGTTGCATATCCGTTTCGTTAACATACCATGTTAACAAACGAAAACATATTTTGATAGTTTGTTGAGCATCCTTGCTTTTTAGCAATCTCATTTGGCGATAGCGATTTCTAGAATCCGGGTAGGTACTGTATGTATTTATGTATTTAATTTCATCACAGCCTAAAATTATGCAACATACTGACTAATATTGATATTTACAGCAGTGGGAATTAAAAAGTCTAAGTGTGTTTTTATATTTTTAATATATTCACTTATTACTAAGGTATACCCTTTATGCAATTCTTTCTGAAACCATAAGCTTTATATTTGTATAGGATACGCCTCTTCAATTTGAATTATTTAAACATGGCTTAAACAATTTCATAAAAATAACACAAAGTAACAAGCTTATGCATCATTTCAGATGTTTTCTTTATAATTATGCTTAATGTAAGAAGTTAACTTCTATCACATGTACTGTGCTACACGCGGGTTTTTTTTAATTACTGAATATGTGGCTTAAGTTTTTTATTTTTAAACTGAAATGGTACCTTATTAGAAATTTAATTTCAGAAATATTTGTAAGATTCCTGAGTGCCTGAATTTTTATACAATGTGTCTGTTTTTGTTTTTTAATTACTGAATGTATATCTTACGTTTTATTTTTGCTTATAAAACTGAACTGCCACCTATGTATATCTAAGAAATATTTATTTTTATTTAATGAATGAATATCGCTAGCTTAGAGTGCAAACTGTGTAAGTCCACATTTATGAAACAGTGTGTTTTTATGCTAAACAAGTCTGTGATACTTGTCATATTTCTATTCGTTGTTATTCAGTGATGCGCAAATTGTGTAAGTCCAAAAAGCGAAGAAAATTGTGTAAGTCCAAAATATTTACATGAACAAACATTTTTTTTTCATTTTGAAATTTTTTTATTTTTTGTTTTTTGTCTCTCCTACAAAGTTTGAAAAAATGGCTTACACAATTTGCACTCTAAGCTAGCGATATAATGAATTACATATGAAATAAATAGACTTCAAAATTTATTTATTTTTGCATACCTAAACTGGTATTCGCTGATGTAGATGCTACTAGTATTTTTCTGACCCATACAAACGGGTATTTAACTGGTATGAGCTTATGCAGAGGAAGACAATTGCCATTTTGTAGGACATTAACACACGAAAAATACCAGATGTTTACATGGGAAATTTACAGTCGGGCAAGTAGTTGACTGTACCCTGCAAACTGGTATAGTTCTAGTTTGCAACTGGTTACTTTCACTGCAGGGTAGCATCTGGGCACTCAACTCGTCGTTTTTCACTAACACTGCTACAGTTACTAACACTGCTGCAGTTAGAGTTTTGGGGATCTCCTGGTCGAGCTGGTTAACACTTATTTTCATTCCATTTCAGTCTGACGGAAACACAAAAATGGTGAGCGCAAAGTGTTTCCCTCTGCAGCATTGCCGTTTTAGCCATTTGGTGGCTAGATTTAGCCACCGCTGTGTTTTGTTGCAATGAATTTGAAATAACAGAAGATCTCATTAAATTAAAGAGTCAATTAGTGATTAGTGATGACGACATAATGATAGATATTGAATGTGATATCTAATTTTTTTAGATATAGTTAAGTACATACTATTGTCAAGATAGTCAAAGATTGTGAAAAGTAAATTATATTTTAATTTAAGAAAAAAGTAATTTTTAAAACAAAGTTTAGGAAAATACAATGAGTATATCTATTTTTGTGATCTTGTGACCTTCCGTTATCGTCGCTGGTTTTCTGCTCACCAGAGTCCAACATAACTGTTAGTTTTTTCTAAGTGTCCCAAAATAACAGTTTCATGTAAACACAAAAGCATAACAGTTGAGCAACGCCGATAACAGTTATTGTTTACAGACTAGCTGTTTCCGTCAGTGGGAAACCTTTATTTTCAATTTTTTTCCGTCACTGTTGGACAGTGACGGTTATCGTTGAGCAGCGAAAAATTTCTGTCGCGAAAGGACGGATATTTCGGGCAGAGAAAAACTAAAAGTCCTTTGTGCATGTATGTGTCGTACGCACGTACACCCAGCAGGGCTTTCTCTTACATGTAATGGGTAAAATCATCCAGAAACCTTGATTCATCGCTTACACTTTCGAATACGGATTGCATTACTTTAACATAGGCATGTCATTGGCGGTATTGTCTTACAATATTGTAGAAAATAATGCATTATATCGTCCCCTCAATATAACAATAGCGTATGTGCTCATACGCCATTATTTTTTTATTGCATATTTAGAATCTCCACCATTGATTCTATGTCTGGTCAAAATTTCGTCAAATTCTACTTCCACAAAGAGGGTCAAAATGTCATTGGAAAAAATGGTGTATAATTTCTTGTTCAAAAATTTAATAGATATCTGATTTGACAAAAACTTTAAACTCGATTTTCTCAAAACCCAAAAAAAATTATACACTATTGTTATATTGAGGGGACGATATAATCGCTACTAATATTGGACAAAATAAGCTGTTACAAGTAAAAAGTTCCTTCACTGGTATAAGTAATTGCATATATCACACAATCCAATATATTAATATATAATGTATTATAATAAAAACTGGCAAAATAAACGAGAATGAGGGTAAATTGCTTTACAAAATTGCTATTTGCAAAAATTTAAATCAATGTAGGCTTTGCAAAATATATCGGCAGTGTTCCAAATCTTTTCGCTTATTTTATGCAATACCGGTATGCGAAAAAATAATTTTAAAATTAAGAGTGAGCAATTTATGCCGAAAACAAATAGCATACAGAATGAATAAAGAATCAAAACATTCTTTGCAAAATGTATTTAAAAAACAAAAAACACTATTTGAATAATAACACTGTAGGTAAATTTTTAACTTTTGAAATATCACAGAGAAACGCCGACACACGTCAACTTAATTTTTGGCTGTAGAATACGATGGCATTTACAGAAAGTCAAAGTTAGCTCTTGTTTTCGAGATATTTAGGAAAGAAGTTTCAGAGCTCTGAAGGTAATTTTTTTTCCGTCTATAAACTTTACTCTGGCTTGGAACCCTTTACTTGCATAAAAATTTTGACAGTTGTTCTTACTTAATTGGGGAATTCTAAATTCAACTCCGCCTTTAGTTTTCCCAAATTGGCTCCGGTTTTCGAGATAACGGTATTTAAAAATTACCATCAATTTGGACTTTTTTGTTAATAACTCAGTCAGTTTATGAGATAGATTGCCAAAACTTTGCACGTGACAATATTTTAGTATTACCTTAACTATTTCTGAAAATAATTGAAATCGCCATACAACCGATTATTCAGATATGGACATATTTGGGTATAACTTCGCTATTTAAATAGCTAAGGACATGCAACTTCGGAGAATTTGTACTCGTATTGGCCTTAATCTGTTCTCTGAAAATCGTCGAGATCGGGTCACTATAACATATAGCTGCCATACAGCTGATTGTTCAGATATATGGTTTTGCGCTTTTATTTTTTTATAACTCCGAAAATAGTCATTCTGCGTGAAAAAGCAACATAAACACCTTCATTCAAAATTAATAGGTGAAAATTTTTCTCTCTTTTCCACGTATCTGCATCAGTTATTGCACTTTTGTGCAACCAAGTTTGAAATTTCACCATAGGCATTTATTTCAAGCCCGATAACACATATATCGTATTAAATGAATTAGATGAACTTTATATCGTCTTACAGAGAATTAAAAGAACTAATACGCAGTTTTTAAATGAAAAAAATTTATGCATGTTTGAGGATTTTATACGCATTTGAATAATTTTTTTTGTTAATTTTTCATACAATTTTTCTCCAAATAATGCCTAAAAGTATGCTTCAATAGTTTTCAAACAATAGTTTTGTACTATAAGAAGGTACTATAAATGCATACAAATGACCTTCAGAGTAGAGCTGCAAAACTATCGATGGCACTATTGTAGCATTACATAAATACACCGCACTTACAGTTGTTGTCATGTACACATAATTTATTGTGTACACATGTACCACACACATTGTCAAAACAGACTGACCTAAATAAATTCCGTTAAACCCCAGCGGGAGTTTAACATCAAATATATACACCGCCACATACGGCGTCTCAAGTTACATTTGTTGCATTTTGTCAAGTGCATTGCCCGAGCGGTCACAATGACCAACTGAGCGACAGCGTCAGTTTGTCAATGTGCACCGACGAAATATTTATGATTCACATATGCTGACACAGCATATGGTGAACACTCTTTCTTTTTGTATATGTATTAGTGTAAGTTATTGTAATAATTTTTGGTATATAAGGAAGTGAAAGTGAATAAATAAATTCAATTCATATTCGAACCCTAAACACGAGTTGTCATTTATTAGATGGCGATCCGCCAGTTTGCTTTACCCTTATGAGTAAAAATTTGCTGAAAAGGAAATATCTCATAAGGATTAAGCCTTTTTCTCTCGGAAAATTTTTTACACGCGCACTTACAATTTAAAATGATACATACAAGTAAAGGAGAATTCAAACCAACATCCCGCGCACTTACAATTTGAAATGATACAAACAAGTATATGAGAGCAAAAATTAAATTGACTGGCAGCAAAACATAATGGTATGAAACTGACTGGCAGCAAGCAAAAATTCAATTGACTGGCAGCAAAACATAATGGTATGAAACTGACTGGCAGCAAGCAAAAATTCAATTGACTGGCAGCAAAACATAATGGTATGAAACTGACTGGCAGCAAGCAAAAATTCAATTGACTGGCAGCAAAACATAATGGTATGAAACTGACTGGCAGCAAGCAAAAGTTCAAATATAATTGACTGGCAGCAAAACACAATGGTAGTGAGCATAATCGTAGTGGAATAAAAATTGATAGACAACAAGCAACATAGAGAAACAGGTATAAGGCTGATGTGAAAACACTGCCACGGCTGATGTGAAAACACTGCCAAAAGAAAAAAACAGGTATACGGCTGATGTGAAAACACTGCCAATAGAGAAACAAGTATACGGCTGATGTGAAAACACTGCCACGGCTGATGTGAAAACACTGCCAATAGAGAAACAGGTATACGGCTGATGTGAAAACACTGCCACGGCTGATGTGAAAACACTGCCAATAGAGAAACAGGTATACGGCTGATGTGAAAACACTGCCACGGCTGATGTGAAAACACTGCCAATAGAGAAACAGGTATACGGCTGATGTGAAAACACTGCCACGGCTGATGTGAAAACACTGCCAATAGAGAAACAGGTATACGGCTGATGTGAAAACACTGCCACGGCTGATGTGAAAACACTGCCAATAGAAAAAAACAGGTATACGGCTGATGTGAAAACACTGCCAAGGCTGATGTGAAAACACTGCCAAGAGAGAAAGGTAGAAACTAAAGCAAAAGAAAAGCAAAAATCCAACTAGGACAAAATAGCTATAATAAGGAAATTAAAATAGGAGATTTAGTTTTAGTTAGAGAAGAGGCCTCCCATAAGTTAGAAAACAGATATACAGGATACTATAAAGTTAAAAATATTGATAAAAATAACAACTATACTTTAATTCCACATAACATAGGAGATAGCAATAAAAACAAAAAAGAAATAGTTATTCATAAGAATAGGCTTAAACCAATTTAAAATTAGGCACTGCACTTTTATCCGATAATAATAAATTTAGTAATAACGTAAATAAATATGCATTCCAGTTTACTCAATTTAATAAACAGGCACATGCCAACGAAACAAAAAAAAAATATATAAATGTAATGTACTAAATATATGTATAAATCAGTGATGCCAATATTCTTGGACCAAAAATCCCTACGGCATGCCAAAAAATTCCCTACTTTTCCCTACGCTAACAAAATTTTTCCCTACCAATTTCCCTACGCCGTATTTTCTCTATATTGACCTACACACACACAAAATTGATGCAAATAAAGTTTTTATTGAAGGCGTACGTGGCACGCATACATAGAAATTTTTATGTTTCTAAGCATATTTTCAAGAACTTTCTTTTCATGTTCAAGGAAATGAAAATTTTCCTTTATTCTTATTCGCTCAGAAGCTGATTTCGGAAGATTATTTAGAATCACGAGACATACGGGTCCAATATATATATCGTCGACTGGCAATGTTTCGTGAGGTGACCTAATCAATCCTTATTTCGTTTTTTTTAATAAAATTTTGAGTCAGCTTATAAAATATTTTAGTTTACTCCAAATAAATTTCATGTATTAACGGCTTTTCGGTTACCCCTCACTGCAAACCATCTAATGCGACATAAAGACAAAGAAACCCTTATCGCAATATACAAAGCAATCGGCCGGCCGGTCTTGAACTGTGCATCGCCAATATGGTCGACTGAGACTTTCGGGACGCAGTGGAAGAAATTCCAAGCCTGCCGAAATTCGGCGTTACGTACCGCTATGGGAAGTCTACTCATGTCGTCGGAACATCACCTACACAGGTGCTCCCAGTTGAGAATCATAACATCACGCTTAGCAAACAGTTTCTCCTGGGATGCTACCGCAGAGGTCATCCAAACAACCATCTACTGGAGCCCGAACCGCATAAAATACATAATCAACCACTAGACCCCAAAACATACAGGCAGGCAATAAAGGAGATACACAACGAAACAGTCTCCACCTTCGTTTCAACCCGCCCCGCGTACATAATAATTAGAGACCAACCACCACCAATAGCTGCAGAAGAACTAGAGTTGTCCAGAGAAACTCGAGTCACCTTATCACAATTAAGGTCGGGCTTCTGTAGTAGGCTCAATTCCTACAGAGCCAGAATCGATCCAAACATATGTCCGGCATGTGGAGAGACGCCGCATGACACACAACACCTCCTTGCATGCCACTTGAAACCAACTAACTTAACACCCTTGACCCTCTGCACAAGCCCAAAAGAAGCTGCAACATTCTTGGGCCTTCCGTTAAGTGAAATTGATGACAATTTGTGAGCAGAACTCGTTGGCTAAGCAGGGCTTAGTAAATCTAAAAAAAAAAAACAACAACAACCCTGGATTAGGTGTTTTTGTGTGAACGAAGCTAACGAAACAAAAACTTTTGCTCCGAGGCCCTGTAAGCAGGTTAACGAATATATTGCCAGATTAGGGCTGGGATTCTGTAACTTATTTTGCGACCGAAAAGCGCAAAATCTACCGACACAAAAATTACCCTCGATGCCTCTGCGATGATTATCGGAAACAACTGTCCAAGTATACTATAGAATTCGACCAATATATCCTACAGAATAGCCTGATCGCAAAACTGATCGCAAATTTACAATATCGATCCAAAAATTGTCGCAAATTGGTTAGAGAAAAGGCCCACAGAACAAAGTACAATTTTGAAATATTGCATTCAATCATGCAGAAACATTTTATTTGTACGTAATAAAAAATATTAGGTTCTTAGAAAAAATTAATTCGTGGCAAAGGAAACGAAAATTTTTAACTTCAAAAATTCCCTACATTTAGCTAATTTTTGAAAATCTCTCCGTTTTTCCCTACACTGCAAATTTGAGGTCGAATTTCCCTACATGTAGCCTCTTTTCCCTACATTTGGCATCACTGGTATAAATATACAATACGAACCAAATGTAAAAAGAAAAGAAAAATAATAATAACGTTCATGTACAAATAAAAGGTGCAATGCAGGCAAAAGCAAATGTAACACAAAAAAAAAAAATATTTTTTTTTATGCCACACAGGCAATATGAGCCAAAAAGCAATTAATAAATTTTGTCAACTCAGACAAACGTTAAGTGGGTCACTAAGTCATCCAAATAGATATATATAGTTGAATACAAATATATATATCTATTTTTTTTTTTAAGGGGGAAGGTGTAGCATTACATAAATACACCGCACTTACAGTTGTTGTCATGTACACATAATTTATTGTGTACACATGTACCACACACATTGTCAAAACAGACTGACCTAAATAAATTCCGTTAAACCCCAGCGGGAGTTTAACATCAAATATATACACCGCCACATACGGCGTCTCAAGTTACATTTGTTGCATTTTGTCAAGTGCATTGCCCGAGCGGTCACAATGACCAACTGAGCGACAGCGTCAGTTTGTCAATGTGCAAAGACGAAATATTTATGATTCACATATGCTGACACAGCATATGGTGAACACTCTTTCTTTTTGTATATGTATTAGTGTAAGTTATTGTAATAATTTTTGGTATATAAGGAAGTGAAAGTGAATAAATAAATTCAATTCATATTCGAACCCTAAACACGAGTTGTCATTTATTAGACTATCGATAGTATCGATAGTTTTTTTTTTGTGTCACTATCGATAGTTTTTTCCACTATCGATGGTTATCCCTATTGTAGTTTTGTCCCAAGAGAAGAATAATGAATACTATTTATTGTTCTTTTGTTAATTAAACCCGGAAGTAAACAAAACGAAAGGTAAACAAAGTTTGACAATTGGGAGAAATTAAAAATGAAAAAAGTAAAATCAGCTGCTGGTAGGCCACTACCTGCATAGTTGTATCAATGGGTTAAGCCAGCCACACACGACGTGGCAATATAGCGCCAACTCAGTATAGCGCCAACTCAATGATGCGCTATTGCAATATAACACTGACTCAATTTCGTGCGCTAACACCAGCACCAATATATCGGTGAAATTTGGTATGCGTGATTTACTTACTTAGGCAAACGTTTGAAGGGAAAATTGTCAAAATCGGTTGACGGCCACGCCCACTTTTTTATATGGGAACTATAAAAGGGCCTAATAATGAGTTCCACAATAGACCGGAAACAAAAAAATAGAAAAATTTTGGGAAAATGGGCGTGGCACCGCCTCTTTTTAGACAAAGGAATCTACGAGATTTCGGAGCACATAACTCGACAAATAATTGATATATTATGACCAAACTTGGTTTATACACTTTTATAACTTGTATTAATAGACACGCAAAAATTTTATTGAAATCGCTTTATGACCACGCCTACTTTTTAGCAAAGATATTCTGGAACACGCTTTGGAAATGTGTAACGTGACATCTTTGAAATTTTGCACAAAGAATAATATTCATATGCTTAGTTGGATGACTGATAAAAAATTTTTGAAAATGGGCGTGGCTACGCCCACTTTATGAAGCACTCGCTTTATATAAAATCCATCAAACGCAAACAAATAATGAAAGCATACAGCTGAGTATCTAATGTTCGATTCCACTCGAACTTAGGCTTTCTTGCTTGTTCTATACAGTTTTTAAACACAAAAATTATATGCACGTTTAAGGATATTATAAGCATTTATCATAAAATGTTCCTACAAAACAATCCTCTTTTTAAGGTTTAATTTAACCTGAAAATGCTATATACATAAGCAGGGCCGTGCGCAGGAATTAGCCTTGGGGGGGTTTTAATTTTGGTTTGCATTCCCATAAATTTTTCGCTAAGATAAACATATTTGCTGAAACAGATATCCAGACCCATACAACATAAATTTAAATTTGTATCAACTTAAGGCCATAGATTTCAATTAATTTATATGTTAATAGAGCTTTTTGGCCGGTCGAAAGAAAAGCAAACGAAAAGTTTCTTTTATTCTCCTACGCGTTTCGGCGTTGTCATCGCCTTCCTCAGGGAGTATTTAAAATATCTAAAATACACTTCACATCACAACTATAATCAACATACGTCATCGTATATTTTAGATATTTTAAATACTCCCTGAGGAAGGCGATGACAACGCCGAAACGCGTAGGAGAATAAAAGAAACTTTTCGTTTGCTTTTCTTTCGACCGGCCAAAAAGCTCTATTAACATATAAATAAATTTAAATGTTCTCCAACTTTTCTGAAACTCATTAACCATGTCCTGAATAGTACACGGAAAGAATTTTTACTAGAATCAATGCCGAGACAAGAAAAATTAGACTTGATTTTGAACTTAGAAAATAATTTCTTAATATCAAGAAAATCCAAGAAAATTGGATTTTAAATAAATAAGAAATAATTTACTTAGGGTAAGTGTTTTTTTCTTGTTTTTTGAAATAAATAATTAAGAAATTATTTTTTTGTTGCAAGTACAACTTTTCTTATACGAGCTTAAGTAAGTAAGAAAATATTAAATATTAAATTAAGTATGTAAATATTTTCTAAAAATATTAAAAACGTAAAATATAAGGAAAATGAAAACTAATCATGAGGGATTAGAAAACCATAATTAGTCAACTAGTATTTTTCTAGGACTTGTTTATTGAAATGGCAACATTTTATTTAATATAAATGAAGATGCAAATAGTGAATTGCAAAAATATTCAGAAATATGCAAAGCGGATGGCAAATGAAAAAAAATACATGTAACTTTGGAAATGCAAATTCAGCAAGAAAAATTTTACTTCGCTCAAGAAAACGTTTTCTTATTTATTTTACATTTTTTTTTTGCGTAGTTTGCTGATATGCTCAAAGAACTTTGGTGTTCAGATTGAGCAAGAAATATTTTACTTCGCTCAAGAAAACGTTTTCTTATTTATTTTCAATTTTTTTCGCTGTATTTTGTTCTTCCAATTCGTCGAAACACAATTTTCTTAAATTCTTCTTGATATTAGCAAAAAGATTTTCTTCATTTAAGTAAATTTAAGAAAAGATGTTCTTATTTATTTAAACATTTTTTTCAACATTTGTTTTCTATAGATTTTGTTAGTGTTCTTGAATAAGAAAATAATTGTCTCATTTTTGGAAAACTCAATTTCTTATTTCCAGTAATATTAAGTCAATTTTTCTTATTTCCCTAAAAATTTTCTAAATTGAGTTCAAGAAAGCATTTTTCTTGATTCAAGTATACAAATTTCTTTCCGTGTACTGTTTACAGTACTTATTAATTGAAACTGCTCACTGTTTTCACAAAATGAACATTTTTGTTATCAGTAAAATTTTTTTAAAAATGCTAAACGAACATATGCTACACAACTTTGTAATTTCGGAAAGCTCCAAGTGCAATTCAAAGTGCCGAACTTATGTATTGGCCAACCTTATTTTTTGCAACTTTCACCAATTTCTTCTTCCGTAAAATTATTGTAACTAATATTGTCAAAAATTATGAGATTCAATGCAAAATTTATAAACTGTATTTTGAAAATTTTTGCAAAATCATTGCAACTTAGATTTGGTCATGGGGGGTTTTAACCCCCAAACCCCCCCCCCCCCCCGTGCGCACGGCCCTGTACATAAGTGAAGTATTTAATTCTTATTTGATCTTTTATTTAATTATTATTTTGCGTAAAAAAAAAAATTAAAGACTTTTTGAAAAGAAAAATGTAAACAAAACCATCCCTCTTTTTATTGTAGTGAAATATTCATAAAAAACTATCGATAGTATCGATAGTTTTTTTTCGACTATCGAAACTATCGAGTGGTCCGACTATCGATGGTTTTTCAGCTCTACTTCAGAGCTCTGAAACTTCTTTCATAAATATCTCGAAAACAAGAGCCAACTTTGACTTTCTGTAAATGCCATCGTATTCTACAGCCAAAAATTTAGTTGGGGTGTCTCGGCGTTTCGCTGTGATATTTTGACCTCCCTACAGTGTAATTACATATTACGCTATGTATTTGCACAGCTATTGGCTTATTTAAAAAATTTTTAACGATGGCATAACGCGACTATCCACGACAGTTTTATAATGAAAACTGTCAAAATAAACGAGAATGAGGGTAATTTGCTTTACAAAACTGCTATTTAGAAAAATTAAAATCAAAGTAAAGCGTTTGCAAAAAAATAACGGCAGTACCCCAAACCTTTTCGATTATTTACTGCATTACCAGTAAGCAAAAAAAAAAAACCCCGCGTGTAGCACAGTACACGTGATAGAAGTTAACTTCTTACATCAATTTATATTCGCTGGATAGCAACAAGTAACAAGTTTCATATATCATATGAGAAACTAATTTGCAAATACATCCCTGCAAAAAATGCGATTAATCCGGGACGTGTGCGGGATCAATCGCAAGGGAGAATGCGACTAATACAATTTTACATCTCTTTATATATAACGAATTGATCGCATTTGTTCGAGAATGTCCCATGAAGAGGCTAATTGTTCAATTTGTATACCCGAACGGTTACAAATGTAGATCAATCGCTTTCACCCAATTCTGAAAATGTCTAAAAATTATAAATCGTTTTATATATTAGAAGAGTTTATTCGATTAGATTTCATTTTGTAAATTAAAAAAAAAAAAATAAGTATTTCCTCCAAATATTTAAAGTCTTGAGAATGCATTATGCGAGTGTAATAGATATGTGAGGAATTTTTCAAAGTTGTTAGCCAAGGCTATTTTTTATAACAATCTTTAAAAATTATAAATGATCATGCCTATTTAAATTAAGATTATACAATAAGTTTTACTTATGTAAAGAAATCTATTCAATAAATTAAAAAAATTTAAATAGCAGGGGCGGATTTACCTCTAGAAGCGCCCTGGGCAAACAAATCAAGCCCCAATATTTCCAAAAAACCGTACTTGCCTTCGTTTGGTGACATTTCATTACTGATATATTTTACGGATTGAAAAAATTTTATTCGAGTTTTCTTAGAAAGAATATTTATTTCATTTTTATTTATAAATGAAGCGTATCGCTCAAAATCAATTGATCCAGTCCACCAGGGTCTTGTGGGGAATTCAAATCTTTATTTTTCTGAATAGGCATGTAAGAGGATTTGATGTGACTTTTCCACTTCCGAGTAGAGGTGGGAAACTATCGATAGCGCTACCATCGATAGTTTTTGATAGTTTGAAAAAAACTATTGATAGTCTTCGATAGTTTTCAAAAAATAAACTACTATCGATAGAACTATCGCCGAAAATTTGCAAAAGTCAAGAAAACATCAAAATCTCAATTTTTTTAAATTCAGTCCAGTATATTTTAGTACACGGAATGAAAGTTTGAAGTCGAAACAAAAAAAATCTTCAAAGCCTTTTATAATGTTTAAATTTTTTTGTACATACATAATATACGAATATAAAACCTCAACAGAATCTGAAATAGTATGGTGCAATATGGGGATGTAAAAGTTGTAAAACTATACGTTAATATCGATAGTTCTTGATAGTTTTGAAAAAGCCATCGATGGTCTTCGATAGTGTTCAAAAAAATAAAATATCGATACTTTAACATAGCAATAGGAACACATACCATAAAAGAGGAGCTCAGACTGCTGCCAATATGAGGGAAACCGAGAATATCAACTTCATTGCAGACTCAAAAACCACATACACCAACTGGCTATTACTCTCTAGCGTCCTTTAACATTTAACATACGACGTGGTGGTAATTTTTACACCGACTTACAGTTTCTTTAAATATCTCTTTTAACTTACCATCCAGCAAGTTTACTCTCTTAGTATCTTCCCATCTCGTTATAATTATTGACCCGTTTTGATTTTATGGAAGAAGGTGTAACATTTGACGAGAAATGATGATGGTGGGGTAAAAATTACCCCACGTCTAGGGTAACGTTAGTTTTTCTTCGAATGCAATTTTTGGAAATTTACCACTTCTCGCTTCTCTGCAGCATTTTGATGCGTTCAGAATCTACTCATGTCATCATAATTATCGATCAGTATAGTTTGTACGGTGGAAGATCTCCAATAACGGATAAATTTTGTTATCGGGGTAAAAATTACCACACCTCGACGTTAACGTAACTTTTTCTTCAAAAATAATTTATTTCCATTTAAAACTTCTCTCACTGGCAATTTGAATAACATGGATTATTAATTTTACCACTTCTTCAAATGATTATTGGAAGAAAAATTAAAAAATTCGTTTCGTGATTCATTTTATACGCTCACGTTATTATGAAAAAAATTTCAAAAAGGCTGGCCAGCATTTTCTACAAAAAAATTTTTGATGTGTAAACATCTTTGCTGTAGCTACGAGTAATTTCGAAAAACATGTAAAGTTTACGCGTAAACATGTAAATGCGTAAACGAGTAAACATGTAAATGCGTAAACCGTAAATGACCTTGGAATTGTCAGTGGTAGGTAGGTAGCTAGGCATGTACTTACAAATGCTTGCATGCATAGTCGTGCAAATGCAAATATCAGTAACAACAGCAACGAAGCGAAGCGAAGTTGTTGTTGTTGTTGTTTTCTGCAACAATGCGACAAATAGGCAAAATAAAAAGGGCCAACCTGTTTGAACATGTATGCAAATGTATGGATATGCATACCTACATCTACCTATCTAATTTTCTGAGCAATATTGGTATAAAATGAAAGGTTTTGAGCAGGACTTCGACATGAAGCTCTTTTCATTGTGACTCCTAGGCGAGGACTCGGATGATCCTTGAATGTTTCTGAGCAAAATTGGTATCAAGTGAAATGTTTTGAGCAAAGCTTCTACAGGGAGCTCTACTCTTTATGATTCCTAGTTCGGGTCCCGAGATATGGACCAAAACGAGGACCCGGATGATCCTTGAATGTCTCTGAACAATATTGGTACCAAATGAAAGGTTTTGAGCAGGACTTCGATATGAAGCTCTTTTAATTGTGACCCCTAGGTCGGGTCTCCAGATATGGATCAAAACGAGGACCGGATGATCCTTGAATGTTTTTGAGCAATATTGGTATCAAATGAAAGGTTTTGAGCAGATCTTGTACACGGAGCTCTACTCTTTATGATTCCTATGTCGGGTCCCGAGATATGGATCGATGATCCTGATGATCCTGGAATGTTTCTGAGCAATATTGGTATCAAATGAAAGGTTTTGAGCAGGGATACTACATGGATGTCTATTCTTTATAATGTCTAGGTCGGGTCCCGAGATATGGGCCAGAATGAGGACTGGATGATCCTTGAATGTTTCTGAGCAATATTGGTATCAAATAAAAGGTGTTGAGCAGGGCTTTCACATAGAGCTCTATTCATTTTATGAGTCCTAGGTCGGGTCTCCGGATATGGGTCAAACGTGGACTCTGATGATCTTGCATGTTTCTGAGTAATACTACAAAACAAAAGAAAATAAAAAATCAAAATTTAAAAACCAAAAACCAAAACAAAAAAAAACAACAAAATAGTAGCAGTCACAATGACAACAAAAAATTACAAAAACGATAGTCGCATATTAATCCATAGAAAACCAGGAAAAAAAGGAATAAGGAAAAGGGAATAAATATCCAATTTTGAAACTGTTTACACATCAATGTTCATGAATACTCGTTATTCACGCTTTAATTTTTTTAAATAAAATTCCTATTATATATTTAAAAATATATATTTTTTTATGAAAAACCGTCTCTAAAGTTTAAAGAAAGTTTTTGTTTTACCTTTTATCTATAAGGTTCTCATGTGATGTTTTCGCTATTTTGAAAGAACAAGGCCTTGTGAATTATAGAAAAAACTTTTGTTGATTTAAAAAATTTAATTAACTTTTTTTTATTAATTTCATTTGGAAAAGGACTGGCCTCTTTCCAATGCAAAAATTATTATAAAAAAAAAATATTTTTTATTGAGAGTTTTAAGTAAAATGCGTAGAAAAAAATTTACCACCACGTCGTAAACTATGTCACAAAATTTCACCTCGTCACTTAAAGGTTAAGTTGGTTCTGTGACGAAACAAATGTGAATGCCGAAAATATATGTATTTACATACATTAGGGTGGTCCCCAAATGTATAGAGACAAATTTTTATAGTACATACATATATTTCCTCAACCTCACGCCCTAGGTCGATGCTAATATAGTAGATGATACCACATGTAAATTTCAAAAAATTCAAAAAATATAGTTTAATTTTTTTTAGGTATATCTGATGCAAGTTTTCGTCCAGTTCGGAGACGGTTAAGGGGTGTCGCAGAGGAGCCAAAGTTAAGATTACCATATAATGACCAAAAAAATAAACTAAATTATTTTATTTTTAATGGTTACAATCGATAGTATTGTACTCAAGGCTACAGGGGCGGATTTACCTCTAGAAGCGCCCTGAGCAAACAAATCAAGCCGCGCCCCAATATTTCCAATAAACCGTACTTGCCTTCATGTGGTGAAATTTCATTACTGATATATTTTACGGATTGAAAAAGTTTGATTCGATTCTTATATAGGTACCACATTTTTTTTCCATTTTCTAACCTTCAAAATGATCTGATCTTAAACCCTCACTATTAGGTGGCACAGATTTCGCAATATCATTAAATTGCAGTTCATCATACGAATCTGAAAAACAATTTTATAGTGAAAATGT
Source organism: Urophora cardui (assembly GCA_960531455.1). Lineage (NCBI taxonomy): Eukaryota > Metazoa > Arthropoda > Insecta > Diptera > Tephritidae > Urophora > Urophora cardui. Next base: position 58,798,367 of record OY482674.1, read on the forward strand.
TTCGTCCTGAAACTAAACTCACAATTTTTGACAGTAGGGTGCCTCCCAGGTAGCGAAATCTGGCTTTCTGGCCCAGAATCTACCTGGGCTAACCTAGCTGTCGATCAATTGATATGCATTTTTACCTTTTTGGTTATGATCAACAACGGAGTCATTTTCTTTTCGAGGAGTTTGAAAAAAAAAAAAACAATCAAGTTTAGGGGTTTTCGACAGTAAATCTTTGTCTTTCTGCACTTTCTCGGCTGCACGTTTTTTGTTTCCTGGGCCGCTTAACTTTTTCATATTTGCACTCATTCTTCTATTTTTCACAAAAACATTAATTCACTGACACCTTTTTGATGTTTTTAACTCGGAACGACTTTTAAGATTACATAAAATGTACGCAGCGCATTGTATAGAGGCGCGAACTATTCAAATTAACCAGAAACAGAAAATATTCAGATCTTAATTTCCTTTGAAAAAGTGAGCTGGCGCATTTCCCCGAAAAAATATTTCAATGCCTACTTGATTTTTAAATTTGAAATTTCAATTAAATTTGAATCTTTCACGTCATTTACTGCACACAAGCTACTAAAACTTAATGCTTACATATCGCTCATTTGCTGCAAGACCGGCATAAATCAAAAAACGTGATTTTTGAGTTAATGTTGCAGAATAGTTAGTTACATCGTCCTTCATGTTGAGTAAAAAATTCTTTATGATTTTTTGAGAACTTAGCGCTTCAGATACAAACCAAATGTTGCATTTACTTGCGCACGATATCGACGCTTCCAAACAATACTGTACTAAGTCGAATTAGTACATTTTCCCGTTTTTGGCGTGTCTTAATTTAGATGCTGTCTAATTTTGGTATCAATCGGACAATCCAATCAAAAGTTATAAGCAAAAGTGTACATATAATACAACACGTGATTTTTTTCAGAATAAAAACGTTGAGAGCTTGCCATGAAAAACAACGTAGCAAGTTTTTATTTTTTCTTACGGTTTTATATAAAGCGTACCCTAACTTTGATACTGTCGAGTTTTGGTGTTGATCGTTCAATCCAAACAGAAGTTACAACTGAAAACGTACTTAGCATACAACTGCAGTTTCATATCGAGTTTAAACTTTGAGAGCTTCTCCTGCAAAACACAGTTTTCAGACTTAGTACAGTTTTGTTTGGAAGCGTCGATATGGCGGTTGAATCTCAAAATTGCCCTTCCTGAAAAGTTGTGTATTTTGAAAAGTGCAAATGCAGCAAATGAGCTATATTTAAGTCCCACTGGGGCGAAGGTTAAGAACTGTACCAATGTTCTGAAATGTACTTTGATTAATTTTTTTCTCTGTAAAAAATCTTTCATTCTTATGTGATATGGTGGACCAATATATAAATGGTTATATTTGAGTGGCTTTTAGGAGCTTTTTGGTCGAAAATATAAGTAAAACCATACTTATATTTTCGACCAAAAAGATCCAAAAAGCCACTCAAATATCTTTCATTCTTGTTGTACTCGTAATATTAAAAAAAAACTTTTTTTGATAAATAAAAAAAAAAAATTTTCCTTGTCTTAGTTTTGGCGCCCCTATTGAAACGGCGCCCTGGGCAGCTGCCCATGTTGCCCCTATGTAAATCCGCTACTGTTAAATAGTCAGTTTTGAGTTTATAATCGTAATTGATTTTTCAATGGATATTTTTGGTAAAATTTTGTCAAAATTATTATTCATCATTGTTATTAAAAGAAAGCGTGTTCAATTAGTTTTACCTATTGTTTTTTTTTAATACATTGAATATTTTTGTAAAATTTCTACATATAATCAATCTAGATTTATACCCGTTCGGGAACAATTATAATAATAATAATAATAATAATACAATGGCGCTATTATAACTCTGACGAGTTTTATGGCCGAGCTTCTCTCCCAATTCGAGGTGTGCTCCTTTTTGTTTTTCCTACTAATTGGGTGGACCTACAGTTTTATGCCGGCTCCGAACGGCGAATGCATTTTTTGTGAGAAGCTTTTTCATGGCAGAAATACACTCGGAGGGTATGCCGTCCACTGCCGAGAGGTGACCGCTGCTCTTAAAAAACCCAATAATTGGATTTTTACTAATTAGAAAAATTGTTTTGGTGTTTGGCTCGGACCGTGGTTTGAACCCGAGACCTCTGGCATAGGAGGCGAGCACTCTACCCACTGCACCACAGCGGCCACATCGGGAACAATTGGTCTACATTTATACTCGTTCGGGAACAATCGGGCACTAATTGTGGACCGATTCTTCCGGAAAGAAATCAATCCGGGACAAATCTATGTATGTATATCGGTATTAATCGCACATTTTTTTGCAGGGATATTACAATGAAAACTATCGCATGTACATATGTATATGTGGTTGTGTGTTTTTGTTTGTACAAATTCTATCTATAGAAAAGGCGAAGCTTGTTCTTCTTATTAGATTTTGTTTATCGGCAAGCTCATCCGATTGGTTTTTATATTGGTTGTTTGATCGTTTTTATTTTAATAATTAACTAGTATGTAATCCCCGATATTCGGGTGGCACTTTTATTTAATAAAAAATTACAAAGAAAATTGTTTAATAAAAAAAAGCAACAAAAAAAAAACTGACTCGACCTGGACTTGAACCAGCTTCATTTGAATTGGAAGCCTAGCATCTTACAACCAGTGATGCCACTAAATATTTTTTCTCGTACCAAAAAACGTACCAAATTGCTTTTGAGGGTACCAAACAGATTTTTTCGTGGCAACAGTCGTACTAGACAAATAGTTTTTTTTATTTATTATTTTTTAATGGAAAATTAACTTCAATATATCGCACCCAAGGCTAATTTATAGAAGGTTAACCTACTAAACAGCTGATTGCTAACTTTTTTCTACTTTTTTTTATTCATATTGTGGTGCTTATGTCAAATTTATGCCAATTTTGATCTTGACGCAATATGATTTCTACAATGGCGGGCTATGATTTTGACAGAAGCATCACAGAATACACCAACAATTTACGTGGAGTGTGTATGTATGTATGTACGTATGCCATACTGCGAAAATCGTCTACAATTGAACCATGATCGCACCCTGAATCATAAATTGACACAGCTCAAAATTCAAAAATTTTCAGGAGCCAAAAAACTTTTTTCTTTACAAGCAATGATGTTGAAAAGGCTAAGTATAATTGCTATTTTTCAGTCAAAAGGGACATCGATTGAAAAGTTTTTTTTGGCAACTGCTAGAGATATGTTCTATGTACCGGTTTATGATAAAAAAAACTGATTTCAAAAAATTTTGAGTTGTGCCACTTAATGATTTAGGGTGCGATATTAACTTTAACAAAAAGAAAGAAGAGTATTTAAAAATTAAAGAAAACAAACCAAAAATTAATAAAATTATCGCGTTTTAAATTAAGTAATTTAACTTTTTATATCTCCATCAGTATATTTTCATTTAAAACTTGCTTGATACATGTACATTTATTGAGCACTGATCAGGGCTCACTAACAGCGGCTGTAGCATCCCATCAGCTGAGTTTTCTCTTCGCTATGAGCAAGCGCCACAGCGCACAAAGGTCAAACTGAGTTACCTTATTCCTTCCATACAATTTGTTTGCTAATTTTGATAACTAGGTACTTGCCAAAAAGCTCTAACAAAATACACGGTAATTGTTGGTGGCATAATGCTACGATCGGTATAGTTGGGTCATGCTAGTGATCAAGAATTGTATCGATTTCATAACATCTACGGCTTGGGATACCTATCGCGTGTTGGCGATGTAATTAATCAACATAATTACTGTTCTTTTAGTGGTCGAACAAAAATAATATATGGAAAAATAAAAAATAGATGGAAATAAATATTGTTTTTCCAAACCGTTGCTTTTAAGGAAAAAGTACCAAAATCAAAAGCAACGTACCAACGTACCAAATCATTTTCAAAGTACCAGATTTGGTACGAAAGCACCAAAAGTGGCAACGCTGCTTACAACTGAGCTACCGCGCTAGTTACGTAAGTTGTGTCAAACGGTGTACTCTAATTTCTTCTTGTGTTATTAACATTCTCACCTCGCTCATTTCACCACAGCGCTGTTCTGGTTAGAATTTCTTAAAGCGAAGGTACATAACTCGCGTTCGGCGTTAAATGCGTAACGCCGTGGCTGTGAAAAAATATTGACCATGTGCATTCACAACCAAAGAACGTAAATCTATTTACGTTCTTTGTTCACAACGAAAGCTGTTACAGACGACGGCGTTACGAACGCGTTAGCGCCGTCGAAAGTAGCCCAACTCGCTACTTTTTTCCTGCGTTTTTGCGTTACGAACGGCTGTCACTTTAAATTTACAACGAAAAGCATAAACAAACAAGCTCAACATCAGTGATGTGATACGTAGGGAAAATTCCCTACATGTAGGGATTTTAGTCGGAAAAAAGTGACCGTAGGGAAAGAAGGACAGATTTTTATAAAATAGCTAAATGTAGGGATTTTTTGGCAAAGTCAAATCAAAATTTCAATCAAACTTTTTTTCACTTCAACACTGACTGTCGATCTGAATAATGAAAATGCTGCGAAGACGAGTTAAATCGCGAACCCTTCAATGACGTAATTGGAGAGGGAATACCGTATAGTGAACTATCTAATAACACGATACTTTTAATCAGGGCATCGGAGCAAAAGATTTTTTTGCTCTGGCTACGCTCTTAGCTCCGAATTTTTTTTCCGTTACGACCAACTAGATGGTATTTTGTTGGTATTTCGTTTGGCTTTTTCAATATAGCTTGCTCGCTTACACCAACGCAAAACTGTATTTGACCATCTCCTTCACACAAAAAACCTTGTAGAATACCAGAAAAAACGTAGTATCATATGGGCTAAAGCAAAGTATTTGACGCAATAAATTTTTTTTATTATTTTTTAGAGAAATGCTGTACCTATGATAGTATCAATGAAATGTTTCGTTCCCTTACATATTTATATGCCTACGTCTACCTATCTATATATCGCACGTTTTATTCAATAGGGATTTAACTAAAAAAAAATTTTTTTGGGAAAACGCAAACAAACTTTTAGAGCCTATACACACTTGCGACTCAATCGATTTAGTCGGGCTTTGATTTGCATGGGAATGTATGGAAGCAGTTACACTATATTCAATTAGTCGAACAACTGAAACAGTTAGATTTGCATACAACAGCCCAATTCGACTAAATCGATTGAGTCGCAAGTGTGTATAAGCTCTTATAATTTCAAAGAGTTTCCTTCTACGGCTAACTACAAAATCACTTTTATTTCCGCCATTTTTATCGTTTTGAGTATTTTATAAGACTAGACTCAAAGGCATGACCCAGTTATTGAAATATATGGCAAAACCCCAGAAATCGAAAATTTCGAGCTAAATCCCTATTGCATAAAACGTGCGATATATATGTTACATACAACGCATTAATACATATATTTTTTTATTATAATAATTGTTCAAAACAGTAAATCATCAGTATTTTATTGTAATTTTTTTTGATTTCTTTGAGAGCCAGTGTGTTTGCAGTATGCAGTAGAACAGCCGATTTTCATTATTTAGTAAAAGAAAAAACGTTCATCTACTGCCGTGCGGTTTCTTCATTGTTATAGCATGGAAATAACTAAAAAAAAGTGTAGGGAATTACGTAGGGAAACTTTGAAACAAGCGTAGGGAAAAGTAGGAATTTTTTTCTTGCTCTGTAGGGAATTTCCAAAAAAGTATCTACCATCACTGCTCAACAGGCGAAATCATGGAAGAAAATTTAATAGAAGAAATAAAAAAATACAATGCAATTTATAAAAAAAAACAGCATTGAATACCGTAATAAAAAACTTAAAGCAGAGGCTTGGGAAAAAGTTAGTTTGGCAGTGAAGCTACCAGGTAAGATTGCCAGAAACGGGGATGTATTTATGTATGTAAATAGTTAACCAAATATTATTTATCCATATGTTTATTTGTGCTTCCAGAATCAGTGTGCATGACTAGATGGAAAAGCCTTCGCGATAGATTTGTTAAGGAGTATGGGAGAACCCAACATGCATCTGGTAGCGCTGCTGATATGCCCGACAAGGAGTGGCCGCTCTACTCGCATTTACTGTTTCTACGTGATCAAATCAAACCAAGGAAGTAAGTTTACCATAACAATTTATTTACTTACGTAGTTTGTGCATATAAACAAATACTTTATTTCACAACTATCCGAGGACAAAGACCAGTTTGATTCAGTCGCCTGATTCCAAGGAAGAACTTTTCGATAACGGATGGAGCACTCCCAACCAAAGTAGTCATGATGCTAGTTTTATAGAGCCTCATATCGATTTAAGTGAAGAGCTCATGAATGAAGGAAACAGTACTCCTAACCCTCACAAAAATACTGGCACGGAAAGTGAATTCTTCTGGAATTGCCTAGATTCTGTAGGAGCTGTAAGTAAATATTTTATTATATGCTTTGGAAACTGCCGTGTTTGGTTATTTTAAATAATTTAATTCTGTACACAGAATGTTGTACCTCTGGATAATTCAACCGAAACCGCTGGGAGTGGCAAAGAGTACGCAGCCGATTGTACTAGGACTCGAAAGCGTAATAACGCAAATTCCGGAGAATTTGGCAATTTTTTGAAGAAAATGGCCGATAACGCTGAAAAAAGATTTTGTTCGACACACACTTCAGACCAGCATGATGGGTTTTTTGCAATGGTGAATGAGCTCTTTTCAAAAATGGACGAAGGCAAAGTACAAGAATCAAAAATGTTTTTCTTAAATTATTTGCACGAGTAAACATTATATTGAATCGTGAATTCTCATACATATATTAGCTGAGTTCCCGTGCAAGTGATCCAGATCCGGATACGAATTTTGCAAGCAAAAACAATTTTGTGATTCTGATATTTATCTGGATCTGGATAACTGCCACAGGAACTCACCTAACAGATCGACAAGCTTTGACAATTTTTTATTATAAAAAGTTTAATATTAATTTTTTATTTATATTTTTTGAATGAAATATGTACATATGTTTGATTTTTTGCTTATGTCAAGCGTTTTTGATTTTGCTAGTTAAACTAGTTTTTGTAATGTACACTGGCGGACAACTGAATACATGTGCCATATATCAATGTTTTGTAATTTATTACTAGGGCAACAGAAAATATGCCCTAAAAAATTCGTTTTTAGCGCTAACAATATGTCCTTAAAAATATGGTTTAAGCGCTAAAAATATGCTCTTAAAACTTGGTTTAAGCACTGAAAATATGCCTTTAAAATTTTTTTTATATACTTAATAAAAAGATATACGGCATGGTAGGTTGTGTGCTCCCCTTTCATGCAAGAGGTTCCAGGTTCAAACCCTGGCCCGGACAAATATCAAAAATTAGTTTTAAATAAAATTAGAACACTTTTTGTAATAAAAAACATATTTTTATTAAAGGTATTTGTTTTTATAGGTACAAAAGCGAAATAAAAAATTCACATTTTATTAAATTATAATACTTTTTGTAACAAAAAATTATTTTTATTAAAGGTGCATTTTATAGGTACAAAAGACAAAATAAAAAAATTCACATTTGCGAAACACATCTTCGTTACCAAAAGAAAACAAGTATTTTTACATACGAAAATCTATATATATTAGGGCGGGTCAATTTGTACTGACGGAAAAAAACCTACTTTGTTTCGGCCACAGCTGCATTCTCTGGTCAATTCTGAACAAAAAAGTCTAAAGGAGCATAGTTCTAAAATCAAGTTTGATCCTCCGCAATTTTGATTTTAGATAGTCATCCCTAAATTTTTTTTTTACATTTGTTAAAAAAAATGTAGTTGAAGATACTCAAATTAAATTTTGAGACTTATTTGAGTTGAACCCATCCGTCGGCCGACACATTATCACAAAATTTAATCAATTTGGGTAAAGTTTACAAACGGCGAAATTTTGCGATAAATTTTCAAATAGAAAACTATGTCGATTGTCGCGGTAAGTTTTTAAACGTAGAAAAAGATCTTTCCACGTCAACTGAAGGTATCGGGGCGTATTTAAAAGCAAGAATTTCAGACATTGTGTAGCGTGTAGTGCTACACGTTCAATATGAATATAGCGATATTTTTCTCGCTCTGAAGTTCAAAATATTTTACTTCCGTCCTTTCGGCACTTTCACTTCCAATTCGTTTATTGCCAATATTGCGATCCGGATCACGGATTTCAAAATTTCTAAATATGCACGCATTTTGATGGATTGCAAATTTTCATGCTACACAGTCAATCCGTATTGTCAATATTGCGATCCGGATCGCGGATTTCAAAATTTCTAAACATTTTGCGATCCAGAATCGCGAGCCATCAATACTCGATGCTACACTATCAATATGAATCGCGATCCACGGATTTCATCAATATTGACCGTCTGAAGTATGCCTATGTATGTAGATACACAGCTGATTCGTGTAGCACATTTGAATGAAGCATTGCGAAAATTATTAAATTCGCCTTGAACTTGTCAGACAAAGAGGACTGGCAAATAGTATGCGCATATACAAAACAAAGTTGCCAGAGTACAAAATTTAAATAAAAACAATTTTACGAGCGAAATGGAAAAATACGACGAAATACTATGCTAAAATATGAATTTATAGCCAAATATGCCAAAAATATGCAAATAAGTCAAGATATGCAAAAATAAGCCTTTTGACCTAAATATGCGAAAATATGCCCTAACAAGTTAGGCTTATTCTCTTCGTCTTGAACTAAAACGCCGATATATATTTATCATATGTAAATAGGACTGCAACAGAAAAATATGCATTTGCATATCTTCTGTTGCCCTATTTATTACATATTATTATTTTACTTACATACATACATACTGACGGCTGTGTAAAAGATCACCATAATTCAGAACTTGTTTGAAAAATTCCTTATTTCGGAAATTGATTCAAAAACGTCCCATTTCAGAAAAATATGTATGTATGAAATTTTTTCTGAACTGAGGTGTTTTTGAATAAAATTTTGAAATACGGCGTTATTGAAACAAATTCTGAAATATGGCATTTTTGAAACAAGTTTTGAAATATGGGGATATTTTACTCAGTCGTGGGTATATAGATAAAGATTTCTATTCTAGTCTGTATTATTCGTATCGTTGACTGAATAAATTGAAGTTTAAGTTTAACAAAGTTGTTTTTAACAAAATATAATAAAACATTGTTATTACTAGGCCGGGTACGTAGATGACCCCGGAATGTTTCTGAGGGATACTGATAGGTACAGTGGCGTAGCTAGAGAATTTTTCGGGGGGGGGGGGGTCACAGCCAATGTAAAAAATTTACCAAAATTAAAATTACCAAAAAAAACTAAAATTTTTTTTTACAAATGATAAAAATCGCTAGCTTAGAATGCAAATTGTGTAAGTCCTTTTTTAAAACTTTGTAGGAGAGACAAAAAACAAAAAAGAAAAAAAAATTCGAAATGAAAAAAAAATTCTGTTCATATAAATATTTTGAACTTACACAATTTTCTTCGCTTTTTGGACTTACACAATTTGCGTATCACTGAATAACAACGAGTAGAAATATGACAAGTATCTCAGACTTGTTTAGCGCGGTGCGTATTTGATTTTTCTAGCGTTCTACATAAAAATACACTTTTTCATAAAAGTGGACTTACACAGTTTGCACTCTAAGCTAGCGAAATGCAATTTTTTCAGACTATAATTTAACATTTTAGTACACAAATATCGCTTATAATACATATATCAAACTCTTAAGGCCCTTGGCCACTTAAAATCTGGAATGTTAAGCAGTGTATACATATGTGTGAGTGTCGGGTGATTGACGCAAATATTTAAAAGATTTGATTCTCATCAACGCGAGCCCGAACAAGAACGTGTAGCACGACGACTGCCGATTGCACTAACACACACAAAAAAATTCACACATACACACTGCTTGACATGCCAGATTGTCAGTTGCCAAGGGCCTTTAACTATACTTCAAAAGTAAGTCTCATATTCTCTTCTGGAACTCTACGCGCATTTTCAAGTTTTATGCGCCCAAAATTGAATTTTGTAAAATTGTTACAATTACAGAAAAAAAACATACCCACATATTGGAAATAGAATGGGGAACAATAATTCATCGCTTTTTTCCCGACCCCATACTCTGCACTTGCCCCAGATGGTCGTAACTTAGCATATCTGAAGTTAATTTTTTTTGTTTTTTTCTTACATATTTTTAAGTGCTAGTTTCAACTTGAATATTTATTATTTAAAGCATTTCATTTAAGTAATCGTAATGAATCCTAAAGGTTCAAGTAATTATTAACACTTTTCAATAATATCCTTGGTTTCCAATAATTCTAAGTTTATAGTTTTAAGCTTTTAAAGTTGGGATATTTAAAAAAAAATTATCACTCTTTTTCATGTTAAAAATTGGTTTTGTTATGTTGCTCTGTCAGACTCAGTCAAATTAACCCTCGGACATGATATCTAGTACAATTAGTAGTTAGCCGACAAAAAATTACGTCGCACAAAGCCGCACTTCACTACTAGATACAGGGTTTTTCATATGTACCTACAATAATTTTCTTTTTGTGCTTTATATTTAATTTTAATGTTTATTTTTCTAACGTGATGCTCGAAAGTAACCCAGATATTTAGCAGCGATTATTGTTAACTTTTTAGGCAGTATTTTTAGTATTTCCAATTTTTCAAAGTTAAGGAAGTACTTATCATAAAAAGCTACATTTTTTAGAAGATTTTTGAGTATGCAATTTTGCAGCTCATTCAATTGTAATATAATAATATGCAACATTCAACTTTTTGAAAAATTTCATTGGCTTTTCGGAAATTTTAATTGGAACGGTCTCACGTACATATAACGCAAACACCCTACAGAAAAAAATTACTAAAATCGACGGAAACTTTTACAGCATTGAGAATAGCACTTTTTACACTAAAATTGGTTGGCTACATAACAGTACACTTAGAAATCTCCTCAAAATCTTCTATAAATTCTGGCCGCGCTTTGAAATTTTTAATCCACTTTTAGAAATTTCTACGATTTTTCGAATTTTTTCCATAAGCTTAGAAATCCTGCTTAAGGCGATTTTTATTGAAAAATTGTTTACATTTTTAAACGAAAATAAGAGAGTCAAATTTTCGACAGAACTGTTTGAAATAAATTTAAAAACTCTGGCGTATGATTTTTTTTTTTTTGAGTCACTGTACATACATATATATTTTTCAATAAAATCGACTTTTAACTAGAGCCCTAGATACCCGGGTATCGAGCAATTCGATCTGATCGTTTTTGTTTGAAGCCCGTTTGTTGTTCAAATGCCCGTACAAACATTCGAGCATTCGAGCTTACAAACAAAAAAAAAATGTGTATCGGAAAAACAAAAATAAAAAAAACTACATATAAAGAAAAAAAAAAAAATAAACAAAAGAAAAAAACAAACTTCGAAATACCCGAATTGTTCAAATGCCCGTACAAACATACCGTGTGCTGAAGTTTAGAGAGCAGGGTGTTCACCGTTAGGTTCCAAAGCAGAGGAGACAAAACTCCACCCTGGGGCGTTCCCCTGTTGGCATACCTAGTTATCGATGAATTACCCATTTCAGAAATAATGGCTCTTCTACTAAGAAGAAGTTCGACAAACCTCACGAGAGCCTCTTCTACCTCCAAGTCCCGTAGGGCGGTGGTAACGGCTCCCGGTAGAACATTGTTGAAAGCTCCTTCTATGTCGAGAAAGATGCCCAGTGTGAATTCCTTAAAGGCTAGCCCCTTTTCTATCTTGGAAGTGATAGCGTGTAGAGCAGTCTCTACGGACTTGCCTTTGGAATAAGCGTGTTGAAAAGGAGATAGAGTATTCGCACGGAGCCTGATATAGACATCCAGCAATCTCTCAAGAACTTTGAGTAGAAAAGAGGTCAGGCTTATCGGCCTGAAATCCTTTGAGCTGCTGTAGGAGGCTCTGCCCCCTTTAGGAATAAAGATCACCTTCGCCTTGGTCCAGTCCAGAGGAATGCATGACAGGTTGAGGCAGGCTTTATAGATAGGAACAAGTAGAGGGGTTAGAGTATCACTTGCTGCCTGTAATTCAGCAGGAAAGATTCCATCTATTCCCGGAGATTTGAAGGGTTTAAAGGATTTAATTGCCCATTTTACCCTTGTGTTAGTAATTATGTGCTCCAAGTCATTAGATGTCCTGGGGTTAGAGTAGGTTCTATAAGGTTCCGAGGTGCACCCTGGGAAGTGTGTGGTGACCAGGGTGTTCAGAATATCAGTACTAGATGTGGCCCAGTCCCCATTTTGCATTCGGATACAGCTTGGGGGAACTGGGTTAGTAGAGAGGACCTTTCGTAGACGATTGGCCTCAGAGATTTCTTCTATGTCGCTAGCGAAGTTTTTCCATGAGTCTCTTTTAGCTCTTTGGATCGACTTCTTGAAAATTTTTAAGGCATCCTTGTAGGCTTGCCAGTTGCCAGTTGTTTTCGCCTGGTTGAAGAGTTTTCTGCTGTTAAGCCGAAGCTTGGAGATCTCCGGGTTCCACCAATAAGGTTTCTTTTTACCCCGAACTTTGACCTCCGGGCAGGCACTCTTGAAAGCAGCGTTACAGGATTTAGTAACAAAGTCAACTGCTTCATCGATTTTAGACGATGTGTCCAGCATACCGAGAGAAACAGACCCGTTATTGGAGATAGGCGCTTCATCAGTTGTTAACGGTAGGCTTAACATACCGAGAGAAGCGTGCTCAAAGAGCGTAGCAGACAGTTTCTGATTAAACAGAGCCCAATCCGTACGCTTCCTGTTCCTGTATCCCGCTCTAAGCGGAGGTCTCAAGAGTAGATTAAAAGTTATATACATATGATCAGAGAAGGAGTTTTCTCCGGACACCTGCCATTCCTTGACATAGTCAGAAAGCGGGCCTGTGACCAGAGTGATATCAAGTACCTCACTCCTGTTTGCGGTGACAAAAGTAGGTTTGCCTCCAGAGTTACATATAGATAAATTATTAGATATAATAAAATCAAAAAGAGACTCACCCCTCGCGTTTACATCCGATGAGCCCCATGTTGTGTGGTGGGCATTGGCATCGGCCCCGATCAGCAGTTGGAGCCCTAAACGTTCGGCTTCCTTAACCGCACCAAGTAGCTGATCTTGCCCAGAAATGGGGCGGTCATACGCCAAATAGACAGAGGCGATCCATATCGGTTTACCTTTCAGCTCGAGGCTGATGCAGACCATATCTTCGTCGCTGAAAAGAGATACCATAAAGTAGGAAAGAGTTTTGTGTATTAGAATACATGATCTGGTCCTACCTGTCGCAGGTGCTGCCACCACATGGTAGTCCCCAGATTTGAGGCCACAGACCCTGGATCCAACGACCCAAGGCTCCTGGACCAGAACGATCGCCTCAGCAGTCTTGCTGAGACGTAAGAGTAGTGCAGCCGAAGCTGCTTTGGAGTGATGCAGGTTAATTTGCAGTACCTGCATCATTTTGGTCGTCGGAATGCATCTCGACGTCCGCCGCTACTGTACCCGCTCCTTCGGAGACCTCAATGACTGTGGAGTCAAAGTCGGCCTCCTCCGGATCCGAATCCAGCAGCGTGCATTCGTCGAGCATGTTGTAGAACGGGCCTACCAACTCAGACACCGAGAACGTATCGCTCTCGGAGTCCAGAGTGCTGTCTGCCCGTTCATTAGCGGCCCCATGTCCACTCGAGGTGTTGCATGGAGCCCGGACGTCCATAGTTAAGGGGGTAGTGGGTTCGCTCATGGCGTTGCCCCCTACCTCCACAGAATTGGAATTGGATGCTTTCGTAGAACACCCCCCATCCCCAGAGCCCTGCGGATCGGGTGCGCTCAAGGCGCTGCCCTCAGCCCCAAGGCTCGGAAGACCAGGGTTGTCCTCGTCGGCTACCAATTCATCCTCCTTCTGGGGATCATCCCTTCTGATTTTCGGCGTGATGGTAAAAAGGCCGTAGCGGATTGTACCACCTCGCTTCTCAATCCACGGGAGAGACGCCTCGCTTATGACAAGCCCAACCTGGCGTTGCATCTCCCTCACGCCACCAACACGTACTACCCTCCAATCGCTTGTGGGCATTTCCGCGTTGGAGCGAGAGATGATCCTCAGAATTCTATCCGGATCAGATGGCTCAGCCGGGACCCAGACCCAGGTCTGTTCGGAATTTCTTCCTTACTGACCGCAACCAAGTCAGACCCGGGCCACAGCTCACCCACCTCGGACATAGCCAGTTTATAAAGCTCGTACGAGCACTCATCTGCGCATGTTACGAGCTTTATTCTGCCCTGATGCCATCCGCCATCCCGGATATCAGGAGGAGGCCCCGGAAAACGGTCCAGAAGCTCCTCATAGTTCCTGAGAAGACCTATGAGGATCATCTTCCACTTTTCCGGGGACAGGTTCCCGTCCGGGTGGCCGCGGTCCATAACTGCCAGCGTTAAGGTGGCTTTCGCCGCCTCGCTGAAAGTTTTGGTCAGGGCAGGAGGTGTGTTCGAAGGCCTGTGCCTCTTTGGAACGTTCGAAGCGTTCTCTAGAGATCGGGGTCTCTTTGAGGTCAGTGCCTGGTTAGATGTCGAGGGACCAGACTGGGGGTGGTTGTCGGACCGGAAGTCGCTTTAGCCTGTTTGCCAGCGAGAATCTTCTTTGCCCAAACCAACGAACTCTTCTGCTCCGCCGTCAATTTGTCGTAGGGAAGATTTTTAGTCCTCTCTACGATCTTGGCGGCGCTGCGAACATTTCGCTGGCTGCGCACCGACATCGGAATCTTCTTACTAGCCTTAGAACACTCGGGGTGTTCAGCGGGCTTGGTAAGAGAGTCCCTGGCAGGAGCAGGGGCTTGCACTTCGTCCGTGGAGGACTTGGTGCTGCTATCCACTGCCTGCCGTTCAGAGGTGCCCGGTTGAGGGATTGGGGAGACCACCCGTGCCAGCTCAGCTGGTGGTTGTTTTCCCTCAAGGGGCTTAGCTGTACCAGCTTTGACGGCAGTAGTCGGCTTACCCTCAAGGGGTTTAGTCTTCCTGCTTGCTTGCATAGGTGGTCGAAGTTGTGATGTGGGCCGTGAAGGCCCGCTCGGCGCCGTCTTAGCGGTACCCGAGGGGTTGGTTACTAGTGAGTGTGTGTATGTGCATATGCTTACACACTAGGGCGGGTCGATTGGTAGGGGCCAAAAAAAATATTAATGGACACATCGCAATTATAAAAATTTGGGTAATTTCAAGCTTTTTTGCCCAAGAAACCATATGTCTAAAATAAATTTCGAACCAGAACTTTTTACGATCTACATATTTCCAACTGTTCTATATATTTTAAAATAACTCGGTAACCAATACTTCGATTCTTTTGATTTTTTCGGCATTAGTTAGGAAACTTATTTGGCATATTAAGGTGGTTTTATGAAGGAAATAAATTTCTCCCGAAATTCGCGGAACAACCCGATTTTCATGCGAATATAATACGAAAATCTATACCTAAAATTTTTCCTTAATATATTAAAATTTAGGGGTCGTGCAAATGCCTCCAAATTTCTTTCTCCTTTTATATCAGTGATGATAAATAATTTTTTTCAAATTCCTTAATGAACAAGAAAAACATTTCTTATCATTAAAAAATGGAACATATGTTTGTTGGGCTTTTATTTTTTGGTCCACCTTAATGCCATATGCACATTAAATAAACAAACAAACCAAAGAAGCAACAAGGTTTTGTGAATACTTCATAACATGGTTATTATTATGTTCTATTCTATCGTGGCGAATAGTGTACACTAATCGCTCCAACAGAGCAAATAGAAATAGTATTTGTATTCCAAATGAAAAGTATGGGTTATATTCGTATCTGCATTGAAATTGTGCTGTGACTAATTGTACAATGCATAGAGTATTCGAAAATATAGAAGAGGCAAATGGTATTGTGCAGAGGTCTAGTATGTAACAGCAAATTATTCAACGCCGTCAACGCATATACACATGAACGCCGTCAACGCAGCAATAATAAGTAAGGAAGCCTAAGTTCGAGTGGAATCGAACATTAGATACTCAGCTGTATGCTTTCATTGTTTGTTAGTGTTTGATGGAAACACGGCGTATTTTATATAAGGCGAGTGCCGCATAAAGTGGGCGTAGCCACGCCCATTTTCAACATTTTTATCAGTCATCCAACTAAGCATATGAATATTATTCTTTGTGCAAAATTTCATTCCTTTTTGACTTCTAGTTACAAAGATGTCACGTTACAAATTCCAAAAGGGTGTTCCAGAAATATCTTTGTTAAAAAGTAGGCGTGGTCAAAAACCGATTTCAATAAATTTTTGCGTGTCTATTAACACAAGTTATAGGAGTGTATAAACCAAGTTTCGTCATAATATCTCAATTATTTGTCGAGTTATAGGCTAATAAATCTCGTATATTCCTTTGTCTAAAAAGAGGCGGTGCCACGCCCATTTTCCAAAATTTTTATATTTTTTGTTTCCGGTCTATTGTGGAACTCATGCCACAAAATTTCTATGAATTATCTCTATATTTGACAGAGATATCGCTTAAAATGTTTTTATTAGGCCACTTTATGATACCCATATATAAAAGTGGGCGTGGCCGTCAACCGATTTTGGTAATTTGTCGTCCACACATTTGCCTAAGTAAATGTATCACGCGTACCAAATTTCATCGATATATCTTTAACCGTTTCTGAGTTATGGCTTATGAAACTTTCAATATTTGCCCCTTACTAAGTGGGCGTGGCACCGCCCATTTTCCAAAATTTTTGTGGTTTTTGTTTTAGGTCCATAGTTGGACTCCTGCTACAAAATTTGAGTGATATATCTTTATATTTGACAAAGATATCGCTTAAAATGTTTTTATTAGGCCCCTTTATAGTTCCCGTATATAAAAGTGGGCGTGGCCGTCAACCGATTTTGACAATTTTCCGTCAACACATTTGCCTAAGTAAGTAAATCACGCATACCAAATTCCATCGATATATCTTCAATGGCTTCTGAGTTATGACATATAAAACTTTCAATGTTTGACCCTTAATAAGTGGGCGTGGCACCGCCCATTTTCCAAAATTTCATAAAATTTCTTCATAAGGGCCTGAGCTCAATACGTGGGTGAAATTTCATCGCTCCAGCTATATTAGTGGCTGAGATACCAAATTTCCGATTTTTTCTATATAGGAAAAGTGGGCGTGGTCATGGTCCGATTTCGCCCATTTTCAATACCAACCGTCCCAGTCTCGATACCAACTTGCATTCCAAATTTCATCAAAATATCTAAATTTTTGCGCGAGTTAGAGTGTTTACAGACGGACGGACGGACGGACAGACGGACGGACGGACGGACAGACGGACGGACAGACGGACATGGCTCAAACGATTTCTCTTTTCACCCTGATCATTTTGATATATATAAGTCTATATCTATCTCAATTATTTCATTCTGTTACAATCCACCGTTATGTGATTAAAACTATAATACTCTGTGTACTAGTACAGCTGAGTATAAAAAGTATGTACCCTGCAAAAAAATGTGCGATTAATACCGAAAGATATTTGTCCCGGATTGATCTCTTTCGAGAACAATCGATCCACAATTAGTCCCCGATTGTTCCCGTACGGGTATAAATGTAGACATATTGTAGACCAATTGTGCCCTAACGGGTATAAATGTAGATTAATCGTTTTCATCCCGAACGGGTATAAATTTAGATTAATCGCTTTCAACCCGAATGGGTATAAATGTAGATTAATCGCTTTCATTCCGAACGGGTACAAATCTAGATTCCTTAAATGTAGAAATTTTACAAAAATATGCAATGTATTTAAAAAATTTTAGAACAACCGGTAAACCGAATTGAACATTCTTTCTTTTAATAACAATGATGAACAATAATTTTAACAAAATGTTGCCTAAAATATCCTAAGAAAAAATCCTTTACATTACGCTCATATAATGCATACACAAAACTTAAATTTTTTTTTATTTATTTATTGAGATTTTTTTTCAAAAGTAAAACATTATATAATCTTTATTTATATATGCATGAACATTTACAATTTTTTAAAGATTGTTATTAAAAATTGCCTAGGCGAACAACTTGGAAAAATCTACATTTGTACCCGTTGGGGATGTAAGCGATTGATCTACATTTGTACCCGTTCGGGATGAAAGCGATTGCTCCACATTTGTACCCGTTCGGTATGAAAGCGATTGATCTACATTTGTACCCGTTCGGTATGTTAGTGATTAATATACATTGGTACCCGTTCGGGTATACAAGTTGAACAATTAGTCTCTTCATAGGACATGCTCGAACAAATGCGATCAATTCACTCCATATAAAGGGATGTAAAATTGTATAAGTCGCATGCTCCCTTGCGATTGATCCCGGACACGTCCCGGATTAATCGCATTTTTTGCAGGGTACCTTCAGCTTTATGTACTTACACGTATACATATGTATGTACATACATACATGTACATACAAATCTCCAAAAGAATTTAAAATAAAAATATGTATTAGTAAAAAATACCGATTTTAAATTTTTTTTGACATACTGAGCACCTAATGCTTTTCCTTAAATAGGTACTTATATTTTCGTTCATCGTTTTGCTTTTATATTAAATTATTTCTCAGTTTTAGTGCGATTTTAAGATTAATGCGTGCTTTTTAGTTTTTTTTAAGCTATTATTTATTATTAAAACTAGCTGTACCCGGCCAAGCTTTGCTTTGGCCCCCTTCCTATTATAGGCATTAGAAGCGAAAAACGGCACACTTTAAAATAAGTTGGAAGTATCCAGAAACCGAACTTTGCTCGGGATGCAAGACCTCAGCAAAAGTCAGATAAGTTTAAAAAAAGGAAGGAAAAAATGTATATTTTCTAAAATTTGCCCTTTTCATGTCTTTATCCCATTTTTGTTCGTATTAATCTCCCACTCCTCTCCCCTCTACCAATCCTTTCTTCTTTCCCTTTCCATCTATCTTTCCCTTTCCTTTCATTGCCTTTTTCTTTTCCTTTTCCCGTTACATTTCCGCTTCCTTTTCTCTACCGCTCTCTCTTACCTCTCCTTTTCTGTCTTCCTCCTTTTTATTCCCCCCTCTTATACCTTCTGGAATTCCCTGTCTCACTGTCTCTCTCTCCATCCTCTTCATTCCATTTTTATTATATTCTCCCTCTCCTTTTCCGTCCCTTTGCCTTTTCCAGTCTCATTACTCTTCCCCTTTCCCTAGGGAACTGGTTTTGGCATAACATACCCTGCACTCCACTTCTCATTTGATACCATCATTGCTTAAAAACATTCCGTGGAATCCGAATCGTCTCTTTTACCAATAATTGGGTATCGGGCCTAAGAATCACTATGAAAATATCTCTATATAGCAGACCCGGTCAACACAACACCTTTTATTTTAGATCAGTATTGCTCAGAAGCATCCCGGGCTCATCCGGGTCCACTTATTGACCCACATCTGAGAACTTGACCTAGGAACCATAATGGGTACGGTATCTGGAGACTTGACCAAGAAATCGTAATGGATACGGCCGTCCATGAGAGTCCACTCAACACCTTTCATTTGGTACCAATATCCCTAAGATATATCCCGGTGTTATCCGGGTCCACATATTGGCCCATACCTTGGGATCTCACCTAGGAATCGTCACGCGCCATGATTTAATAACAATATCGCTGAGGAATTATCCGGGGCCATCCAGATCTACATCTTGACCCACATCTGGGGACCTGACTTAAGAATCATAATGAGTTCATCTCTATGTAAAAGCCCTGCCTTTCAGTTGACACCAATATCGTTCAGAAATTTTCCGGGGCCATCCCGGTCCACGTTTTGACCCACATTTAGGGACCAGACCTAGGAATCATAATCAGTTGATCTCTGTGTAAAGGCCCTGTTCAGCACTTTTCATTTGGTGCCAATATCCCTGAGAAATATCCCGCTGTTATCCGGGTCCGCATGTTCACCCACACCTTGGGACCCGACCTAGGGATCGTAATGAGTTCATTTCTATGTAAAATCCCTGCTCAAAACCCTACATTTGATACCAATATCACTGAGAAATTTTCCGGGGTCATCCAGGTTCACGTTTTGAACCATATTTGGGGACCCGTCCTAGGCATCATAAATAAAATAGTTCTATGTTGAAGTCCTCATCAAGACCTTTCATTTGATGTCAATATCGCTCAAAAACATCCGAGGGTCATCCGAGTCCACGTTGTGGCCTATATCTGGAGACCCGGTCTAGGCATCACAATTATAATAGTTCTGTGCTAAAGTCCTCATCAAGACTCTTCATTTGATAACAATATCGCTCAGAAACATTCGAGGGTCATCCGGGTCCACGTTTGACCCATATCTGGAGACCCGATCTAGGAATCACAATGAGTACTATTCTATGTAAATTCTCTGCTCAACACCTTTCATTTGATACCAATATCGCTCAGAAACATTCGAGGGTCATCCGGGTCCACGTTTTGACCCATATCTGGAGACCCGACCTAGGAATCACAATTAGTACTATTCTATGTAAATTCTCTGCTCAATACCTTTCATTTGATACCAATATCGTCGAAAAATATTCAGGGGAAAGCCAGTTCCATGTTTTGACCTTTTGACCTATATCTCGGGAACCGACTTCCGGATTTGAAAAAAATATGTATATAAACCATCTAGGGCAAGGTACTAAGCTGGTGTGTAAATTTGGTCAAAATCCCTCCACGCGTTTGGGCGAAAGCCGGCGACAAAGAAATGGGCTTGATTTTTATATATATATAGATAAAAAAAAAATTAAAAAAATAAAAAAATCAGTCGACTGGCTTGATTCGAACCTACCTCCCCTAGCTTCCAGACTAGACACACTACCTCTGCGCCACCACTCCACTTGCGTAGGGTATGTCAAACGCTGCAATTAAACTGAACTAACAAAACGGGTGGTGGCTTTCATTGTAATATGTACGTATGTATTTGCAAATATCAAACTTGTTACTTGTTGCTTTCAATACGTGAGTTGTACTTGTTAGTTCAATTTAAGTGCAGCATTTGACATACTCAACGCAAGTGGTGTGGTGGCGCAGAGGTTTTGCATCTGGTCTGGAAGCGAGGGGTTGTGAGTTCGAGCCGCGCGCGGATATCAAGGTTGATTTTTTTAAAAATTAAAAAATCAACTAAAATGGCTGCTATTTCCGGGGGCAACTTCCGTTGCATCAAATTTCAAATTTCACTCTCCATAAAAATTCTGTATCGCCGCCTAAGAAGTTAACTTCAATAATAATTTTAAAACTGCCGCACTACAAGTAATGAGCAAAGTAAGCGAAGGTGTGTTTATTAGCTATTTGTAATGCGTTATTTCATTGAATACAAGTTCAAGCCATTACCAAAATATGGAAAAACCCTGCTGGGCATGTGCCACTCCGTTGAGGATGAACATATGAAATACATACATATGCATGCATGTAGGTATGTAGGTATGTAATTATCAGGAACGTAACGGTTATGAGAGAAATGGGGTAAAAGTCATATTTAACCATTAACATGAGAAAAAAATTTTTGGTCCTTAATAACCATTATAAAAACCAAAAAACCGTTTTGGGCCTGAATAACCGTTATGGCAACCAAAAAAGTGTTTTGGGCTTGAATAACCGTTATGGCAACCAAAAAAATGTTTTGGGCCTGAATAACCGTTATTCAGATTTTTATTTTTTTGTTGGTCAGCTATAAAAATCAAGCCAATTTATTTGTCAATATTTTTGCACGATATTGGTATCAAATGAAAGCTGTTGAGCAGGGATTGTAGCTCTGATTACCTCTTTTCATTTGATACCAATATTGCTTAAAACATTCCTGGGCATCCGGGTCCACTTTTCACCTATAACTGAGAACCCGACCTACGAATCTTAACAAATACACCTCTATGTAAAAGCCCTGCTCAACACCTTTCATTTGAAACCAATATCGTCCAGAAATATTGACAAATAAAAATAAAAATCTGAATAACGGTTATTCAGGCCCAAAACATTTTTTTGGTTGCCATAACGGTTATTCAAGCCCAAAACAGTTTTTTGGTTGTTATAATGGTTATTAATGACCAAAAAAAAATTTTTCTCATGATAATGGTTAAAAATTCCCAAAAGAAGATAAAGGTTATTTTTGCGTAACTTTTTCACCACCCCAAAAAAAATAACCGTTATTTTCGGTCCCTGGTAATTATACTAATAGTAGTATTCTGTAAGCTGTCTCAAGTCACTAATAGAGACTTTTGGAGACTTTTTCGTGGTGAGATTGATTTTGAGACAATTTGGTATTCTGTAAGCGAGCTCACGTCTCAAGTCTCAAAAAATACGTCACTAAATAGTGACCTGGTGTTGAGGAGGTCACAAAATAAACAAATCATTGAGGTGAACTAAATAAAGGGTCAAAATTTATAAAAACTAACAACTTGTTTGATCTTCGCTTGTTCGCTGGCTATTTTCTGTAATAAAATAAGTTTATTTGTATGAAATTAGCAAAATAATAAAATTTTGCTGGTTTTGCTAACTTACTTTTTTCCGCCATTTCCATCAAGTGTAAATAGTGATGTGATACGATATTTATCGATATTTCAATGTTTTACGTTACATCACTTTTTTTGCGAATCGGTTCAGATAAAACACTAATAAAACATCCTATTCATAACTGTTTTTATAAGTCATAATAGTAATGATACGCTTTATTTTTTTAATGCAATATATTGCTCATAAATCCATTTCCAAAACCTATTTTCGTATGTAATCGATTAGTGAGTATTCGTTAAATTATTTTGTTATCTCAAACAGTCTCAGTACATTTTCACCACAGTCTTTGGTGAAATTTTTAGTGACTGTGGCTTACAGAATACCAAAAATGGCTCAAGCCACTAAAAATGTCTCATGTCTCAAATCTCAAATTTTGTGACTTGAGATGAGACGGAGTTACAGAATTCGCCTATAAATGGTACGCCGGTATGCCTGCGATCTGGTGGAATGGAAAACAGGTAATGCAATTTTCCATGTTTATTATACATTATTGGATCTTTCGTTTAATATTCTTTGCATATACATACATAGCAGTGGCGGACCTAGCATAAATTGTCTGGGCAAGCCCATGTATGTGTGAAGCATAAACATTAGCCACTTACGTAATTTTCTTTGCTGTATTATCTAAAAGTCTGATTGCGTTCCGTCATTGACTTTGATCTAGAGCTCTCGATTTTTGTTTTTAACATTTGCGATTAGCCCGAATAAATGCTTTTCAAATGCTCAAACACTCGTTTGTTTGCTTATTACCCGTATGTTTGTACGGGCATTTGAACAATTCGCGTATTTGAAGTTTGTTTTTTCTCGTTTATTTTTTTTTTTTGTCTTCATATGTATTTTTTATTTTTGTTTTCTTGATGCACATTTTTTTGTTTGTACACTCAGAGAAAATGAATCAAAAATAAAATATTTATTTTGATGATGAACGTTTTAAACCAGGTCATTTTTATTTTAAAAATGGAAATTTATAAATTAAAAATGAAAATTAAAAATTAAAATGTATTTAGGATTTAAAAAGGAGCTTGTTTAAATTAAAAATGAAAACAAGTAAGGAAGCCTAAGTTCGAGTGGAATCGAACATTAGATACTCAGCTGTATGCTTTCATAGTTTGTTTGCGTTTGATGGAAACACGGTGTACTTTATATAAAGCGAGTGCTGCATAAAGTGGGCGTAGCCACGCCCATTTTCAACATTTTTATCAGTCATCCAACTAAGCATATGAATATTATTCTTTGTGCAAAATTTCATTCCTTTTTGACTTCTAGTTATAAAGATGTCACGTTACAAATTCCCAAAGAGTGTTCCAGATATATCTTTCTTAAAAAGTAGGCGTGGTCATAAACCGATTTCAATAAATTTTTGCGCGGCTATTAACACATGTTATTAAAGTGTATAAACCAAGTTTCGTCATAATATCTCAATTATTTGTCGAGTTATAGGCTAAGAAATCACGTATATCCCTTTGTGTAAAAAGAGGCGGTGCCACGCCCATTTTCCAAAATTTTTCTATTTGTTGTTTCTGGTCTATTGTAGAAATCAAACCACAAAATTTCAATGAATTATCTTTACATTTGGCAAAGATATCGCTTAAAATGTTTTTATTAGGTCACTTTATAATACCCATATATAAAAGTGGGCGTGGTCGTCAACCGATTTCGCTAAAATTTTCAACATGTATTACCACAAGTAATAAAAGTGTACACACCAAGTTTAGTCATTATATATAAATTATTTGTCGAGTTATGGGCTCAGAAATCTCGTATATTCCTGTTTATAAAAAGAGGCGGTGCCACGCCCATTTGCCAAAATTTTTGTGTTTTTCGTTTTATGTCCGCAGTTGGACTCCTGCTATAAAATTTCAATGATATATCTTTATATTTGACAGAGATATCGCTTAAAATGTTTTTATTAGGTCACTTTATAAGAGCCATATATAAAAGTGGGCGTGGCCCTCAACCGATTTCGGAAATTTTTCGTCCAAATATTTGACTAAGTAAGTATATCACGCGTACCAAATTTCATCGATATATCTTCAACGGTTTCTGAGTTATGACATATAAAACTTGCAAGGTTTGACCCTTAATAAGTGGGCGTGGCACCGCCCTTTTTCCAAAATGTCATCAAATTTCTTCCTAGGGGCCTGAGCTCAACACGTGGATAAAATTTCATCGCTCCAGCTGTATTAGTGACTGAGATACCAAATTTCCGATTTTTTCTATATAGGAAAAGTGGGCGTTGTCATGGTCCGATTTCGCCCATTTTCAATACCAACCGTCCCAGTCTCGATACCAACCTGCATTTCAAATTTCATCAAAATATCTCAATTTTTGCGCGAGTTAGAGTGTTTACAGACGGACGGACAGACGGACGGACGGACAGACGGACGGACAGACGGACAGACGGACGGACGGACGGACGGACGGACATGGCTCAATCGATTTCTCTTTTCACCCTGATCATTTTGATATATATAAGTCTATATCTATCTCGATTATTTCACTCTGTTACAATCCACCGTTATGTGATTAAAACTATAATACTCTGTGTACTAGTACAGCTGAGTATAATTAATGGAATAAAACGAAATTTTTTGGTTCAAATTTTCATAGTGCTTAAAATAAAAATTAACATATTTAAAGTTGAAATGTTTTTCTTGATTTTGCCATTTTACAATGAACATCTTTAAAATAAAAATGTTCGTATTTACTAGAGCTCTCGATTTTTTTTGAACATTTTCGAGTAGCCCGAACAATTGTTGTTCAAATGCTCGAACAGTTGTTTGTTTGTTTATTACCCGTATGTTTGTACGGGCATTTGAACAATTCGGGCATTTTGAAGTTTGTTTTTTTCTTTTATTTATTATTTTTTTTTTTTCTTTACATGTAGTTTTTTTATTTTTTTTTTTCCGATACACATTTTTTTTGTTTGTAAGCTCGAAAGCTCGAATGTTTGTACGGGAATTTGAACAACAAACGGGCTTCAAACAAAAACGATCAGATCGAATTGCTCGATACCCGGGTATCTAGAGCCCTAGTATTTACATTATTTTTAAATACGTCTTGACCCATATCTGGGGGCCCGGCCTAGCCCTTACAATTAAAATAGTTGTATCTCGAAGTCTTCATCATTGATGCCAATATCTCACAGAAACATTCGGGTCCACGTTATGACCCATATCTGGAGACCCGGCCAAGGCATCACAGTTAAAAGAGTTCTATGTATGTTGTCCTCATCAAGACCAATTGCTACCAATATCGCTCAGAAACATTCGAGGGTCAGCCGGGTTCACGTTTTGATTGATGACGCTAAACTTATAGGGAAATCTCACACAAAAGCGCAGAGGTATTTTTAATTTCCTTATACTGACGGAAATTTCAGCAGTAACAAGTGTATTTGCTTATTATCTAATATCTAAAAAATGGGTGCTTTAGTGTTTGAAGAACTGAGGTCCAATTACCAAAAGTCGTGAAATGTTTGATTTTATTTGATTTTGATTTCCGTCGCTTTTTAAAATTATCTTGATATTGTGCCAATAGTCGCCAAAACTCACTATCAACGCTTTTATAATCTGGTATTTGATATTTATGTTTGCATGTACATGTACATGTAAGAAATTATGTACATAAGTATGTACATGCAAACGAAAATATCAAATATGCATATGACTGTGAATACTGTTGAATGCCGAAGCCAGCTTCTCATCCCCATACAAATTTCATGTGAAAAATAAAAAAAGTGTTTTGCTAGTTTTTTTTTCAATTTAAGTATGAAAATAAGCAATTGATTTCTCCTTAGAGAAAGCGAGAAAACAAGATATGTTATCTTGTTTTGAAAGCCAGGTAAAAGCCAATGTGTTGAAACGTTAAAGCGTGCTCACTGTGTTGTGATTGGCTGTACAAACAAAATACACATTGTGAGGTGGATTGGTGGTGTATTCGTGTATTTTCTTAGCATGCTTTTAGGCACCGGATGTACAGTGGGGGCTATATTATTGAGAACTTAAATAGTAAACGCATTTAAAACGTAAAATAACCAGATTTTAAAGAAATTTGTAAAATGAAATGAACGAAAATATGTACGCAAGCCGGGCTTCTCAGCTTGTATGAAGCGCCCGCCTCTGATACATAGGTATGTATATACATATGTAACGACCTCTTTTTATACATATGTAGGTTAGGTAGTCGCCTTTTATTAAATTTTAAGTGAGAGGCGGTAAAATCTTAATACCAAAACAATAAATTCGTTATTTTTAATAAAGCCGAACTCTAAGTATTAACAATAATAATATAAAATAGTTATGTACACAGGTATGCACCTACGTAATACTAAGCTTAACTATGAAATGTTAATATGTATGTAAGTACATATGTACATACATATGTATGCTGTATAAGAATTGCAGAAATATGCAATGCCGACGGCAAATGAACTGGTGCCTCTTTGACACATTTTCGCTAGTTCTGAACCAGAACTTCTGTTCTCTAGTTACTTATTAACTTCCCTGCAGAGTATGTAAAAAATTCAGACACATGCCTTTATAATTAAATACCTATATAATATGTACATAAATATGTAAGTAACGAATCTAACATCAAATTATATTTTAATACATATATTATGTATTAACTAAATAATCTATATATATATAAAAATCAAGCCCATTTCTTTGTCGCCGGCTTTCGCCCAAACGCGTGTAGGGATTTTGACCAAATTTACACACAAACTTAGTACCTTGCCCTAGATGGTTTATATACATATTTTTTTCAAATCCGGAAGTCGGTTCCCGAGATATAGGTCAAAAGGTCAAAACGTGGATCCGGCTTTCCCCTGAATATTTTTGGACGATATTGGTATCAAATTAAAGGTATTGAGCTGAGAATTTACATAGAATAGTACTCATTGTGATTCCTAGGTCGGATCTCCAGATATGGGTCAAAACGTGGACCCGGATGACCCTCGAATGTTTCTGAGCGATATTGGTATCAAATGAAAGGTATTGAGCAGAGAATTTACATAGAATAGTACTCATTTTGATTCGTAGGTCGGGTCTCCAGATATGGGCCAAAACGTGGACCCGGATGACCCTCGAATGTTTCTGAGCAATATTGGTATCAAATGAAAGGTATTGAGCAGAGAATTTACATAGAATAGTACTCATTGTTATTCCTAGGTCGGGTCTCCAGATATGGGTCAAAACAAGGACCCGGATGACCCTCGAATATTTTTGGACGATATTGGTATCAATGGAAGGTCTCGATGAGGACTTCAACATAGAACTATTTTATTTTTGATGTCTAGGCGGGTCCACAAATATGGGTCAAAACGTGGACCCGAATGACCCCGGAAAATTTCTCAGTGATATTGGTATCAAATGAAGGGTTTTGAGCAGGGATTTTACATAGAACTGAACTCATTACGATCCCTAGGTCGGGTCTTAAGGTGTGGGTCAACACGCGGACCCGGATATCACCGGGATATTTCTCAGGGATATTGTTACCAAATGAAAAGTGCTGAGCAGGGCCTTTACACAGAGATGAACTGATTATGATTCCTAGGTCTGGTCCCTAAGGGTCAAAACGTGGACCGGGATGGCCCCGGAAAATTTGTGTACGATATTGGTGTCAACTGAAAGGCAGGGCTTTTACATAGAGATGAACTCATTATGATTCCTAGGTCAGGTCCCCAGATGTGGGTCAAAATGTGGATATGGATGGCCCCGGATAATTTCTCAGCGATATTGTTATTTAATCACGGCGCATGACGAGTCCTAGGTGGGATCCCTAGGTATGGGTCAATATGTGGACCCGGATAACACCGGGATATATCTTAGGGATATTGGTACCAAATGAAAGGTGTTGCGCGGACTCTCATGTAGGGCCGTACCCATTACGATCTCTTGGTCAAGTCTCCAGATACCGTACCCATTATGGTTCGTAGGTCAAGTTGCCAGATGTGGGTCAATAAGTGGACCCGGATTAGCCCGGGATGCTTCTGAGCAATACTGATATAAAATGAAAGTGTTGACCGGGTCTGCTACATAGAGATATTTTCATAGTGATTCTTAGTCCCGATACCCAATTATGGGTAAAAGAGACGATTCGGACGCCACGGAATGTTTTTAAGCAATGATGGTATCAAATGAGAAGTGGAGTGCAGGGTATGTTATGCTAAACCCAGTTCCCTAGGGAAAGGGGAAGAGTAATGAGACTGGGAAAGGCAAAGGCAAAGGGTCGGAAAAGGAGAGGGAGAATATAATAAAAATGGAATGAAGAGGATGGGAGAGAGACAGTAAGACGAGAAATTAGAGAAGGAATAAAAGGGGGGAATAAAAAGGAGATAGACAGAAAAGGAGAGGTAAGGAAGAGCGGTAGAGAAAGGGAAGTGGAAATGTGATAATAATAATAATAATACAATGGCGCTATTATAACTCTGACGAGTTTTATGGCCGAGCTTCTCTCCCAATTCGAGGTGTGCTCCTTTTGTTTTTTCCTACTAATTGGGTGGACCTATAGTTTTATGCCGGCTCCGAACGGCGAATGTATTTTTTGTGAGAAGCTTTTTCATGGCAGAAATACTCTCGGAGGGTATGCCGCCCACTGCCGAGAGGTGACCGCTGCTCTTAAAAAAACCCAATAATTGGATTTTTACTAATTAGAAAAATTGTTTTGGTGTTTTGCTCGAACCGTGGTTTGAACCCGAGACATCTGGCATAGCAGGCGAGCACTCTACCCACTGCACCACAGCGGCCACGGAAGCGGAAATGTGATGGGAAAGGAAAAAGGAAACGGAAATGAAAGGAAAGATAAATGAAAAGGGAAAGAGAAATAGAAAAGTAGAGGGAAGGCAGTTGGAGACTAATACGACGAAAAATGGGATAAGAACATGAAGAGGGCAAACTTTTGAAAATATCAATTTTTTCCTTCCCTTTTTTTAAACTTATATGAATTGTTCTGAGCTCTGCAGCCCGAGCTAATTACGGTTTCTAAATACTTCCAACATATTTTAAAGTGTGCCGTTTTTCGCTTCAAGTACCTATAATAGGAAGTGTGCCAAAGCAAAGCTTGGCCGGGTACAGCTAGTCTATATATATATAAAAATCAAGCCCATTTCTTTGTCGCCGGCTTTCGCCCAAACGCGTGGAGAGATTTTGACCAAATTTACGCACCAGCTTAGTACCTTGCCTTAGATGGTTTATATACATATTTTTTTCAAATCCGGAAGTCGGTTCCCGAGATATAGGTCAAAAGGTCAAAACGTGGATCCGGCCTTCCCCTGAATATTTTTGGACGATATTGGTATCAAATGAAAGGTATTGATCAGAGAATTTAGGTACCCTGACATAATCCCAAGGGGCATAATCCCAAATTTTTTATTTGGGATTATGTCACTCCCCCTAGGGTGTCATAATCCCAACTTTTTTACTTGGGTTTATGTCACCCTAGGCGTAGTGACATAATCCCAATTGGGATATGTCTATAAAAAGATGAAAATTTGGAAGAAAAAATCGCGCGATTTTGATTCCAAATTTTCGCCTGTGGCGCTTTTTTTTTAATTGATCGATAGGTATATACATATGTATGTACATATGTCTATAAAAAGATGAAAATGTGGAAGAAAAAATCGCGCGATTTTTGATTCCAAATTTTCGCCTGCGGCGCTTTTTATACCTTTCATGAGAATGAAATGGTATTATAACTTAGTGCCAAAAAATTTTTGTCGAAAGTACCAGAAGGAAGCGTGGGTGACCCACCAAAATATATACCGGTATGATCAGAATCACGAGCTGAGTCGATTAAGGTAAGTGTACCTATTTCCGTACTATTAAGGCATATACACGTTCAAAGTAATATTTTAGTCGACAGAAAAACACTTGAAGTCTAAAATTGACTTTTACTGATGCAGAAAAAATATATTGTCATAAAAAATTAATAATATTTAAAAAAGAGCAACAGAAAGTATTTTTTGTGCTTTTTTCGAAAAACATATTTTGTTCCCAATTCCGTCCGAAAATTTTGTTCGGTTCCCAATTCTGTACGAAAGCGTTCCTATTTCCGTTCTAAACTATAAAAATCCGTTTCTGCTCAAATTTTAGACATTTTGTGTAAAATAAAAAATGTAAATTTACATAAAAAGTATAAGCATATATTTATTTAAAAATTAACACAAAATTTATAGCGAAAGGCCTCCAAAATATTAATTGGGTGTTACTTACTTACTTACTTAATTGGTACGTAACCGTCTATACGATTTTGGCTGAGTCCAACATAATACGCCAGCTATTTCTGTTCCGTGCAGCGTGGCGCCATTTGGGAATACCTAGGGAGTCAGCACCACTGTCCATCTGATCTTCCCAACGCAGTGGAGGTCTCCCCTTTCTTCTGCGTTCAGCGGGGTTCGACAGGAATACTTTCTGGGCCGGAGCACCTTCGTCCATTCTCACGACATGACCTGCCCAACGCAGCCGCTGGATCTTTATTCGCTGAACAATGTCGATGTCTGTGTAAAGCTCGTACAGCTCATCGTTAAATCTCCGTCGATACTCGCCCCCGCCAACGCGCAAAGGTCCATAAATCCTCCGAAGAACTTTCCTCTCGAATACTCCAAGCGCCATCTCATCTGCTTGTGCTATAGTCCATGCTTCTGCGCCGCACAAGGGGACTGGAACGATGAGTGTCCTGTAGAGTGTGATTTTGGTTCGTCGAGAGAGGACTTTACTTTTCAATTGCCTAATTAGTCCAAATTAGGATTTATTGGCAAGAGTGATTCTTCGTTGGATTTCAGTGCTGACATTATTTTTGGTGTTAATGCTGGTTCCCAAATAGACGAAGTCCTTAACAGTTTCAAATTTGTAGCTATCAACAGTTACGTGGCTGCCAAGGCGTGCTGTTTCTTTGTGTGATGACAGGAGGTATTTCGTCTTATCCTCGTTGACCGCCAAACCCATTTTCTTAGCCTCTTTATCCAGCTTGGAGAAGGCAGAACATACGTCGCGCGTGTTAGTGCCAACGATGTCGATGTCATCGGCGTACGCCAGCAGTTGCACACTCTTGTGGTATAAGATGTTTCCTGCATGGTGGAGTTCTGCAGCTCGTATTATCTCTTCCAGCATCAAGTTGAAAAAAAAATATTAAAACGAAAGTCGCTTACTGCGTTCATCTAAATAAAAAAAAATTTTAGATATGAACTTAAATATATATGTATACTTAGGAATCAAACATTTTAAGTTAAAATTGAATCGCTTGTAGCGTCTCAGTTATTAAAAATAGCACAGCACTATTAAACTAATTATAATAATTATTATTTAAATTGAGATCAGTTACTTAAAATGTTGCTCTTTTGTTTATTGGCTGAGGCGATTTAATTTTTTTTAATAAATTCTTCCTCTTCATAATCATAAACTTAACATTTTATAAGCCAATTATGCATTTACATATGTAAGTATATAGCTAAAATATTTATAATTAAATATTTTTTTTATATTTAAACAATACAACTATTATTCTCTTTGAAATAAATTGCCGAAGTTTATGGCTCTAGAAACGGTCGTAATTTTGAATTAAGTGTAGCACGGAAATAGGCCATAAGAATATATGTAAAATTTACAATTTAATGTAATTCCAAAATCCTTATAAATTATATTTCGTATATAAAAAAAACAAAGGTAAAACATGAAGCTACAAATGTTCCTAATTTCGTACCTAGCACGCAAAATAGTACATATGTACATATAACGGAATTGAGAACATACGTAAAATACTTGATCCTATTTCCGTTCTATGCAACCTTTCTTCAGCAACTATAAAAATTTAAATTTTTTTTTAGAAAAATCCGTAATCGTAACATTTTATAAGCCAACTAGCTGTACCCGGCCAAGCTTTGCTTTGGCACACTTCCTATTATAGGTACTTGAAGCGAAAAACGGCACACTTTAAAATATGTTGGAAGTATTTAGAAACCGTAATTAGCTCGGGCTGCAGAGCTCAGAACAATTCATATAAGTTTAAAAAAAGTGAAGGAAAAAATTGATTTTTTCAAAAGTTTGCCCTCTTCATGTTCTTATCCCATTTTTCTTCGTATTAGTCTCCAACTGCCTTCCCTCTACTTTTCTATTTCTCTTTCCCTTTTCATTTATCTTTCCTTTCATTTCCGTTTCCTTTTTCCTTTCCCATCACATTTCCGCTTCCGTGGCCGCTGTGGTGCAGTGGGTAGAGTGCTCGCCTGCTATGCCAGATGTCTCGGGTTCAAACCACGGTTCGAGCAAAACACCAAAACAATTTTTCTAATTAGTAAAAATCCAATTATTGGGTTTTTTTAAGAGCAGCGGTCACCTCTCGGCAGTGGGCGGCATACCCTCCGAGAGTATTTCTGCCATGAAAAAGCTTCTCACAAAAAATACATTCGCCGTTCGGAGCCGGCATAAAACTATAGGTCCACCCAATTAGTAGGAAAAAACAAAAGGAGCACACCTCGAATTGGGAGAGAAGCTCGGCCATAAAACTCGTCAGAGTTATAATAGCGCCATTGTATTATTATTATTATTATCACATTTCCACTTCCCTTTCTCTACCGCTCTTCCTTACCTCTCCTTTTCTGTCTATCTCCTTTTTATTCCCCCCTCTTATTCCTTCTCTAATTCCTCGTCTTACTGTCTCTCTCCCATCCTCTTCATTCCATTTTTATTATATTCTCCCTCTCCTTTTCCGACCCTTTGCCTTTGCCTTTGCCTTTCCCAGTCTCATTACTCTTCCCCTTTCCCTAGGGAACTGGGTTTAGCATAACATACCCTGCACTCCACTTCTCATTTGATACCATCATTGCTTAAAAACATTCCGTGGCGTCCGAATCGTCTCTTTTACCCATAATTGGGTATCGGGACTAAGAATCACTATGAAAATATCTCCATGTAGCAGACCCGGTCAACACTTTCATTTTATATCAGTATTGCTCAGAAGCATCCCGGGCTAATCCGGGTCCACTTATTGACCCACATCTGGCAACTTGACCTACGAACCATAATGGGTACGGTATCTGGAGACTTGACCAAGAGATCGTAATGGGTACGGCCCTACATGAGAGTCCGCGCAACACCTTTCATTTGGTACCAATATCCCTAAGATATATCCCGGTGTTATCCGGGTCCACATACTGACCCATACCTAGGGATCCCACCTAGGACTCGTCATGCGCCGTGATTAAATAACAATATCGCTGAGATATTATCCGGGGCCATCCATATCCACATTTTGACCCACATCTGGGGACCTGACCTAGGAATCATAATGAGTTCATCTCTATGTAAAAGCCCTGCCTTTCAGTTGACACCAATATCGTACACAAATTTTCCGGGGCCATCCCGGTCCACGTTTTGACCCTTAGGGACCAGACCTAGGAATCATAATCAGTTCATCTCTGTGTAAAGGCCCTGCTCAGCACTTTTCATTTGGTAACAATATCCCTGAGAAATATCCCGGTGATATCCGGGTCCGCGTGTTGACCCACACCTTAAGACCCGACCTAGGGATCGTAATGAGTTCAGTTCTATGTAAAATCCCTGCTCAAAACCCTTCATTTGATACCAATATCACTGAGAAATTTTCCGGGGTCATTCGGGTCCACGTTTTGACCCATATTTGTGGACCCACCTAGGCATCAAAAATAAAATAGTTCTATGTTGAAGTCCTCATCAAGACCTTCCATTGATACCAATATCGTCCAAAAATATTCGAGGGTCATCCGGGTCCTTGTTTTGACCCATATCTGGAGACCCGACCTAGGAATAACAATGAGTACTATTCTATGTAAATTCTCTGCTCAATACCTTTCATTTGATACCAATATTGCTCAGAAACATTCGAGGGTCATCCGGGTCCACGTTTTGGCCAATATCTGGAGACCCGACCTACGAATCAAAATGAGTACTATTCTATGTAAATTCTCTGCTCAATACCTTTCATTTGATACCAATATCGCTCAGAAACATTCGAGGGTCATCCGGGTCCACGTTTTGACCCATATCTGGAGATCCGACCTAGGAATCAGAATGAGTACTATTCTATGTAAATTCTCAGCTCAATACCTTTAATTTGATACCAATATCGTCCAAAAATATTCAGGGGAAAGCCGGATCCACGTTTTGACCTTTTGACCTATATCTCGGGAACCGACTTCCGGATTTGAAAAAAATATGTATATAAACCATCTAGGGCAAGGTACTAAGTTTGTGTGTAAATTTGGTCAAAATCCCTACACGCGTTTGGGCGAAAGCCGGCGACAAAGAAATGGGCTTGATTTTTATATATATATAGATTATGCATTTATATACATAAAATATTTATAAATATACGAATTTTCAAATATTTAAACAATTCAATTTTTGCGTAATATTCCCTAATTTGTAATAAATTGCCAAACTTTATGGCTCTAGAAACGGTCGCAATTTTGCATTAAGTGTAGCACGGAAATAGGCCATAAGAATATATGTAAAATTTACAATTTAATGCAATTTTTAAGTTTTTACGAATTCTATTTCGTATATCAAAAAAAAGATAAAACAGAATGCTCCAAATGTTCCTAATTCCGTACTTAACACGCAAAAGGGTACACCTCTAAATGATGTTGTACCCATTTCCGTCCTATTTTTAAATTAATATTTTAAACAACTTATCTATTCTTTAGTAGTTTCAACGTATACATTTACACAAAAAAACTTAAAATTTTCAATATGTAAAAATAAAATAGTATATATACTTACCAAATAATTATTAAGCCCTTATAAACTTTTTATCAAGTCCTTAGCAATTTCGCGAACACTATTCACTGACACATGCGTTAACTCCACGTTTGATGATTAACTCATATTTTAATGCAAATTTTGTTTAAATTAGTTTTTCTTGGAGGCTACCAAGTACAATATTTGGCAGCTTGAACAATTTTGATAAAATTCGTAGCTTTTTTATTCGAAAATATTACCACATATTCTTATTTTTCCATTTTAAACTTTTTTTCCCCAAAATAGCACGGAAATAGTAGGTACACTTACCTTAAGCCATGTCCGTCTGTCCGCCCGTCCGTCTGTGTGAACGCAAACTAGTCCCTCAGTTTTTGAGATACCTGAATGAAATTCGGAATACAGGTATGTTGTTATATGCAGCTGATCATTTGTCGGAACCGGCCGAATCGGACCACTATAACATATAGAAAACAACCGATTATTCAGATATACATGAAATTTTTGGAAGTTATTTATGCATAACTTCCCCATTTAAACAGCTAAGGACATGAAACTTTGAAGTAGACGTGCTCATTTTGGCCCAAACAAGGTTACCGAAAATTGTCAAGATCGGACCACTATAACATATAGTTCCACAACATCCGATTATTCAGATATACACATTTTGGTGTATAACTCCTCCATTTTAACAGCTAACGGCCTGAAATTTTGAAGTATTTGTACCCATATGGACCCAAACGGAATTGCCGAAAATTCTTAAGATCGGACCACTATAACCTATAGCTCCCCTACAACCGATTGTTCAGATATACACATTTTGGTGTACAACTCCTCCATTTTAATAGCTAACGGCCTGAAATTTTGAAGTATTTGTACCCATATGAACCCAAACGGAATCGCAAAAAATTGTTAAGATCGGACCACTATAACCTATAGCTCCCCTACAACCGATTGTTCAGATATACACATTTTGGTGTATAACTCCTCCATTTTAACAGCTAACGGCGTGAAATTTTTAAGTATTTGTACCCATATGGGCCCAAACGGGGTTACCGAAAATTGTCAAGATCGGACCATTATAACATATAGCTCCCATACAACCGATTGTTCAGATATGGACATTTTGGTGTATAACTCCTCCATTTAAATAGCCAAGACACCATTTTTTCTAATAAATCTTTCCATAAATAACCCACAGAATTAAAATTGTAAGTTAAACTTAATCCGGCTATGTACATACATAGGTAACTTTTCATTTCCCCACTCATGAAAGGTATGAAGTCTTCGGTACGGCCGAAGACAGCCGCACTTTTACTTGTTTTAATTTATTTTAGATCGATAGGTATATATGTACATATGTATATACATGTCTATAAAAAGATGAAAATATATATAAATATGTACATATGTCTATAAAAAATAAAAATTTGGAAGCAAAAATCGCGATTTTGCTTCGCACTAGTACCTACTCGAGTGATTTGGTATTCTGGCTCCCTTTTATTTGGGATTATGTCACTCCCACATAGGTGACATAATCCCAAGTAAAAAAATTGGGATTATGTCACACCATGGTGAGTGACATAATCCCAAATTTTAAAATTGGGGTTATGCCACTTGGGATTAAATCACGGCACCAGAATTTACATAGAATAGTACTCATTGTGATTCCTAGGTCGGGTCTCCAGATATGGGTCAAAACGTGGACCCGGATGACCCTCGAATGTTTCTGAGCGATATTGGTATCAAATGAAAGGTATTGAGCAGAGAATTTACATAGATTAGTACTCATTGTGATTCCTAGGTCGGGTCTCCAGATATGGGTCAAACGTGGACCCGGATGACCCTCTAATGTTTCTGAGCGATATTGGTATCAAATGAAAGGTATTGAGCAGAGAATTTGCATAGAATAGTACTCATTGTGATTCCTAGATCGGGTCTCCAGATATGGGTCAAACGTGGACCCGGATGACCCTCGAATGTTTCTGAGCGATATTGGCATCAAATGAAAGGTATAGAGCAGAGAATTTATATAGAATAGTAATCATTGTGACTCCTAGATCGGGTCACCCGATATGGGTCAAAACGTGGACCCGGATGACCCTCGAATGTTTCTGAGCGATATTGCTATCAAATGAAAGGTATTGAGCGGAGAATTTACATAGATTAGTACTCATTGTGATTCCTAGGTCGGGTCTCCAGATATGGGTCAAACGTGGACCCGGATGACCCTCTAATGTTTCTGAGCGATATTGGTATCAAATGAAAGGTATTGAGCAGAGAATTTACATAGATTAGTACTCATTGTGATTCCTAGGTCGGGTCTCCAAATATGGGTCAAACGTGGACCCGGATGACCCTCGAATGTTTCTGAGCGATATTGGCATCAAATGAAAGGTATAGAGCAGAGAATTTATATAGAATAGTAATCATTGTGACTCCTAGATCGGGTCACCAGATATGGGTCAAAACGTGGACCCGGATGACCCTCGAATGTTTCTGAGCGATATTGGTATCAAATGAAAGGTATTGAGCGGAGAATTTACATAGATTAGTACTCATTGTGATTCCTAGGTCGGGTCTCCAGATATGGGTCAAACGTGGACCCGGATGACCCTCTAATGTTTCTGAGCGATATTGGTATCAAATGAAAAGTATTGAGCAGAGAATTTACATAGAATAGTACTCATTGTGATTCCTAGGTCGGGTCTCCAGATATGGGTCAAACATGGACCCGGATGACTCTCGAATGTTTCTGAGCGATATTGGCATCAAATGAAAGGTATAGAGCAGAGAATTTATATAGAATAGTACTCATTGTGATTCCTAGATCGGGTCACCAGATATGGGTCAAAACGTGGACCGGGTGACCCTCGAATGTTTCTGAGCGATATTGGTATCAAATGAAAAGTCTTGATGAGGACTTCAGCACAGAACTATTATAATTGTGATGCCTAGTTCGGGTCTCCAGATATAGGTCACAACGTGGACCCGGATGACCGGATGTTTTTGAGCGATATTGGTATCAAATGAAAGGTCTTGATGAGGACTTCAACATAGAACTATTTTATTTGTGATGCTTAGGACGGGTCCCGAAATATGTGTCAAAACGTGGACCCGGATGACCCCGGAAAATTTCTCAGTGATATTGGCATCAAATGAAGGGTTTTGAGCAGGGATTTTACATAGAAATGAACTCATTACGAACCCTAGGTCGGGTCCCAAGGTGTGGGTCAACACACGGACCCGGACAGCACCGGGATGTTTCTGAGGGATATTCGTACCAAATGAAAGTGTTGAGCAGGGCCTTTACACAGAGATGAACTGATTATGTTTCCTAGGTCTGTTCCATAAATGTTGGTCAAAACGTGGACTGGGATGGCCCCGGAAAATTTCTGAACGGTATTGGTGTCAACTGAAAGGCAGGTCTTTTACATAGAGATGAACTCATTATGATTCCTAGGTCAGGTCCCCAGATGTGGGTCAAAATGTGGATCCGCATGGCCCCGGATAATTTCTCAGCGATATTGTTATTTAATCACGGCGCATGACGATTTCTAGGTGGGATCTCAAGGTATGGGTCAATATGTGGACCCGGATAACACCGGGATATATCTTAGGGATATTGGTACCAAATGAAAGGTGTTGAGCAGACTCTCATGTTGGGCCTTACCCATTACGATTTCTTGGTCAAGTCTCCAGATACCGTACACATTATGGTTCCTAGGTCAAGTTCCCAGATGTGGGTCAATAAGTGGACCCGGATGAGCCCGGGATGCTTCTGAGTAATCTATATATATATAAAAATCAAGCCCATTTCTTTGTCGCCGGCTTTCGCCCAAACGCGTCAAGGGATTTTAACCAAATTTACACACCAGCTTAGTACCTTGCCCTAGATGGTTTATATACATATTTTTTTCAAATCCGGAAGTCGTTTCCCGAGATATAGGTCAAAAGGTCAAAACGTGGATCCGGCTTTCCCCTGAATATTTTTGGACGATATTGGTATCAAATGAAAGGTATTGACCAGAGAATTTACATAGAATAGCACTCATTGCGATTCCTAGGTCGGGTCTCCAGATATGGGTCAAAACGTGGACCCGTATGACCCTCGAATGTTTCTGAGTGATATTGGTATCAAATGAAAGGTATTGAGCAGAGAATTTACATAGAATAGTACTCATTGTGATTCCTAGGTCGGGTCTCCAGATATGGGTCAAAACGTGGACCCGGATGACCCTCGAATGTTTCTGAGCGATATTGGTATCAAATGAAAGGTATTGAGCACAGAATTTACATAGAATAGTACTCATTGTGATTTCTAGGTCGGGTCTCCAGATATGGGTCAAACGTGGACCCAGATCACCCTCGAATGTTTCTGAGCGATATTGGTATCAAATGAAAGGTATTGAGCAGAGAATTTACATAGAATAGTACTCATTGTGATTCCTTGATCAGGTCTCCAGATATGGGTCAAACGTGGACCCGGATGACCCTCGAATGTTTCTGAGCGATATTGGTATCAAATGAAAGGCATTGAGCAGAGAATTTACATAGAATAGTACTCATTGTGATTCCTAGATCGGGTCTCCAGATATTGGTCAAACGTGGACCCGGATGACCCTCTAATGTTTCTGAGCGATATTGGTATCAAATGAAAGGTATTGAGCAGAGAATTTACATAGAATAGTACTCATTGTGATTCCTAGATCGGGTCTGGAGATATGGGTCAAAACGTGGACCGGGTGACCCTCTAATGTTTCTGAGCGATATTGGTATCAAATGAAAGGTCTTGATGAGGAGTTCAACATAGAACTATTTTATTTGTGATGCCTAGGACGGGTCCCCAAATATGGGTCAAAACGTGGACCCGGATGACCCCGGAGAATTTCTCAGTTATATTGGTATCAAATGAAGGGGTTTGAGCAGGGATTTTACATAGAAATCAACTCATTACGATCCCTAGGTCCTGGGCCTGAAAGGCAGGGCTTTTACATAGAGATGAAATCATTATGATTCCTAGGTCAGGTCCCCAGATGTGGGTCAAAATGTGGATTCGGATGGCCCCGGATAATTTCTCAGCGATATTGTTATTTAATCACGGCGCATGACGATTGCTGGGTGGGATCCCAAGGTATGGGTCAATATGTGGACCCGGATAACACCGGATCTTAGGGATATTGGTACCAAATGAAAGGTATTGAGCGGACTCTCAT
Source organism: Urophora cardui (assembly GCA_960531455.1). Taxonomy (NCBI): domain Eukaryota; kingdom Metazoa; phylum Arthropoda; class Insecta; order Diptera; family Tephritidae; genus Urophora; species Urophora cardui. The sequence goes on from OY482674.1 coordinate 58,838,895, forward strand.
GTAGGGCCGTACCCATTACGATTTCTTGGCCAAGTCTCCAGATACCGTACCCATTATGGTTCCTAGGTCAAGTTCCCAGATGTGGGTCAATAAGTGGACCCGGATGAGCTCGGGATGCTTCTGAGCAATACTGATATAAAATGAATGTGTTGACCGGTTCTGCTATATAGAGATATTTTCATAGTGATTCTTAGTCCCGATACCTAATTATGGGTAAAAGAGACGATTCGGATGCCACGGAATATTTTTAAGCAATGATGGTATCAAATGAGAAGTGGAATGCAGGGTATGTTATGCTAAAACCCAGTTCCCTAGGGAAAGGGGAAGAGTAATGACACTGGGAAAGGCAAAGGCAAAGGGACGGAAAAGGGGAGGGAGAATATTATAAAAATGGAATGAAGAGGATAGGGAGAGAGACAGTAAGACAGGGAATTAGAGAAGGAATAAGAGGGGGAATAAAAAGGAGAAAGACAGAAAAGGAGAGGTAAGAGAGAGCGGTAGAGAAAGGGAAGCGGAAATGTGATGGGAAAGGGAAAGAGAAAGAGAAAAGTAGAGGGAAAGGCAGTTGGAGAGTAATACGAAGAAAAATGGGATAAGAACATGAAGAGGGCAAACCTTTGAAAACATCAATTTTTTCCTTCACTTTTTTTAAACTTATCTGAATTGTGCTGAGCTCTGCAGCCCGAGGTAATTTCGGTTTCTAAATACTTCCAACATATTTTAAAGTGTGCCGTATTTCGCTTCAAGTACTTATAATAGGAAGTGGCCCAAAGCAAAGCTTGGCCGGGTACAGCTAGTACTGATACAAAATGAAAGTGTTGACCGGGTCTGCTATATAGAGATATTTTCATAGTGATTCTTAGTCCCGAAACCCAATTATGGGTGAAAGAGACGATTCGGACGCCACGGAATGTTGTTAAGCAATAATGGTATCAAATGAGAAGTGGAATGCAGTGTAAGTTATGCTAAACCCAGTTCCCTAGGGAAAGGGGAAGAGTAATGAGACTGAGAAACGCAAAGGCAAAGGGACGGAAAAGGAGAGGGAGAATATAATAAAAATGGAATGAAGAGGATGGGGAGAGAGACAGTAAGACAGAGAATTATAGAAGGAATAAGAGGGGGGAATAAAAAGGAGAAAGGCAGAAAAGGAGAGGTAAGAGAGAGCGGTAGAGAAAGGGAAGCGGAAATGTGATAGAAAAGGAAAAAGGAAACGGAAATGAAAGGAATGATAAATGGAAAGGGAAAGAGAAAGAGAAAAGTAGAGGGAAAGGCAGTTGGAGACTAATACGAAGAAAAATGGGATAAGAACATGAAGAGGGCAAACTTTTGAAAATATCAATTTTTTCCTTCACTTTTTTTAAGCTTATCTGAATTGTGCTGAGCTCTGCAGCCCTAGGTAATTTCGGTTTCTACATAGATACTTCCACCATATTTTAAAGTGTGCCGTTTTTCGCTTCAAGTAGCTATAATAGGAAGTGGGCCAAAGCAAAGCTTGGCCGGGTACAGCTAGTTCAAAATAAAATTCCTGTCCATACCTGTTAAGTTACAAAATTGGTTATTTCAAATACAGTCATACTACGAATACAAATTTTCTTCCATTTGCACACATGCGTATGCGCTCGAACGTACATGCATACCTACATACATATGTATGTACCTATGTATGCAAAAATATTTTTCAGCAACACTTTTCTTTATCCCTCTGTTTTTAACTGTTATCAAAGGACGGAAAAAAATAAAAGTCTCATTGAAACCGTCACTTGCTGAGGGATATTTTTGAGTGTTGAAAAATAATAGTCCAACTCTAATGCACCGTATGCAGATGCGTGTGCGTATGCATGTCTAAACGTTTTCTTGCGTGCGGCCCTGGCTGCTCCAGTGTATGCGCATGGTTGCGTTTGACATTCCTGTCAATTACACTACATACATACATATGAACAATTTCCGCCATTGTTACTTTTGAAAATACATACTTGTTTACCAATTCGCGAAGATTCATTTTAAATTAAATTTTTGGTTGATTTCACATTATTTTTTTTCTGGGTGCAGTGTTATTGCCGTATATACGGAATACGTTAAAATTATGAAAAAACGTTCCATATGGGTTCGTGATTTATATTTGGAAAGGGAAGTGAGTGGTTTTTTTGCCACAACATTTAATTTGTTGAAAACCCGCGATGTGGATCAATTCCAAATTGCCACTCGTATGACACCGCAAATTTTCGACTTCCTTTTCAATCTGATTGGTGACCAGTTGGAAAAAAACTCAATACCAGCACCTATTCCGGCGGAGTGCAGATTATTTCTTACGCTGATGTAAGTTTGCACACGAAAATACATATTTGAGGTAGTAATATACCTACATGTATGTTTACATTTTTAATCCATATCGTTCCAGATATCTGGCACATGGGCCTAGCCGACAATACCTTTCGCTGACATTTAGGATGTCTGTAGAAACGGTAAGGCGTATTGTCTTGGAAACATGCGAAATCATCTGGAACACATTAGTTGATATTTATCTATCAACACCAAACCAACACGAATGGAAAAGAATTGCAGATGATTTCAAAAATATTTGGAATTTACCAAACTGCGTTGGAGCAATAGACGGGAAGCACGTAGCTATTACTTGTCCACCGAATTCTGGCTCCGATTATTATAACTACAAAGGTATAAAACTAATACTGTACATTTATTTTGTCAGTTACCGCATCTTTCATATTTTATAGCAGGGCTGCTCAACGCTCTCGTATTGAAAGTACAAAGCTCAATACATCTACAAATTTTGTATATGCACTGAAAAATTTTTTTCCTCATTTAAATTTTTTTATGAATTCCAATAAAATATTATTTTAGAATTTATTTTGAAATGGTAGTATCACATACATACAAATTTTTTTATTTTTTATATGAAAATTTTTTGAATACTAATTTTTTACAGTGCTTTCATTTTTCGAATTTTTTTTTCATTACACAATTGTTATTGTAAATTTCGATTTCTTACGGCAGTGCTCGAGCTCCTATACAAAGTGCCTTTGCTCTGCACATTCAATATGAATCATAGGCACATACATATAAAATTTTTTTATATCTGAGTGCTTATGGGAGTGCAAAGAAAATTTTATTTGCATATTTGAAGTGAAAATATGTATCTGTGCCTATGATTCGGTACAAAACAAAAACAATTGTGCTTTGAGTGCCTATGAGGTGAGCAGCCCTGTTTTATAGGAACGTATAGTATAGGCCGCTGTGGTGCAGTGGGTAGAGTGCTCGCCTGCTATGCCAGAGGTCTCGGGTTCAACCACGGTCCGAGCAGAAACACCAAAAACAATTTTTCTAATTAGTAAAAATCCAATTGTTGGGTTTTTTAAGAGCAGCGGTCACCCTCGGCAGTGGGCGGCATACCCTCCGAGAGTATTTCTGCCATGAAAAAGCTTCTCACAAAAAAATGCATTCGCCGTTCGGAGCCGGCATAAAACTGTAGGTCCACCCAATTAGTAGGAAAAACAAAAAGGAGCACACCTCGAATTGGGAGAGAAGCTCGGCCATAAAACTCGTCAGAGTTATATTAGCGCCATTGTATTATTATTATTATAGTATAGTTTTGTTGGGCGTATGCGATGCCAACTACACATTTACCGCTGTATGTTATCAAGGGCACGTAAAACTATCGAAAATGCATTTGGTATATTAACTGCTAGATGGCGAATTATGCGGGGAACGATGAATATGCACGCAGACACAGCCGTCAAAATTGTTAAAGCTTCAGTGGTGCTTCACAATTTTTTGAAAACGCATGATGGCTTATACTGCCCGGCAAACTTTGTGGACCAAGAATGCAATGGACAAATCGTTGAAGGACTTTGGCGAAGCGAAGTAAATCCGTTGAGAAATGTGTCACGTCTATGCTCAAACAATGCTCCTCGTTCCGCTTTTCAGCATCGAGACATTTTAAGAGAATATTTAGGTCTGTTCGATAAACGCACTAGAGTACTCTAGTGCAGAAAAAAGCGTTCGATGAGCATTTTTTTGCACTAAACTGCTCAGATCTCAGTTTTTTGAGTTAGCACCAACTTACACTTTACTGCACTAAACTACACCACCTTCATAGCTAGTGTAAGTTAGTCCAGCAAATGAAAACAGCTGTTTTTAAAAGTTAAGGAGGCAAAATAATAGAAAACCAAAAGTAAATAAAAAAATATGGGATTTTTTTTCTCTGTATGGCAGATTATATTCATTGCGCGGTCAAAGCCAAATGGGTAGGCAACCAAACGAAATTGCTCATAAATTTTTTGAAGGAGCACAAACCGCAATTGGGGAAAGGTTTGCTAGTGAAAACAAAGCAAAGAATTTGGCAAGTTATCCGATCAAAAATAGAAAATTTGTGTAAATTTAATAGCTATAAATTTGATCATTGAGAATTGTTTGTTTACATAAATCAGTTGGTTTGCACTAAATCAACATTTTCGTTTGTTTTCGTTCGTTGAAGCCTTTGCACTAAATTGCTCTGACAACTGTAAGATGTTGTTCTGCCCTACACTGTTCTACACTTTCAGTGCACTCACCGAACAGACCTTTTGTTTGCAAATAAATTATGAAATCACCTTATTATGTGACTTGTATTTATTCGTGTTGATTCGGGTTAAACACCACACCCAGCAAAACCCGTGTGATGGAAACTAACACATGCAAAAGTTTCACACTAATACATTGACACACTTTTTTATCATATGTGAGAGGACAGGGTTGATTCGTTTAAAAAAAAAATCAAATTCGTGGAAGCTAGTTGATCGCGTTCTTTCGTGTGCTAAAAATATAGTTTAATAGTGAATAAAGATAAGAAAAAATAATAATTAATAATCGTTTTTTAAAGTATAAAGATAAGTACATACATATTTAAGTCAAACCAGCTTTATTATGTAGTACATTTACATATATATATTTTTTTTTCACTTCAATTTCAGATGTCTTCCAAGAAGTCGACTCCATAGAATTCGAGAGAGGCGTATGCAAGACTGTCGAGCTTAGCCATCACCGCGAGCAGTAAAAAGTATATTTTTGGTGTTAAAAATCTAATTTTATTTCATATACATATGTTAATAATATCTGTGTAATGAATATAATAAATATAGACTATGATAGATTTGTTTGTGGCTCATTTGTGAAAGGTTCAGGCATCAAATTTGATGGCTCAGCTGTGATAGATTCGTATATCAAGTGTGATGGATCATATGTGACTGGTATTTACATCAACATTGATGGGTATAAAGTGAGAGAGGAAAGAGTTCAGCTATATATAGAAAATCATATGATTACGCATAAGTGGGAGCGAGATGCAAACTCACACGTATACACTTCACTCCATCACATTTTTCATATTGCCCTTAATAATATGATAGGAATTCTTGATGGAGAGTGATGGATCACATGTGATCATCAATTGATTGGTCAAATGATTATCACGGCGCTTGCAGGGCATGTACTCCCATCCCCAACATCACAGCTGTTTAGGCAAATCAAAATAATTGAATTCGCTAGCCCGCATGTTCTGAACATTAACGCCATATATACATATATCGTTTATTTAATACAAACTACCTACGGGAAAATTTGCCAACCGTTTACCACGCGATGAAAAAAGAGTTATTGGGGGCTGTAGAGGAGGTCCCCCTTTTTTCAAAAGTGCCATCAACCGGAGATGTTTGTAAGTTGTAAAATTTACCAAACAAAATCCCAAAGCTGCGCACTATTTTACCGAGGAAAGGCACTTATAAAAACACGCACAATTTTATGTTGGCGGCCTTTGGCCGCGCTTTAAAAAAATAACCCTGCCGGCCGCAGAATTCCCTTTCTGGGGTAATATCAATGGACCATCCAACATCAGATTAAATTGCCATTATTAAATTAGCATAGCCTGGCCTCAAAAACAAACACAAAATAAACAATTGGTCATGAGCTTATGAATAATTAGTGAGTGTGTTCTTATATAAAACCTTATATGCAATAGCAAATATTAATCCTCTATTCGATTTATTTGCAGGAGATGCCACTAAAAGTGCAAAATTTTTGTGCTCGAATTTGCTGCTTTTGCTAGTCATTGGCACCGATAATGTTAATTTAAACACTTCAATGTATTTGTTCGTTTGGGGATCGGTTTTTGAGTGCACACCATGGTCACGATAATTATAAATACTAGTATCGCCGGTGCTCGAAATTCGACCATGCAATTTATTTTTTCAACTTTGTATTGGTACAAAAATTATTCCTTTTCGCGGAGATAAGCAACACTTTCCAAATTCCAGTTGTACCGCAACACTGATTTGCCCTTTTGATCACGGTCCGACGCGAAATCATGGTCAAAATCAAGGCACATCTAGGAAGGTAGGCCCGGTGACGAATTCAGAAATTTCCCATGTATTTTGTTATTGTAATTGGTAGAGCGTAATGTCAAAATGATATTTCGCCGTGGTTAAAATCTGAATTCGCTTGGGTCTCGTCCATTCCTATTGGCCATGATGTGAATTCGCTTTGATTTTGATATTACACTCTACCTTTATAAATAAAAAAAGAAGTTTTTCAATTCAACGCCGAGCCTACCTGTTAGATATGCCTTGGTCAAAATTAAAATTACTCAGTGTGCTCTCCCGCCCTCTCTCATTTTTCGCTTTAATGGAAAAGCAATAGGAGATATTTGGCCGCGTTGATTTTGATCTGAGCGTAAACTGGGCCAATGCATATAAAATAGAGAGAGCGATTTTAAATTAAAACGACTCTTCAACCGTGTTTACGACATTTGTAAACACGTTTACGATATCTATTTCTCTTACCTAAAAATTTTATTTATTAATTATAAACAAATTAAATAATTTATAGAAAAAATTATATGCCTATGCACTGCTCCTGACTCATACAAACACATCCATATAAATTTTATGTGGATATGAGTATGTTAAATGTGCTAAACAGCCTGGCAATTGTTTGTATGGAAAAAATGTTAGCCTATTAATATATAGATATAAATAGCATGGAAGAACCAATCCCTATTTGGTGCAATTTTCAATATTGGCATATGAAATTGAGCTTAATTGGTAAGCACTACAATTTCCAAATGCTAGTTCTTCAAACTAATGGCACATTCTCTTCTCTCTACAGCTACTAATGACATCGTAATACATACAGAGCTAATCGAATGTGCAATCTTCTTGGTTCTCATCTTTATCAAATGTCGTCAATAATATGCATACATATCTATGTACCAGAGTTGTTAAGGAATGCATCTCTTAATTCCTTTTTCGGAATTATGAATTAAAATTTCAATTCCCCATTCCGGGAGTGCATTCCTCTTGGCTCAATTCCGGGGAATTATAATTCCGAAAGGAATGCATTACTTAACAAGTCTGATATGTACATACATATATGTTTGTTTCGGATGATTCAATGAGGGTGTGCATCTTTATTGTAATTTCACTCAATTACATATTTAGTCATTCGTTTGAAGAATTTCATAACCACATTTAGCGCATAAGTATACAAGCTGAAACGAGTGCGCCAATATCGGCCAGCAATACTTTGAGCTTAACGCAACCAGTGTCTGATTTGGCTACAGCTCCCATAATTGACATAGCAAATTATCTAAAAATATTTTTTTCAATAATGGTGAGTGTTCATGCATATAACTCTTATAAAAGTTATTTTAATAGGTACTCCCTTTCTTCTTACAGCTCCATTGTTATGCAAGATAATAAGATTCTTATAAGAATAAATTAAGCCAAATCAATGGCGACAATCTTACTTTATTTTCATATTGAATTCAGTTTCGCATTTGATGAAGAAATTCCCTATGGAATTATATTAGTTTTACATACGAAACAAATAAAATAAAAAAGGCACCACAATAAAGACAATTGTACTCTTTTATTAATAAAAGATTTCTCAGGGGAACCTTTAATTAGTTTCGGTTGAGTTGAGAATATAGATGCTGCAATTTGTGATCAATATACGAAGACAGTTATTTCCAACTAAGGATTCAACATTAAGGAAACGTTTCTGCTTTTATACTTACGTTCTCAAAATTATTTAACAGAAAAATATGTAAAAGCCTTATGATTGGAGCTATAATCCATTAATATAAATTTTATTTGTAAACAAATTCCTTAAAATCAGAGATGTAGAATAATTATTATTTCATTTTGAAATTATAAAAAAGTCTTACAAATTTTCTTCAGGATCATAAAAGTCTTTTGATAATATTTTTTTCCTGATGAAAATGATAAAAATCTTCTATAATTACACTGGATCACAAAATGAAATTTTTTGTCTGTACTTTGGACGTGACTATCCTATCTATATGTAAAATCGGTCGCTGATTCCGAAAATCGGGTTCATTTTTAATTCTATGGGAAGGTTTTTGAGATATCGGAAATTTACCGTTATTTGGCCAATGGGTACACTTAATCCAGTATAACTCTTTAACACAGTGAGTTATATTCCTTAGGGTGACACCAAACGAAAGAAAATTAAATTTCCTTTTCATGGCTCCTATAACATTTTTCTCTAACTCTTATAGTTTCTGAAATATTGACGATTAAATTTTAATTTTTTCGATTTTTTACGATTTTTTGAAGAAAAAATTGACTTTGTCAGACAATATCTTTAAAACCAATGTCTTCACCTTCGGTTTTAATCTTTTACGTGAAGCTCCATTCCATTAGCAAAAAAATAAGCTATCAACGAAGAAAATCCATGGTAAAATGGAAAAGTTATAGGCGATCAAGTAAATACAGCCAAGTCGCACAATGCCTCTACACGGGTATATTTTATGCATGTTATACCCGTAAATGGGCTTGTATCTACTGCGCTGCCAATGTGCTGCTACTGCAGATGTGTAGGTATTGGTACAATATGCATAGAATGTACGCGTGCAGAGGCATTGCGCGACCTGGCTGTATTTACTTGATCGCCTATAACTTTTCCATTTTACAATGGATTTTCATCGTTGATAGCTTATTTTTTTGGTAATAGAATAGAGCTTCATGAAAAGGAGTAAAACCGAAGGTAAAAGTATTGGTTTTAAAGATATTGCCTGAGAAAGTCAATTTTTTCTTCAAAAAATCGTAAAAAATCGAAAAAATTAAAATTTAATCGTCAATATTTCAGAAACTATAAGAGTTAGAGAAAAATGTTATAGGAGCCGTGAAAAGCAAATTTAATTTTCTTTCGTTTGGTGTCACCTTAAGGAATATAACTCACTGTGTTAAAGAGATATACAGGATTAAGTGGACACATTGGCCAAATAACGGTAAATTGCCGATATCTCAAAAACCTTCCCATAGAATTAAAAATGAACCCGATTTTCGGAATCAGCGACCGATTTTACATATAGAAAGGATGGTTGCGTTCAGAGTATTTTTTGGCTGTAGAGCAGTGTTATTATTCAGAAACTTATATTTTAAAAATCTTTCCATAATAGTTATTTCAAATATGTATATATTTTTTAAGTCTTCAAAGACTTTTATATTGAGACGAATTTGAAAAAAGTTTATGCGTAACTATTATCAGTAACAAATTGTTTTTTATATCTTCAAAGACTTTTTCATTGAGACAAAGTTCAAAAAAGTCTCAGAAAATTTTCAATAACTTTCATATAAGTATAAAATAAAAATAACTTTCATATAAGTACTCCAAAATTCAAGCAAATTTCCTATTTAAAATTGTATGAAAGATTTTTATCGAAGATATAAAAAAAAAATTTGTTACTCAAAATAATTACTTAAAGATACTTTTGAAATTCGTCTCAATTAAAAAGTCTTTGAAGACTTAAAAAACAATTTGTTACGGATAATAATTACTCAGACTTTTTTCAAATTTGTCTCAATATAAAAGTCTTTGAAGATATAAAACAAAATTTCTCATTTATAATAGCCGCTTTCGATTCACAATTTCTCTGCTGGCTATAAATTTCCCTCTGTCAAATTTATATGTGAATGATAGCGAGCAGAGGGAAATTTTTATCGACCTGTTAGCGAGTATGGCTACTACTCATTATGGGTTCAAACATTTTTGTTCGATTCGACCTCGCTTGTTTGATGGCGAATCGAAAACGCCAAATAATTACAAAACGACTTAAAAACAAGTAAGGAAGCCTAAGTTCGAGTGGAATCGAACATTAGATACTCAGCTGTATGCTTTCATTGTTTGTTTGCGTTTGATGGAAACACGGTGTACTTTATATAAAGCGAGTGCTGCATAAAGTGGGCGTAGCCACGCCCATTTTCTAAATTTTTATCAGTCATCCAACTAAGCTTATGAATATTATTCTTTGTACAAAATTTCATGCCTTTATGACTTTTAGTTACAAAGATGTCACGTTACAAATTCCCAAAGGGTGTTCCAAAAATATCTTTGCTAAAAAGTAGGCGTGGTCATAAACCGATTTCAATAAATTTTTGTCAATTAATACAAGTTATAAAAGTGTATAAGCCAAGTTTCGTCATAATATCTCAATTATTTGTCGAGTTATGGGATCCGAAATCTCGTTGATTCCTTTGTCTGAAAAGAGGCGGTGCCACGCCCATTTTCCGAAATTTTTCTATTTTTTGTTTCCGATCTATTGTAGAACTCATGCCACAAAATATCAATGAATTATCTTTATATTTGACAAAGATATCGCTTAAAATGTTTTTATTAGGCCACTTTGTGATACCCATATATAAAAGTGGGCGTGGTCGTCAACCGATTTCGCTAAAATCTTGAACATGTGTTACTACAAGTAGTGAAAGTGTATACACCAAGTTTCGTCATAATATATCGATTATTTGTCGAGTTATGGGCTCAGAAATCTCGTATATTCCTGCTTCTAAAAGGAGGCGGTGTCACGCCCATTTTCCAAAATTTTTATATTTTTTGTTTTTTGTCCATAGTTGGACACCTTCCATAAAATTTCAATGATATATCTTTATATTTGACAGAGATATCGCTTAAAATGTTTTTATTAGGTCACTTTATAATACCCATATATAAAAGTGGGCGTGGTCGTCAACCGATGTTGGCAATTTTTCGTCCAAACATTTGCCTAAGTAAGTATATCACGCCTACCAAATTTCATCGATATATCTTCAACCGTTTCTGAGTTATGACTCATAAAACTTTCAATGTTTGCCCCTTAATAAGTGGGCGTGGCACCGCCCATTTTCCAAAATTTCACCATATTTCTTCATAAGGGCCTGATCTCAATACGTGTGTGAAATTTTATCACTCTAGCTCTATTAGTGACTGAGATAAAAAATTTGCGATTTTTACTATATAGGGGAGGTAGGCGTGGTCATGGTCCGATTTCGCCCATTTTCAATACCATCCGTTCCTGTCTATATACCAAATTACATTTCAAATTTTATCAAAATATCTCAATTTTTGCGCGAGTTATCGTGCTCACAGACGGACAGACGGACGGACATGGCTCAATCGATTTCTCTTTTCACCCTGATCATTTTGATATATATAAGTCTATATCTATCTCGATTATTTCATTCTGTTACAATCCACCGTTAGGAAATCAAAACTATAATACTCTGTGTACTAGTACAGCTGAGTATAAAAATATGTCAGAAATAACTATTATGGAAAGACTTTTAAAATATGTTTCTATCAATAATAATTATTTTTTGATTTTTATGTTTTCTCTTATAATAATTACAACTCTGCTTAAAATTATTAAAGATCACAAGTTTGTTATTCTTTTTTTTTTATATTTCTACTTGAGACTAGTTTCACATAAATAAGTTATATACATATTTTCATAATATTACAGTTCTTTTGGCAGACTGAAATTTAGTTTGGTTTAAAGTTTCAGTCCCTTTTATTAGAATATTCATTTTGCTTACCTATACATATTAGGTAATAACATTATTTTTTGGTCTTATACCATATAATGGCTAAACATTCTTTTATGGATACATATATTCCAGGAATCATATCACATTTAGTTTCGTTACATAAATCTTAAGTATTATATTTGGTATAGTACTTTGAAGTCTTTTAATTGTTATTTGTAAATCACCTTTAATTTCCTTACATAAACCTAATCTTTATCTTTGCTATAGTACTTTCAAGCCTTTCATTTGTTACTTTATAAATTACTTTTAATTTCGTTACTCGTTTTTTTAATTAAAAGTAATTTCTTTGAATTTAAAGGCAATTCCGGTATATACTTAAAAAAAACAAGTAAGGAAGCCTAAGTTCGAGTGGAATCGAACATTAGATACTCAGCTGTATGCTTATTGTTTGTTTGCCTTTGATGGAAACACGGTGTACTTTATATAAAGCGAGTGCTGCATGAAGTGGGCGTATCCACGCCCATTTTCCAAAATTTTTCTATTTTTTGTTTCCAGTCTATTGTAGAACTCATGCCACAAAATTTCAATGAATTATCTTTATATTTGACAAAGATATCGCTTAAAATGTTTTTATTAGGCCACTTTATAATACCCATATATAAAAGTGGGCGTGGTCGTTAACCGATTTTGGCAATTTTTCGTCAAAACATTTTCGTAAGCAAATATATCACGCGTACCAAATTTCATCTATATATCTTCAATAGTTTCTGAGTTATGACTCATAAAACTTTCAATGTTTGCCCCTTAATAAGTGGGCGTGGCACCGCCCATTTTCCAAAATTTCATCAAATTTCTTCATAGGGGCCTGAGCTCAACACGTGGGTAAAATTTCATCGCTCCAGCTATATTAGTGACTGAGATACCAAATTTCCGATTTTTACTATATAGGGGAGGTGGGCGTGGTCATGGTCCGATTTCGCCCATTTTCAATACCATCCGTTCTCGTCTTGATACCAACTTGCATTCCAAATTTCATCAAAATATTTCGATTTTTGCGTGAGTTATCGTGCGTACAGACGGACAGACGGACAGACGGACGGACGGACGGACATGGCTCAATCGATTTCTCTTTTCACGCTGATCATTTTGATATATATAAGTCTATATCTATCTCGATTATTTCGTTCTGTTACAATCCACCGTTAGGAAATCAAAATTATAATACTCTGTGTACTAGTACAGCTGAGTATAAAAATTAATTCAATATTTACATCATAGATGCTCATGCCTATGCCCTTGAATCACATTTGTTTTTGTTTTTCCCCCAGACATAGGCACAGATACAAATTCGCCCAATGAATATAAAAATAAAATTTTCTTCCCCTGCCATATGCCCACAGGTATAAAAAATTTCAAATGAATGTGATTGAGTTGAAGCTACGTTGGCGTCGCCCTTCCCATTTGAAATTTAAAATTACACTAACAAATTGAAAATAAAATTTTTGTGAAAAAATTGAATTCTTGAATTGAAAAGCGACGTAACTCAAAACCCAAAAAATATAAAATAAATGGAAGAAATGCAAGAAAACCTTTTTCTTTACAAACGAAGCTTTGAAGTAAAACCTTGGGTAAGGAAGAAGACTTTTGCTGGGAGGAGACTAACATTTAGCAGTCCCTAAATACGTTATTCATGGATTCAAAAAATTTTGAGTTGTGCAATTTTTTGATTTAGGGTGCGATTTGTAGACAAACGAAATAACTGAACAAAATTTCTAGTTAATATTGAAAAATGTGTGGCAAAAGTGTATTTCAAATTATTTGAAGAAAAATAAAAGCAGATTCTAATAAGAAAAATACGAATTAGAGCTTTTTTTGCTGAAATATTATTGAAAGTCACAGTCTATGCTAATTAATTATAGGTACGTCTATAAATTAATAATTAAGGTAAGTTACATATATGACAGAAATAAAATATGCCAAGTATCCACTCATAAGAAATGAAATTTTAAAATACTTATCCAAGTTCGGAAGCACATATGTGCATATATTTGCGAAAAAGCCTTTTCTAGCCTTAAGTTAATCAAAACAAACCAAAGAAACCTTTTATCACAAAAGCATTTGGAAGCAATTCTGTAATTATCCACCTCTGATTCGACAATAAATATTGACAATTTATTAAACAGCCTTGAATAAACTTGTCACTTATTGTTATTATGTAATATGTAGATACATTTTTTTTTATATGTACGAGTTCATATCTTAATTTAATATAAATAAAATATATTGTAAATATTGTACATATGTATGTATTTATGTTGTATGTAAAATTTTCCAATCGTACAAAAAAAATTTACTTGTAGTTTGTAACTTTTTTTTTTAAATCTAACAAAAATTTTTTCTCGGTGCACTAATAAATTTTTGTAGATGTATTGGAGTTTGCCCATTCAATACGAGAGCGTTGAGCACCCTTGATTTACATAAATAAAACGAAAAATATTCCAAGGTAATTATGATGAGAAAAAAAAAGTCATTTAAATAAGAAATTAATATTCGAACGAACGAATTCTATTTCGTTTTGTTAGTTCATAGGAATAACTTATCTTTATGAATTTTGTTATGATAACGTTAGTTAACGAAATGAAATTATTTGATAAATTATTTTGATAATTACATTATCGTTATTTTGCGAACAGAAATTATTTTCATAATTGCCTAAACGGAATCGTTTTAATGGAAAGGATTGCTTTTTTCGGTAAAGTATAATATTAACGTTACGATGCATCCTTGATTTAAATTCTTAATTAAAAAAAATTAAAAAATTAATTTCAATTAATAAAAATTAAAAGAGTAAATAATCAAATAAAAAATAAATAAAAAAATTAAAAAAAATTAATTTCAATTAATAAAAATAAAGAGTAAATAATTAATTAAAAAAAAAAAAAAAACATAAAATCATTCAAACAAAAAATTAATAATGGCAAGTTTTTTTGCCTCTCTCTCCTCGTGGCTCATTTCATTGAGCTTCTCGTCAACAAAGGCGAGGAAGCTTGTATTATTACCTCTCTGAGGCTCAACGCGCCTTTGTATTGCTTCCTTCATGGAGTCTATGAAGGAAATCAGGTGAGTTCCGACGTCGGGTACATTGCGCCTTCTGCGGCTACTTGTGCTAGCCACTTCCGACGTTGAGGAATTTTGATCTTCCGATGGCGGTGTAGCCTCTGTTACCTCGGACTTCTGAGACTCTCCAAGCGGGTACTGTACGCTCTCTTCCGTTTCCGATTGCGGCATGTCCAGAATTATATATGGCGGACTATCACTCCTCCTGCCTTGGGATTGTGGAGTGCTTGCAGCTGGAGGCCGATTTACGGTGCATATATAGTCCTGTTCGAAAATTTATATATCAATAGGGTTGCTAATTACATATAAATATAAAAAACTTACGCTCGTGGTTTTACATGCTCTCGTAAAAATTCGAGCTGCGGATACAAATCCCACTCAGATTCTGGCTCCTCTGCAGCACTCCCAGAAGGATACACCTTTTTAAAAATGCGCCCAAACCTGTCCCTCAACATTCGCCACCTTACCTGGCACACAGTCTCTGCAAAGAGAAATGTAAAGCTAAATTAGACTTTTGTTACACTTATGTATATACATCATAGGTAGGCATTTTTTTTTGTGAGGGTGTATTGGTAAATGCGAGATTAACTTCGCTACAGTGGTGCTAATAGCAAAATTTTCGCGTTAGTTGCTTAACCGACAGGAAGGAAGTAACAACGAGATCGCTTTGTGCAAAAATTTTATGAAAATATTAATGCGCGACTAAAAATAACGCAGTGAAAAATTATTTAGAATTGCCCTAAATGCTTTCATTCATTAAATTTACTATTGCATAAAAAATATGAACAAAGCGACGATACGTGTTATCCCTTTGCTGTCTGCAACACGACTGGCATGAAAATTCTGTTCGAACACCACTGTGGCGCAATTGATTTTTCGCTCTCAACAGCAACTGAAATGAAGAGCATAAGAATACGTGTGAAGAGCGTAAGGCTCAATTGAGTTAGCTTTGCCTATCAGTGATGTACATATATCAGCGATCGGCACCGCTGGCAGAGCAACCAACACACGCGCAAAATATTTGTGGTAGTGTGCGTACAAAAGCAGAGCACTGGAAAAACATTTATCCGCATACCATGCTTACCTGTCAACGCACAAGTGCAAACTGGTTCGCGGCCAGCGCAGCGATAGCTTGCTAGCAGCGCACAGACGATCTATACATGAGAAACGAGTGGCCCTAAATGGCCCAGCTGCCGATCGCCGACATATATACATATATAAATGTACATACGATACATTAATGCCAGTATCACGAACGCCGAACGAACTACCGAAACGCCGAAAGCCACGGTGCCGAACTCCTCGAAAATCGTATCAGCTACCCGTCGGTTCGAGGCTCTGTGAAGATGGCACCGCAACAAGTGAATTTAAAAAAAAAAAATATGTCAATCGTTTGCTCATCGTTTACTCAGGTTTGCCCAGGAAAAATTTTCGTTTGCCCACCCTTGGTTCAAAAATTATTGAAAAAACAAATTTTTCGAATGTGAAGTTGGCTCCGCCAAAATCGAATTTTTGCAAAAAAAGCGTAAATCGTTTATTTGAGCAGACTTTTTTGCCTAAATCGTTTGCTCATCGTTGTCTCATCATTTTAAAGAAAGAAATTTCATCTTTTCATGCATATTTCAAAATTTATTGCAAAATAAAAATTTTTGGGGCTGTGAAGTTGGCACCGCAACAAGTGAATTTAGAAAAGAAAAACAAGTCAATCGTTTGCTCATCGTTTGCTCAGGTTTGTCCAGGAAAAATTTTCGTTTGCCCACCCTTGGTTAAAAAATTATTGAAAAAACAAATTTTTCGAATGTGAAGTTGGCTCCGCCAAAATCGAATTTTTGCAAAAAAAAACGTAAATCGTTTATTTGAGCAGACTCTTTTTGCCTAAATCGATTGCTCATCGTTGTCTCATCATTTTAAAGAAAGAAATTTCATTTTTTCATGCATATTTCAAAATTTATTGCAAAATAAAAATTTTTGGGGCTGTGAAGTTGGCACCGCAACAAGTGAATTAAAAAAAAAATATGTCAATCGTTTGCTCATCGTTTGCTCAGGTTTGCCCAGGAAAAAATTTCGTTTGCCCACCCTTAGTTCAAAAATTATTGAAAAATAAAATTTTTGGAATATGAAGCAATGTTCGAATTTTTGCAAAAAAATGTAAATCGTTTATTTGAGCAGACTTTTTTGGCTAAATCGTTTATTCATCGTTGTCTCACCATTCTAAAGAAAGAAATTTCATTTTTTCATGCATTTTTCAAAATTTATTGCAAAATAAAAATTTTTGGGGCTGTGTAGTTGGCACCGCAACAAGTGAATTAAAAAAAAAAAATGTGTCAATCGTTTGCTCAGGTTTGCCCAGGAAAAAATTTCGTTTGCCCACCCTTAGTTCAAAAATTATTGAAAAATAAAATTTTTGAAATATGAAGCAATGTTCGAATTTTTGCAAAAAAATGTAAATCGTTTATTTGAGCAGACTTTTTTGGCTAATAGTGCAACTCTAATGAACCGTATGCAGATGCGTATGCGTGTGCGTGTCACTGACAGCCGTGTTGCATACCTGTGTTTAAATGAGGCAAACTCCAGTGGCACGGATGTAAATGCACCACACGCATAGAAAATTCGAAGATGATTTCGAACACGCATTCGAATGCAGCTAAGTTGAAAATTTTCTACTTCTATGCGCTTTCTATGCGTTTCGCAGCCAATATTAATTTGGTTGCTACATCGGTATACATATTTAATCGTGAAAACTTCGTTAAATTGATTTAAAGTGAAGTAGTGAAAATTTGTTTGCCAGCAGAAATGTTAATTAAAAGGTGTTTTAATTATATTTAGAAATGGTTAATATTAATTATATGTTAATTACTATCTGCATATCCATGTACATAGTACATGAATTTAAATTACATATACATATGTAGTTACCCGTGTAAAAATACATAATTGAAACTTAAATAAGTTTAACTGTGAAAAAATATTTAAGTGAAATGAGTACTCTTTAGAATAGGGAGTTTTCGCCTTGGTATAACATAACACCAGATTTCAGAGGTTGTGCATATATGTACATACATATTTGTATTAACCAAAATTTTTAGTCTGATATTTTAAGGCAAAGCAACTGTAATTCTTACAATACATAAAAATCAACGGATAGCAATTTGGCCGCTGTGGTGCAATGGATAGAGCACTCGCCTGCTATACCAGAAGTCTCGGGTTCTAACCCCAGTCCGGACAAACACCAAAAAATTTGTCTAATTAATTAAAAACCAATTATTGGGTTTTTAGAAATACCGGTAACCTTTCGGCAGTGGGCGGCTTACCCTCCGAGTGTATTTCTGCCATGAAAAAGCTTCTCACAAAAAGTGCATTCGCCGTTCGGCATAAAACTGTAGGTCCACCCAATTAGCAAAAACAAAATGAGCACTTCTCGAATTGGGAGAGAAGCTCGGTCATTAAACTCGTCAGAGTTATAATAGCGCCATTGTATTATTGTTATTATTATTATTATATTATTATTAATTTGGAACTGATCCACTTCACGGGGTTTCATCAAATTAAAGAAACACTAACTTCCCTTTCCAAAAACAAATCACGTAACCCGAATGTTACTTTTTTTTTTAATAATTTTAAAGTATTCCGTATATATGGCAATAACACTTCCTATCATAATATCAATTCTAAATCATCATCCATTATACATTTTATTGAATCTTTCGCGAATTGGTAAAATATGTATTTTCAAAAATAACAATGGCGGGAATTGTATATATGTATGTATGTAGTGTAATTGACAGACGCAACCATGCGCATACACTGGAGCAGCCAGGGCCGCACGCAAGAAAACGTTTAGATGCGCATACGCACACGCATTCGCATACGGTGCATTAGAGTTGGACTATAACTGCTTGCCCAGAATGGTGTGGCTGTAGTACGTAGTAAGAGCTGTCAAAAGTTAAAACAGTACAATTGCATTGCAATGCCCACAATGTGTAGCTGTGTCTGTAGCGTGTAGTTGTGGCTGTAGTAGAAGTAGAGTTAACTTTAACTTTGTAGCGCGCTACAGTGTGACAGCTCAATTTTTTAATGACGGAAATTCGAAATGAAGGACGAAGAAACGGAAAAATGAATTGAACTTGTAAAAAATAAAGAGTTTTTATGGAATTTAAGGAATCCCCTGTACAAAAATATAAAAAAGATGACATATATGAGATACACTGAGCTACACCATTGTGTTCACGTTTTCGAGCGTTGCCACAAAATCAGTCATCAGCTGATGTAGTAAGCTATGTAGTCCGTAGCTGTAGTACAACATTCTGGGCAAGCAGTAAATCGTTTATTCATCGTTGTCTCACCATTCTAAAGAAAGAAATTTCATTTTTTCATGCATATTTCAAAATTTATTGCAAAATAAAAATTTTTGGGGCTGTGTAGTTGGCACCGCAACAAGTGAATTAAAAAAAAAAAAATGTGTCAATCGTTTGCTCATCGTTTGCTCAGGTTTGCCCAGGAAAAAATTTCGTTTGCCCACCCTTAGTTCAAAAATTATTGAAAAATAAAATTTTTGAAATATGAAGCAATGTTCGAATTTTTGCAAAAAAATGTAAATCGTTTATTTGAGCAGACTTTTTTGGCTAAATCGTTTGTTCATCGTTGTCTCACCATTCTAAAGAAAGAAATTTCATTTTTTCATGCATATTTCAAAATTTATTGCAAAATAAAAATTTCTTGGGCTGTGAAGTTGGCAGAGCCAATTTTTGCGAAAAAATGGAATAGAATTTTTGGCTGAATTATGTCAACAGTTGTCGCGGTCTGATCGCGACAAAATATTTTTCCTTTTGCTACTCCCACTATGTATGTATGCACTGGCAGAGCAAATTTTCATTTGTTTTGTTTATTTACCTTTTATCCTTTGTTCCCAACGGGGAGCGCACCCTAGCGGCGACAAATAAAGTTAATTGATTCTGCCATGATGGGCAGTACTGGCGGAGTGTGTTGCGAGCTTTTGCCTTTTAGCGGAGTTCCCCACCAAATTGTTATACATATATGTAAATATGTAGGACGTAAATAAGGAAAAACAATGAGTGCGGAGAGCGCAGAAAGGGGTGTCATCGCTTTCGTCCCTTTTGCGGTGCATTAAGGCATCCGCTAGATGAAGGCAATTTATGTGTGTGTGGTTGTATATCATTGGTCGGGGCATCGGAGATGACCGCACTGGTTAGCGGTTCGGTGCGACCGGGTGGTTACCAACACATACAGCCTGATGGTATGTACAAAAATGTATATGCTGGCGCGCAGCCTTCGGCCTGGCTCGCGGGTGCGCGCCAGAATACTCTTGTATGCGAGTGCGGTAACAACTCTTTTTGTGCGTGCGATTTTTAGATTAATTGTAAAAGCGGTGTTTTTGGTGTTTAGAAGAAAAATTTGAAAATTTGAGTTTAGCAGAATAGAGTGGTGGAAAAGTGGAGAGATTAGATTAAAGTGTTGAGAAAAAAAAGTGTAAAGTCTTGAAGGAAGAAAATATAAAGAAGAGTTAAGAGGAAAGTTAGGGTGGTTACAAAAAAGAAGGACAAAAGGAAAAAAAGGTAAAGCGAGCCTTGTGTGTGGGGTTTTTTTTGGTTGGTTGCGGACAAGCGGCTAGGTGGACCGTAGCGGATCGGTGGTGGACACCGCTGGGATCTTGAAGCCGGAACACACTCCGGCTCTGATAAGTATACTCTGTGTTGTTATTATATTGCAGTTTGTCGCCTCTTTGTTTCGTTCCCCAATTTCCTTAACCCATCCTTCTAGCATCCCGCACCCAGAGCCCAGTCATTTGGCGGCGGGTTAAAGTTGTTCCTGGCAGCTCAGGAACTGTGCGAGTGGGTTCGTAACCTTCCGGTTGGACCTCACCTCGGGTGCACCCATAAAACATTTGTTTGTCAAAGTTTGGGTATTTTGGAAAAAATTTGTTAGTATTTTATTTTTGGTTGGTCTTAAGTAGTTTCTGTGTTGGATTTATTTTATTTACCCACCCCGTCTCCACTGAGAGAGTCGGTGCATTCGTTTTAGTTATTGTCACCAAGTGTTGTTGTTTTGCCCTTTTTGTATTCAGCCGTGGCGTTTTGTTGTTTGTATAAAAGGGTAGGTGACAAATTGGCGCCCAACGTGGGGCTCAAAAAATAAAGAGTTGAGAAATTGTCTTTTTGTGAGAAAAGAAAAATTCTGTGAAGTGTTGTTTTTGGTAGCAGTGTATATAGGTACTGTGTTGTTGGTAAAGTTTTCTGTGCTTGTCGGTTTTTGTGCTCTTTACCTACCTATTTTACAAGAATAATTCTGCTGGCCATTTCTTCTTTCTTTTATTTTTTTTTTCTCGAACTAGGAGAGGCGGAGAATTGAGAATAATTTTTTGTTGGTCGAATCGGAGTTTGTCGCAAACGAGGAGTTTTTTTTTTCTCTGGGAAACATACATACATACCTTGACGAAAAGGGTAAAAGTACAAATATGCAGGTAGTCATTAATAAATAAATATATCCATACGTATAAATATATATAAATACATATTTACGTATATAGTGTTAGGTCGCGGTAATAAACTAAGAAAAATTTTCTGCATTGCGTACAACAACACGCAAGAAGTCGTTTCGAGCAATATCTCTTTAGGGTGTGCCAAATTTTCAAAGAATTTTTTCCCAAACAAATTAAAATTTTTTTTTCCAAAAGAAACATTTTCTTTTATATTATTTACAACGAAAATATCAAGGTTGAATGGTGATTTTTTTACATTGTGTTGGAATTACGGCAAGAAGAGGATCGGAACAAATATAAGAGGGAGTCAAAAAGGGACCTATGCACCTATAAATAAACGGGATCAAACATACATACTGTTGGCGGACACGATCTTTGATATACATATTAAATAAATAAATACAATTTATTTTTTTGCTTTGGTGTTTTACTTTAGTTTTATTGCAAAATTTTTTTTTACTGGCCACCCTATTGTTAAGTTTGCAATTTGCATTTTCTTATTTACACCAGGGGTCTTCGTTTCATAGCACTGAGGTGCAACGCTCAACTCACACAGATTGTTATACTCTCTCGTTTTGTCGTAGTACGAGCGCAAAAGTTAGGTGACCATCTACGACCGTGCGACGATTCAGTTGCTTGCGGGCAAGCAAAAAGATAACAACGTACACGTATACTTCGTTTTCATACGAACGTACACGCATACTTCGTTTTCATTGTGCGACGTGGTATAGCAGCGCATAAAAGCGAAAAATATATGCGTGCACGTTGTTGTCTTTTTGCTTGCCCGCAAGCTACTGAACGATGCGACGGTAGTAGCTGGGCACTCAACTAGTCGTTTTTCACTAATACTGCTGCAGTTACTACACTGCTGCAGTTAGAGTTTTGGGGATCTCTGGTATATACATACATGCGTACATTTACCTGCGGTCAAGTCAGAGAGCGAGAGCGGCTCATACATACATACATACATTAAGGTACGTAAGCTATTGTTGGTGTTGTCCCAGTAGGTAGTGCTGTTGGTGTTGTTTTTATTACTGTGTGACAGGCTCTATTGTTTTTTGTTATAGCTCCCAAATTTGCTGCGCCAGTGCTAGGGTGGAGCTAAAAGTTTAGAGTCTTGGAAAATACTAGGGTGTCTAGTTTAGATTTGGGAATTGCAGTTTTTGGGTTAAATTTTTAATTTTGTGGAATATTTCTTAATATCAATTTCAAATAACGGGAATATCAAGAAAACAAAATTTTTTTTTCTGGACTAAGTTTTAAACTTTTTTTTGGAAAGTGGGCGTAGTAAATTAAAAAAAAAAAAAAAGTATTTTTTTTAATTTGCGGTTTTTTTTTGTTTTGTAAACTTTAAATTGGTGCGGAAATTGGTGTGAAAAATTTTGTTTTAATTAATTTTCGATTTTTGCGGTTAGAGAGTTTGTTGTTGAATTTTTTTGTAATTTTTACGATTTGGTTTAGCGGCGATAAATTCTTTTTTGTTGGAAATTTTATATTGAATTTTTTTTTTGCGTTGGAAATTTTTTAAATATCTGGAAATAAAATGGAGATCAATCGATTGTCCCAGGAAGAATTGGCTTACGAGATGGAGGCACGCGGACTAGCAGTAGCATCGGTGGAATCAATGCGGAAATCGTTAAGGGCATCGCGGGCTGTTGAACGTCGTGGGTCTGTAGACTTATTTAAGGATTATCCGTTCACTTTTGAGGAAGATAAAGTTGCGGTAGAGGCAAAAATAGTAGAGATAGGGAAGTTAGTTTCGGCTCTTAATGACGAAGGTAAACCATCAGATGGTATTAAGGTGACCACAAAACTGGAGTGGTGTTTGAATAGGATCGGTAGGGCTAAACCGGAAAATGATGACGATATGGCGTCACAGGCGGTTATAAGGAACAGGGTAATTTTGATGCTGGGTTATCTAGAAGAGATGAATGAGACAAACAGGAGTCGGAACAGGGTGAGCAACCCAGTGCTACATCACCAGGGCAAGTGGTCTCACCGGGACCAGATGTGAGACCAGTGCCAGTAAAGAGTTCCGAGGGAGTAGATCTAGTTAGTAGGATTTCGCAAGAGCCACCGAATCTGGCTAAATGGAATCTGAAATTCGATGGAGAAAGGTCGGGATTATCCCTGTATGCATTTTTGGAGCGTGTTGACGAGCTTAGCGAGGCACGCGGCGTTGCTAAGTCTTAGTTACTTAGAGGTGCAGTTGATTTATTTTCGGGAAAAGTTTTGCTGTGGTTTAGGTCGATTAGGCGTTCGATAACAACATGGAAAGAATTGGTTCGGGAGCTTAAATTGGAATTTCTCCCACCAAATTACGACGACTTATTAATGACTGAAATTCGAAGAAAGGACTCAGGGAGCAAGTGAGTCAATTGGAGTATATGTGGCTGCAATGAGGATTATGTTTGAAAGATTACAAGAACCGATTTCTGAAAGTAGGATGTTGGGAATAATTAGGGCGAACCTTTTACCATTCTACCAGACCCAATTGGGACTAGTCACACCTAGTTCGATTTCTGAATTAGTTGCTTTGGGAAGGAAATTGGAAGCGGTTAGGTCGTCGGTTGATGCTTTTGTTCCCCCTCCAAACCATAGGGCTAGAGGTTTGTTGGAGCCAGACTTGGCATACATGTCTGTTGGTGGTGAGGCTGCGTCAGTGAACCAGTCGGCACCCAGTCCGAGGAATAGGTATGGGCCGAATACTAGGTGTTTCAATTGCAAGCGATTTGGTCATGTTTCGGCGGATTGTAGGAAAACAATCAAGTGCTTTGGATGCGGTAGGATTGGTGCCATGAAGCGGGACTGTCCAATGTGTACAGCAAAGCCGAGTGGTACCCAAAGTGGTGGTAGGTCTGGTCTAGAGGGAAGGCGGTCTTCAAACCCCTTCAGGTCTGATTCTGACAGGAACAATAATTCCAATGTCGCAACAAACAATTCGGGAAACGCGAATTAGACACCTGGGACGGCAGGTCAGGTGGTCTAATAGGAGTTAGTAATCCTGCTAACTCCCAGCTGGCTATAATAGGGGATCGTCGAGTTGTTTCTTATATGGGTTATTCATTGGTGGCGAGCGGCCATGATCAGCGTCCACATATCGATGTGTCGGTTTTTGGTTTTTCGTTTCGAGCATTGTTGGATTCTGGGGCTTCACGTACGGTGATTGGTCGAATTGATTGGAGTATGCTACAGGCGTATGGCATCAGAGTTTCGTCATCGGTAAATATTCCTCAAATTATCTTGGCGGATGGTGGTCGAGTATCAGCGTTAGGCTCTATTTCGTTACCAATTGTGGTGGAGGGCAAGTCGGTCCTCATAGATTGTCTTATTGTTCCTGGTATACCTCATGCTCTTATTCTTGGTGTAGATTTCTG
Organism: Urophora cardui; assembly: GCA_960531455.1. Lineage (NCBI taxonomy): Eukaryota > Metazoa > Arthropoda > Insecta > Diptera > Tephritidae > Urophora > Urophora cardui. The sequence goes on from OY482674.1 coordinate 58,863,719, forward strand.
GACCAAGGCGGGTATAATCCCGGATCTGAGGGGCAGGGTATGGTCGTTTTCTCGACCGGAACAGGAGGCGTCGGTAGCGATTATGGACCACAGTGAATTAGATACTAGGCAATCTGAAGCTTTAGGTAGATTAGTTGGGAATGCTTTTGAAACTATGGCAGACGGGTTAGGTCGAACCCATCTTGTTGAGCATAGGATAAGGATAAAGGCAGGAGTTGAGCCTGTGAAGCAGCGATACTATCCGGTATCGCCTACCATACAGTCGCGTATGGACGAGGAGTTCAGGGATATGCTCAGCAAGGGTGTCATTGAGACGTCTCATAGTCCATGGGCTTCCCCGGTGGTCATGATAAGGAAGAAAGACGGTACATATAGGTTTTGTGTAGACTATAGAGTTCTGAATAAGTGTACCGAGAAGGATAGTTACCCCCTTCCTTATGTGTCGGCTACCTTGGATAAGCTGAGGGATGCGAAATTTTTATCAAGTTTAGACATCAAGTCTGCTTACTGGCAAATACCAGTAGAGAGGAGTTCTAGGCCCTATACAGCATTCACGGTGCCAGGTAGAGGTCTTTTCCAATTTAAGAGAATGCCATTCGGTTTACATATTGCGGCTGCAACGTGGAAGAGATTTATAGATTCGGTCATAGGACCAGAGTTAGAGCCCCATGTTTTCGTATATTTGGATGATATACTCATCGTAACAAAAACGTTTGAAAAACATTTGGAAATCCTAAAAGAGGTTTTGGATAGATTAGCTGAGGCAGGATTAAAACTAAATAGGGAGAAATGCAGTTTCTGTAGGCCTGAGTTAAAGTACTTAGGTTACGTCGTAGATGGAAACGGCCTACATGTTGATCCTGAAAAGGTAGAGGCAATGGTTAGGATAGAAGTCCCGAGAAATGTTAAGCAAGTGAGATCTTTTGTAGGTACAGTGTCCTGGTACCGTAGATTCATCAAAAATTTTTCAGAGTTAGTTAGACCTCTCACCGAGTTAACGAAGAAGAATAAAAAGTTCATTTGGAGTGAAGAATGTGATAGGAGTTTTAGAGAAGCTAAGGAACGTGTTAGTATTCCACCACAGAGAAGGAATGTTTGGCGGTCCTGTGGGCGGTCGAGAAGTTGCGTCCATACATCGAAGGAACGAAATTTAAAGTTATTACGGATCATTATACTTTGGTGTGGTTAAATAGGTTGAAAGATCCTTGTGGTAGATTGGCTCGTTGGGCATTGAAGCTTCAGCAATACGATTTTGAGATTATCCATAGGAAAGGGAAAGAATATGTTGTCCCAGATTTGTTGTCGAGAAATGTTCCTGTTATTTTTGAAATCTCTACGTCGGACCCTTGGATAACGAAAATGATTGAATCGGTGTCAGAGAATCCTTTGTCGTACCCTGCGTGGAGAGTAGAAGATGGTGTCCTTTACAAATATGTTAAACCTCCATACCCATTCATTTACGGGGAGGGGCCCGAATGGAAAATGGTTATTGAAAATTCTCAGAGAGAAAATGTTTTGAAAAGTTGCCATGATAGTCCGTTAGCAGTACACATGGGTGTGAGGAAAACGTTCGCTAGAGTTGCTCAGAAGTTTTATTGGCCGCGAATGAAATCCGATGTTGCTAAGTATGTACGAACTTGTAAGACATGTCAACAGGTAAAGCCTGATAATAAACAGCCAGCTGGGGGAATGATAGAGAGGTCGAAGGAAGTTGAACCGTGGTAGATGATTTGTGTTGATTTGGTTGATCCTTTGGTAAAGTCGACTCAAGGTTACCAATATATTCTTACGGTTGTGGATTATTTTTCGAAGTTTCCATTGTTGTTTCCTTTGCGCACAGCGACTGCGAAGAGTGTCTGTAAATTTCTTGAAAATGATGTTTTTCTATTGTTTGGCGTTCCGAGTTCCGTTGTGTGTGATAATGGACCCCAGTTCAAGAGTCGTGAGCTTCAGGGTCTCTGCGGTGTCTACGGCGCCCAGTTGCGATATACTGCGCATTATCATCCCCAGGCTAACCCAGCGGAACGCATTAATCAAATTATCAAGACTACGCTTAGGGCTTACTTTTCAGAAAACCAGAGGTCATGGGATCAGCAATTAGCGAAGGTAGCGTGTTGCATTAGGTCATTACAGCATGAGGTGTTAGGAGTTACACCATACTTTGTTAACTTTGGTCGGGACATGGTGCTTGAAGGTAGTCAGGGTTATATAAGGTCTTTAGGAAAGCAGGAACAATTGAATTGCGAGGAGAGAGCTAGAAAGTTAGTGGAGATTAGAGCAGACATAAGATTGAAGTTGGAGCAGGCAGGAGCTAAGTTAGCTAAACAGTATAATCTTAGGAGAAGAGATGTACAATATATGCCAGGAGAGTTAGTGTGGAGGAAGAATTTTGCGTTGTCCGATGCGGCTAATTATTTTGCAGCGAAGTTAGCGCCGAAGTATGTAGGTCCTTTTGTGATTAAGAAGAGGGTATCTCCTTGGACATATGTTTTATTAGATGAGAATGATAGGGAGAAAGGAACCTGGAATGTGAGGGATTTAAGGCCGTATCGGGATAGGTAGCATTAGGGCCAAAGAAGGAAGTTTCCTTCTTTCACGAGGAAAGGGTGGAGTTGTCGCGGTCTGATCGCGACAAAATATTTTTCCTTTTGCTACTCCCACTATGTATGTATGCACTGGCAGAGCAAATTTTCATTTGTTTTGTTTATTTACCTTTTATCCTTTGTTCCCAACGGGGAGCGCACCCTAGCGGCGACAAATAAAGTTAATTGATTCTGCCATGCCAGTACTGCCCTGGCGGAGTGTTTTGCAAGCTTTTGCCTTTTAGCGGAGTTCCCCACCAAATTGTTATACATATATGTAAATATGTAGGACGTAAATAAGGAAAAACAATGAGTGCGGAAGGCGCAGAAAGGGGTGTCATCGCTTTCGTCCCTTTTGCGGTGCATTAAGGCATCCGCTAGATGAAGGCAATTTATGTGTGTGTGGTTGTATATCATTGGTCGGGGCATCGGAGATGACCGCACAGGTTAGCGGTTCGGTGCGACCGGGTGGTTACCAACACATACAGCCTGATGGTATGTACAAAAATGTATATGCTGGCGCGCAGCCTTCGGCCTGGCTCGCGGGTGCGCGCCAGAATACTCTTGTATGCGAGTGCGGTAACAACTTTTTTGTGCGTGCGATTTTTAGATTAATTGTAAAAGCGGTGTTTTTGGTGTTTAGAAGAAAAATTTGAAAATTTAGCAGAATAGAGTGGTGGAAAAGTGGAGAGATTAGATTAAAGTGTTGAGAACAAAAAAGTGTAAAGTCTTGAGGGGAAGAAAATATAAAGAAGAGTTAGAGGAAAGTTAGGGTGGTTACAAAAAAAAAAGGACAAAAGGAAAAAAAGGCAAAGCGAGCCTTGTGTGTGGGGTTTTTTTTTGGTTGGTTGCGGACAAGCGGCTAGGTGGACCGTAGCGGATCGGTGGTGGACACCGCTGGGATCTTGAAGCCGGAACACACTCCGGCTCTGATAAGTATACTCTGTGTTGTTATTGTATTGCAGTTTGTCGCCTCTTTGTTTCGTTCCCCAATTTCCTTAACCCATCCTTCTAGCATCCCGCAACCAGAGCCCAGTCATTTGGCGGCGGGTTAAAGTTGTTCCTCGCATCTCAGGAACTGTGCGAGTGGGTTCGTAACCTTCCGGTTGGACCTCACCTCGGGTGCACCCATAAAACATTTGTTTGTCAAAGTTTGGGTATTTTGGAAAAAATTTGTTAGTATTTTATTTTTGGTTGGTCTTAAGTAGTTTGTGTGTTGGATTTATTTTATGTACCCACCCCGTCTCCACTGAGAGAGTCGGTGCATTCGTTTTAGTTATTGTCACCAAGTGTTGTTGTTTTGCCCTTTTTGTATTCAGCCGTGGCGTTTTGTTGTTTGTATAAAAGGGTAGGTGACCAGGGATGCCACTAAGAAAATTTTTTTCCTACCAAAAACCTACCAAAATGGCTTCGAGCCTACCATTTTTTTTATACTCAGCTGTACTAGTACACAGAGTATTATAGTTTTAATCACATAACGGTGGATTGTAACAGAATGAAATAATCGAGATAGATATAGACTTATATATATCAAAATGATCAGGGTGAAAAGAGAAATCGATTGAGCCATGTCCGTCCGTCCGTCTGTAAACACTCTAACTCGCGCAAAAATTGAGATATTTTGATGAAATTTGAAATGCAAGTTGGTATCGAGACTGGAACGGTTGGTATTGAAAATGGGCGAAATCGGACCATGACCACGCCCACTTTTCCTATATAGAAAAAATCGGAAATTTGGTATCTCAGTCACTAATATAGCTAGAGCGATGAAATTTTTCCAACGTGTTGAGCTCAGGCCCCTATGAAGAAATTTGATGAAATTGGGCGATGCCACGCCCACTTATTAAGGGTCAAACATTGAAAGTTTTATATGTGGATGAAATTTGGTACGCGTGATTTACTTACTTAGGGCCTTTTCACATTACTCGGTACGACATCGGATCGACATTTTTTGCTCGGTATTTTCAGCTTACCGAAACGATTCCGCGTTGCTGTGTTTTTCACACTTGTGGGAATACTTTCGGTGCGTAATCGGCAGAAAATAGGAAAACAAACATCGAAATTTGCAAAACAAAATTTTTAACTTCAACAAATCACTCAATAATAAGAATAATGTCTTCTAGCGAAGACGAAGACATTATAACTTGCTACATTTATAGCTAGGCTGACCATAAATATGAATCGAAAATGAGGGACAAAATTTCAAATGATATAAATACGAACATATATTTATGAAACTTGAAATCGTAAAAAATATTTTTTCATCAAATAATAGGCTTACAAACATATGTAATTCACATTCTCTTCAGACTTTTTGTTTTAACAAAAATAAACAAATTTGCAAGTTTAATTATAGGTATCTACAATAAAGCAAGCATAATGCTACGATAAAAAAGAATTTGGTAACTTAATTTAATGTCCACAAATCAATTTTAATACGATTTACCAATTTCTTTCAAATTAATTTGCCACACAGCAGCCACAAAAATTTCATTCCAACAAACATATAGTCAATGAGGATGGTAGTTATTATCGATAACTACTTAAATTCTGATGAGAAAAAGGGCTGCCACCTCAACCTTTTCAATATAAAACAGATTTTAAACAAAAAGGGGATTATTCATAGTCAAAATAAAATATTGATTTTAACTAACTTAAAATCAGCTTTTATCAAGACTATGAATATGCCCCAAAATAAATAAATGAGGGACAAATGAGGGACACTAGGAAAAAAACAGAACATTTTGAGGTTTTCCGAAAAAACAAAAATACGAGGGACAGACTTCTGAAAAACAGAACGGTCCCTCAAAAAACAGAACGGATATTTATAGCCGAAACGAGTTTTTTACTGACTTTGTTCTTCTTCTTTTATTACGCCGCAAAAATGTATGCAGCAATTCCTCAAATTTTACTGACCGGTCTTACCGCATTGCGGTATACCGAAATTAATCCGCTCCGATTTCATGTATGCAACACTAATTGAAATACATGTGGTCGGTAAGGTTTCGGTATACTTTCGGTAAAAACCAAAAATGTCGATCCGATACCGCACCGAGTAATGTGAAAGCGCTCTTAGGTAAACGTTTGGACGGAAAATTGTTAAAATATATGTGAATTATAAAGTGACCTAATAAAAACATTTTAAGCAATATCTCTGTCAAATATAAAGATATATTACTGAAATTTTGTGGTATGAGTCCAACTACGGATGTAAAACAAAAAACACAAAAAATTTGGAAAATGGGCGTTGCCACGCCCACTTATTAAGGGGCAAACATTGAAAGTTTTGTGAGTCATAACTAAGAAACCGTTGAAGATATATCGATGAAATTTGGTATACGTGATACACTTACTTAGGCAAAAGTTTGGACGAAAAATTGCCAAAATCGGTTCACCACGACCACTTTTATATATGGGTATTATAAAGTGACCTAATAAAAACATTTTAAGCGATATCTTTGTCAAATATAAAGATATATCATTGAAATTTTATGGCAGGAGTCTAACTCGACAAATAATTGATATATAATGACGAAACTTGGTGTGTACACTTTTATTACTTGTGGTAATACATGTTCAAAATTTTAGCGAAATCGGTTGACGACCACGCCCACTTTTATATATGGGTATTATAAAGTGGCCTAATAAAAACATTTTAAGCGATATCTTTGTCAAATATAAAGATAATTCATTGAAATTTTGTGGCATGAGTTCCACAATAGACTGGAGAAAAAAATAGAAAAATTTTGGAAAATGGGCGTGGCACCATCTCTTTTTAGACAAAGGAATATACGAGCACATAACTCGGCAAATAATTGAGATATTATCATAAAACTTGGTTTATACACTTTTATAACTTGTGTTAATAGACACGCAGAAATTTATTGAAATCGGTTTATGACCACGCCTACTTTTTAACAAAGATATTTCTGGAACACCCTTTAGGAATTTTTAACGTGACATCTTTGTAGCTAGAAGTCATAAACGAATGAAAGTTTGCACAAAGAATAATATTTATATGCTTAGTTGGATGACTGATAAAAATGTTGAAAATGGGCGTGGCTATACAGGATATACATTTTGTGGAATAACATTTCAGGAATAATGAGGGCAATCAACTGATCCTGAAGGAAACGTAAGAAGATTTATCGAGGGAAATACCGGACATTGTGTCCACTTGGTACAGCAAACGCATTTACTACCTAAGTAGGCCTGATGGCCTGTTGTGATACCACATGGAGCTCTTTATTACACATCATGTAGACGAACAGCCTTGTTTGCTTCATATAGCGTAAAACGTCAGATGCTTTTCTGTTTTCCATCTCCTCCAGTTGTGTCTGTGGGGGCAAGTGTACTTGGTGCTCAAAGAAAACGTTCTTTTTAGCAGAGTTTTGTGACAAAACTCTACTGAGAAGGCATGTTTTCTCAACAGTGTTGTGGCAAAGTGAAGAAATGTACCAAATCAATTATGTTAGTTGAACGAAGGCAAAAACCATAGTGTATGGAGAACAGTGACTTGACTCTGGGATGTGTGTCAAAGAGGTCGAACAGCTGTGCTTAGCTCATTTTGAAGTTGTTGTTATGGCCCAATGACGATCATGAATGCAATATAAGTTGCTCTTCTTCTTTCTGCTTTGTAGGCTGTTAAATTTACATTCTTGCACATGTTATTCGTGGAATAGCTGGCGTTTACGCCCTCTCCGGGAATTGCGTTTTAGAAACTCAGCCTTAATTTCTTTTCGGAATTATTAATTGTTTTTTTTCTTTCAAATCCCAATTCCGGAATTGCGTTTCTGTCTTGATTACTACGACCATGTCATTATGATCCCTTTTCTTACAACAACCACATCCGGCCGCCATACCAATCTGTACCCCCGAAAGTCGCCGCTAAGTATACCAATCTGTCCCCGATTTTGACATTTGCCAATGACATATCGACTTTTTTTTATCGATTTTCGATGAGCTGTGGGACTTGTATATGTTGACTATGGCAAAAACCTACCAAAATTCAAATCGTCCTACCAACCTACCAAAAGGAACAAAACCTACCAGTTTTGGTAGGAAAAGCCCAAAAGTGGCATCCCTGTAGGTGACACAGTTACTTGGAGCTTTTCGGCCGATTAGTTGAAGACAAAAACAAAGTTTTCTCTTTTTCCTCCTACGCGTTTCGATGTTTTTCAGATCCTCATAAGAGAGTCTGATTTATTAATTACACTGTGGGACAAAATAAACAAAATTTAAAGAACTTTTTTCGAGGTTAACATATGTTGTAGGCGCATATTAGCCGAAACCGGTTTGTCTCCAAACCAAACTTGACAAGGGATGACGGAAGATCGTTCCACAATACATCATATGTTGTAGGCCTTATCAAGCATTAACAGACTGCATACTTAGAATTTCCAATACATCCTCAAAATCTGGAGTTAGGGGCCAAAAACCCCTTTTTCATAGGTTAAGTCATATATTATACCACAAAATTTTCTCTGTTTATCCCAACAATATGATTTTGAATGTCGTTGAAAAGATGACATTAAATCACTTTTAACAGTATACGAACTGTTAATGTATCTTGATAAGTGACAGAAAAACTGTAGAAACAATGTCAAAAATTCAATTTTTGTTAAATTTTTCATTTTTAATCACGTTTTTCTCGAATAATTTCGTAACCAGTGTATGTTTTAAAACATTTCGAAACAATCTACTATTAATTTTGTTTTCAACGACATATAAGTTTTTCATATCCGCGTAGGCGTTCCTAGGATGTTCTACTTTAATTAATTTCTACTGTGAAATTTTTCATACTAAAATTCCTAAATTTGGAAATATGTTGAAATAAAATAAAAAAAACATTATGCCAAACACATTTAAACATTTTAAAGACATTTTATCAAATAAAAAAAAAACTTTGCGAAAAAAAAAATAAAAATATGTCTCGTGCGAGAATTGAACCCGCGACCCTGCGTTGCAAACCTGTAACAAAACCACTCACCCAAGCCGCAACTTGCCGTTGTCGTGTCAAATTCAGCATTTCATTACCCACTACCTCAACATGCGTACAGTATCCATTATGAATGTACATGTCACGATAAAATATAATTTTATGCTAATAAATTTTACTATTCATAGATTCATTTTGAAGAAAAATTTCTAACTAAAAAATAAAACAAGTAAGGAATATATCTATACATTTTTAATATACAATTTTCAAAAAGCGCTGAGATCATATAAAAGTTGTTAAAATATCTTTATTTAATTTTAGAAAAAAATTTCATAATTTAATTTTACGCTATTTAATAATTTGTATACAGTGAATAATATGAACACCCCAAAACACATTTCGGTCACCAATGGATACTCTAAAATATGAACAATTGGCAAAAGCTCTGAAACATTAACATTTTTATTTTAAAAACTAACAAATACATATCGCGTGGTTGATAATTCAGGGAATTTCATGTTTTTTAGCTTTAAAAATGTATGTATATGCATGCATATTTATGTTTAGCTTGGTAATTCTGTAAACCCATATTTATTCGCATTTGAAACATATATGTATATATATATATCAGTGTTTCCAGAACTTTTCCAGAGTTCCAGCTAGATTCTCAAAAAAAAAAAGCTAGAAAAAGCTAAAAAAAATTGTTTCACACATAAAAAAAAACATTTAAAGCTAAAAAAAGAAGCTAAAAAAAAAAATACGAAATTACCCAGTAGAACTTGGAGCGAGATCTCCCCAAGCGAGAGCAGAAGAGTACTCTATTTGATATCCTTTCCGAGCAATATCAAAATTGTTTCAGTTTTGTTTTATTTTGTTTGTGTTTATTACTTCCCTTCCTAGTACATAGTTACAATGTTAACAGCGAATATAAAAAATTGTATGCTTATACACGAAGTATAGGGAGTAATGGAGTATCTATTAACAAGTACTCCCGGATTAATAAAACGATGATCCCAAGTCCTACTGCGTATTTTAATGCTTTATTAATAGGTGATTTCCCGTGGCAGTGATCCGGACAAAAAATTTGCAAGCCACTGCAACAACAATTTTTTGATCCTGATGTTTATCTGGATCAAAAAATCTATTACAATCTATACGGACCCGAAATGGATCTAGATAAACATCAGGATCACAAAATTGTTGTTCAATTTGCACGCAAAATTTTTATGCGGATCTGGAGGCGAACTCGCCTATTGTGTTTTCAAAACATACATAAATTCAAGGCCAATTTAACAGGTCGGTTCAAGATACATACACACATAGAGCGCTTTCACATTACTCGGTGCGGTATCGGATCGACATTTTTGGTTTTTACCGAAAGTATACCGAAACCTTACTGACCACATGTATTTCAATTGGCACTTTCACATTAGTGTTGCATACATGAAATCGGAGCGGATTAATTTCGGTATACCGCAACGCGGTAAGACCGGTCAGTAAAATTTGAGGAATTACTGCATACATTTTTGCGGCGTGATAAAAGAAGAAGAACAAAGTCAGTAAAAAACTCGTTTCGGTGGTAAATGTAGCAAGTTATAATGTCTTCGTCTTCGCTAGAAGACATTATTGTTATTATTGAGTGATTTGTTGAATTTTAAAATTTTATATTGTAAATTTCGATGTTTTTTTTCTTATTTTCTGAAGATTACGCACCGAAAGTATTCCCACAAGTGTGAAACACACGGCAACGCGGAATCGTTTCGGTAAGCTAAAAATACCGAGGAAAAAATGTCGATCCGAAGTCGTACCGAGTAATCTGAAAAGGCCCATACACGCCGTGACCTTAATGTCGAACTCTCGTGACCGAGATGTCAAAACTATAAGGAAGACGAAATAATTTGACATTCAGCTCACGGGCGAATGATGGATAAACTCAGAGAATGAAGAATTTGACGAATTGTAAACACGAATGCATGTAAAGAATATGCAGAAGTAAACAAATTGGATAGGTGTTGAAGAAGAACAAGAAGTCAGCTGATCTGAAGAACCGACCTGTTTAGTGGAGCCTGCATAAGTTATTTATTTTCATATACTATGTATATGCAAATTTGTACTTCAGTGTCAATAAAAATAACGAAATGTTAAAAAAAATGTTTTACATTCAAAAAATGGTAACTATGATGACTGTATGTATGTATATGAGCAGCAAGCAGCGCTCATTTTTTGGGGAGTTTTAGCAAATAAAAAAGCTAGAAAAAAAAGCCAAAGCTAAATCAGAATTTTTCCAGCTAAAAGACAAGAAAAAAAGCTAAATCTAGCTTGAAAAAAGCTAGAATGACAACGCTGATACATATGTACATATATGCAATGACATCGCCATGTAATGATTAAAACTGAATCACTTAAAAAAATTTTACGTGATAGGTACCTATATCAAAAAATTATGTTTATTACCGTACCTACTTTTTTAAATTTGAAAACCGTTTGGAAACGTTAGTATTTTCCGAAAAGAAAAAAATATACCCTTGGAACATTTTGGTTTACTTTTTCGCGATTCTAATATACCTACATACATATGTATCTTGTCTTTTGACGACACTTATTAGCTCTATTCAATAACAAAAAAATTGTTACGAATTTTTCCTAAATAATGACAGTTCTCCATATAAAAGTGACACTTTTTTAGGAAAAATTCGTAACAATTTTTTGTTATTGAACACAGATATTAGATATTTAATAAAAAAAAATTTTAAACAATAAAATTTATTTAAAAGAAAAAATAACATAGTAGACACGGGAGACGTGAGCGGATCCGAACCCGCGCCGTACAATTCGCAGTCCCTACACCTAAGTAGTTTTTGCACGGTCACGCTCAGCAATAAGTATTTAAGCTTTTCATATCCCTGCAGCGAAAATACAATCTAGACATATACGCCGACAGTGATTCCGGCGGCGGCGGCGCTATTCCAAAAACATTTCGGCGGCGGCGGCGACGCCGGCGTGCTTTTTCGCGCCGGCGCGCCTGCCCCAAATCTACAAATCACAATCCTTATTCAAATATTAATTTTATTTAGTTACCTTAATATCGCTGGCTGAATGGAATAAATAAACTAATTTCCACCTTAAGTTGTTGAAACTTTTTTTATTAACAGCAAAAAACAATTGTTACATAAACTAAAATATAAAATAAAGAAAATAAATATTAAAGAATATACACAAATCCATATGTAAGGGTAAATTTAAATTCATTTGCTTATTTTGTATGATAATAAACATGCATACATATATTTACATATGTACATATTTATATATATATAAGGCACTTTAAAATAAATATATGTATATACAGTGTTGGAAAAAATAATAGGGACAAAATTTTGCAATTCTCCATTTATTTAATTTTAAGACCAATTAATAATTACTAGGGCAACAGAAAATATGCCCTAAAAAACTCGTTTTTAGCGCTAAAAATATGTCCTTAAAAATATGATTTAAGCGCTAAAAATATGCTCTTAAAACTTGGTTTAAGCACTGAAAATATGTCCATAAAATTTTTTTATATACTTAATAAAAAGATATATCTACGGCATAGTAGGTTGTGTGCTCACTTTTCATGCAAGAGGTTCCAGTTCAAACCCTGGCCCGGACAAATATCAAAAATTAGTTTTAAATAAAATTGAAATAGGTACAAAAGCGAAATCAAAAATTCACATTTTATTAAATTACAATACTTTTTGTAACAGAAAATTATTTTTATTAAAGGTACATTTTATAGGTACAAAAGACGAAATAAAAAAATTCATATTTGCGAAACACATCTTCGTTACCAAAAGAAAACAAATATTTTTACATACGAAAATATATATAAGTACATACATATATATATTTATGTGCATGAATTTTAAATTTTATGTGTTGATGGCAATCAAAATTCCAGTACAAAACTTCCATACTTATTTATTCAAATTGCTATTGCTGTAAACTACAAAATTTTGCGATAAATTTTCAAATAGGGAACTATGTCGATTGTGGCGGTAAAAGTTTTTAAACGTAGAAAAAGATCTTTCCACGTCAACTGAAGTTATCGGGGCGTATTTAAAAGCAAGAATTTCAGTCACGTGTAGCGTTCAAACACTGACGACTGGTTGTTTGTTTGAGAAAGTTGAGAAGATATATTTTTCAGAATCGTAAACCCAGTATTTATACTCAGCTGTACTAGTACACAGAGTATTATAGTTTTAGTCACATAACGGTGGATTGTAACAGAAGGATATAATCGAGATAGATATAGACTTATATATATAAAAATGATCAGGGTGAAAAGAGAAATCGATTGAGCCATGTCCGCCCGTCCGTCCGTCTGTAAACACTCTAACTCGCGCAAAAAGTGAGATATTTTGATGAAATTTGAAATGCAAGTTGGTATCGAGACTGGGACGGTTGGTATTGAAAATGGGCGAAATCGGACCATGACCACGCCCACTTTTCCTATATAGAAAAAATCGGAAATTTGGTTTCTCAGTCACTAATATAGCTGGAGCGATGAAATTTTACCCACGTGTTGAGCTCAGGCCCCTATGAATAAATTTGATGAAATTTTGGAAAATGGGCGGTGCCATGCCCACTTATTAAGGGTCAAACATTGAAAGTTTTATGAGTCATAACTCAGAAACCAGTGAAGATATATCGATGAGATTTGGTACGCGTGATATACTTACTTAGGCAAATGTTTGGACGAAAAATTGCCAAAATCGGTTGACGACCACGCCCACTTTTATATATGTGTATTATGAAGTGGCCCAATAAAAACATTTTAAGAGATATCTTTGTCAAATATAAAGATAACTCATTGAAAGTTTGTGGCACGAGTTCCACAATAGACCGGAAATAAAAAATAGAAAAATTTTGGAAAATGGGCGTGGCACCGCCTCTACGTATTCACACTACATCCGGCCCGACTAAATCGATTTAGTCGCAAGTGTGTATAGGCTCTAAACATTTTGCGATCCAGAATCGCGATCCATCAATACTCGATACTACACTGTCAATATGAATCGCGATCCACGGATTTCATCAATATATATTGACCGTCTGACATACGCCTATGTATGTAGATACACAGCTGATTCGTGTAGCACATTTGAATGAAGCATTGCGCATGGTACAATAATTTAGAGGTAGGCGCATGGGCGAATTCAGAAACTACTTTTTTTATTTCCAAAGGTAAAGTGTAATGTCAAAATCCAAGCGAATTGTAATCATGGCCAATAGGAATGAGCGAGTCCCAAGCGAATTCAGATTTTAACCACGGCGAAATATAATTTTGACATTACACCCTACCAATTACAACAACAAAATACATATGGATTTTCTGAATTCGACTCTGCGCCTACCTGGTATATCTGCCTTGGCATTGCGAAAATTATTAAATTCGCCTTGAACTTGTCAGACAAAGAGGAATGGCAAATAGTATACGTATATACAAAACAAAGTTGCCAGAGTAAGAAATGTAAATAAGAACAATTTTACGAGCGAGAAGGAAAAATATGAATTTATAGCAAAATATGCCAAAAATATGCAAATAAGTCAAGATATGCAAAAATAAGCCTTTTGACCTAAATATGCGAAAATATGCCCTAACAAGTTAGGCTTATTCTCTTCGTCTTGAGCTAAAACGCCGACATATATTTATCATATGTAAATAGGACTGCAACAGAAAAATATGCATTTGCATATCTTCTGTTGCCCTAATAATTACCATATATTGATGCTTACACGGAGAGGACATGCTTCAATGATTCTGGGGTGGTTTTTGTATAATAATTTAATTTTTATGAATAAAAATAATGAAATGTATAATTTAAGTTGGAAATAATAATAGGGACAAACTTTAAATTCGATTGTTTTTTTTTCAAATAAACTACAATATTACTGCTGCAGCTAGATTTAAACTAATGTTTAGTTGAAGCTCCTTTATTTTTTATAACTTCCTTACTTCTTCGTGGCATAGGGTTGACCAAATCAGCGCAATTTGCAACTGGTATTAAGTACCAAGCTTCTTTAATTTTTTTTCCATAACTCTTGCTCATTTTTCCATTTTTTATCCCCCATCGTCTTCTTTAATATTCCCTATAGGGCTGACGTTCGACAACTGTGATGGCTACTCAGCAACTTTCTTACGTTCAAATTATGAGTTTTCGATTCTGGAGGCATGTTTGGATCATTTTCGGCATCTAATGATATCAAGGAGGGTTGAAATGGTGCAGTTTTGAGTAGAAAAATTAGCAACAGACCTCGATAAGTAGGACTAAATGGAAGAGATCCCAGAAAAGTTCCGTATCTGAGAAAAAATTATGTAAGCCAACGAACTGAAATTTTCCAGTAGCTTAAATTCTTTAGGACTGAGGCTAGTAAAGTAGGGAACAGCCAAAGTTTTTGTTAATAACTTTTAACCGGCAAAAAATAAAACATTTCCGCATTCAGCTTCGTGTTCCTGAGGTCAAAACATGTCGATTGGTTCCTTTTTTTTTTAATTTTGAAGAACTTTAGCAGTTAGCAAAACTAGGAAAATATGTACACATCTCGCTCCATACGGGTATGGCGCACCAGCGCACGCCGCCGCGCCGATACGCCGATTTCACGGATTATGGCGGCGGCGACCGATTATGAAGGCAATCGGCACGGCGGCGGCGGCGTCAATCGGCGGCGTATATGTCTAGTACAAACATATTGTACATATGAAATTTTTCATACTAAAATTCCCAAATTTGGAAATTTCTTGAAATAAAATAAAAAAAACATTATGCCAAACACATTAAAATAATTTTATCAAATAAAAAAAACTTTTCGGAAAAAAAAAATATGTCTCGTGCGAGAATTGAACCCGCGACCCTGCGATGCAAACCTGTAACAAAACCACTCAGCCAAGCCGCAACTTTCTGTTGCTGTGTCAAATTCAGCATTTCATTACCCACTAACTCAACATGCGTACAGTATCCATGTGTAAAGCATAGATCGGCAAAAGTGTCCCGAACGCGCACTCTTATTCTTATATGCTCTTTTGCATGGAGGAACAATAAAGGAGAATGCATAACGACATACCTTCATACATAGTGGGGCCAGAAGTGTCATGCAAAGAGGAATGTGGAAGAATTTGACAGATGTGGCCCCTATGGAAATGCTAGGGTGCGTGTGTGTGTGGAATATGTCAACAAAAAAAATGCTTGTGTTCGTGTGTGTTTATGAAGATTGAAGAAGAAGTCAGCTGATCTTATGCATTCTCCTTTATTGTTCCTCCATGGCTCTTTTGTTGTACATATAACATAATACATACATTTTTAAAATTGCCGAAAGCTTGTAAAGCAAAGCATTGTGGCGCCACCAGCAAAGTCAACGCTTTCAAATCGGCTTGCGTGATTGGTTGTTGTCATGTAGAGGATCAAACGGTTATCTCCGCAAATTTATTGTTAACCCACCGTTACTCGCGCACTTATTTTAGGACGTTGTTACTCGCTTTATTGAACAACCCTGGTACAACCAGAAAAAATGTATGACGGTAATTAATAGTGTTGGGGTGCAATTTACACCCCGCGCGAGTAACGGCGAGTTAATTTAATACCCTGCAAAAAATTATGCGATTAGTCTTTAAAGGGATGTGTTCCGGATTGCTCTCTTTCAGGTAATGTATGTAGTATACTGTTTAACACAATAGCACAGCTGTAAGGTGTATGGTGTAATTGACTAATTAATTGAATATCAAATGTGCACTTATTTATTAATTAAAAAAAAATAAAAATAATTATGTATATACATACATATGTACATTTGGATGTGTGTATAATTTTTCACTTTAAATGGTCTTTTGAAATTGCCTAAAATATTTGCTTCACCTACCCTGTAAAAAAATGTGCGATTAATCTCGAAAGAGATTTGTCCCGAATTGATCTCTTTCGAGAACAATTGGTCCACAATTAGTCCCCGATTGTTCCCGTACGGGTATAAATGTAGACTAATTGTAGACCAATTGTGATTAATCTCTTTCATCCCGAATTTGGATAAATGACGATTAATCGCTTTCATCCCGAACGGGTACAAATCTAGATTCATTGAATGTATGTAGAAATTTTACAAAAATATTCAATGTATTTAAAAATTGTTACAACAAGAGGTAAAATTAATCGAACTACCTTGTTATTAAAAGAACAATGATGAATAATAATTTTGATATTTGCGTGCGTATACATATAAAGAAATTAAAAATTATAGAAAATCCGAAAAAATCTTTTTATTTTGAGGAATATACATGTACCTAATATCGTAAGCAAGTATCAATTTTTTTATAAACAATCACTCACAATGCTCAGATTCAACTGTCACGCAAAACAAAAATTGGGAGTCGAGTTTTTTTCATACGCACGCCGTTCAATTTCGGTTACTCTCATATAAATAGTATGGGCATGAGAATTATTTGACAGTAAATTGACGGCGTGCGTCGATATTAGGTAGCGTAGTTAGGCGGGTTTTACTGTATTCTGAACTCTGTCGCTGTAAAAATTCATAAGAAGCTTCTAGATTTTCGACTGCGTCTGGCGTCAATTTGCAAAAGCAAAACCATTGCTTTTAGTGTTAATTCTGCCGCTGCCCAAAATCATAAGAAACTTCTACATTTTCGACTGCTTCTGGCGTCAATTTCTATGTATGTATGTGTGTATATAACAAATACTTCTATATTAGTAGTGTTGAATTTTGAAGTCAGCAAACATTAGAGTACAGTACAGTACAGTAGAGTACAGATATACCGTTAGGCAAAATCCCATGGGCGTCGTTAAATTTTTGTTTTGAAAAAATGAGGTGGAACTAAAGAAATATGTTAATACTACATATTTGACATTCAACAAGTGCCACATAAATTAATAACCTTGTGATGTCATTCAAATTCATAAAATTTATAAAATCTAAGTAGGCGTCAGAAACTCAATGCAAAAGTACCTACTTACTTAGTAGTGGTTTAATTTTTTAATATAAAAATTATTTGACAGCACCTAAACGATGATGAAATAATGACCGTGTTTTTATTTTACATTCTTATATATAAAATAATAAAAACACGGCTAATAAATACAAACATATGTACATACATATATACAAATTTGTATTCGAAAGATTACGATTTCATTTCTTAAACCACTACACTGTGTTTTTATATCAATCATGACACTTTTGTATGAAGGGAACGACGACCCCTTTTGAAAAGCCCTTTCGTATTTTTTTCTATAACGCTACTACAATTTTACAAATGTGTGTGTGACATATATTCACATATGCTACCACAAACAAAACTTACGCATGCTAATTTATGATTGTCCGAATTCAAACACAATAATACCCTGTGGGGAAAATCTCTAGCTCATAAATGATGCGTAGCAGGTGCATTTTTCGGCACTTCTATTGCGAGGTAAATCTCTTTTGTATGTTAGCAACTGGCGAATTTAACCACTGCCACTTAATACCATGTCTCCAAAATAACGTGTTTCGCTCTTTTTTTCTGCATTTTCTCTCTCAATCTTGTTTCCACACGGAAACCAGTGCCGAAACTCGCCAATTTCCATACAAATTTCTGAGCGAGTGAAGATTGAAACACTGTTTCATTCTGAATCATCTTTCCAACCTCGATGATATCGATGTCTTCTCTAATTTTGTATCGAAAATCTATCGAAATCTCACACAGACCAAAACAAAGACGCAAAAATAAGCAAACATACAAACATTTAAGAAGAATAAGAAAGTGAAATGTCAAACTGAATCACGATTAGCCACGTGGAGACGGGTTATTGAGCGAGATGTTTTGCTAAATGTTTTGTTGGTGAAACAAGTTATGTGGAGACGGGCTTTTAGTGTAGCATTTGAAACACATAAAGCAAGTGCCGCGATGGCACAGGGGTCAACGCGTGTGTGTTTCAATCCCCAGCGCGAGTTCGAATCCTATCGGTGTCAATGCGAATATTCACACCTTTTCACTGGTTCTGAGCCAAAAATTGACCCTAGTTATTGATGTCCAGCTCATAGGCACTCAAAGTACAATTGTTTTTGTTTTGATCTGAATCATAGGAACAGATACATATTTTCACTTCAAATATAAAAATTTTCTTTGCACTTCCATAAGCACTCAGATATAAAAAAAAATTCTATGTAAGTGCCTATGATTCATATGTATGTGCAGAGCAATCGCACTTTGTATAGGAAGCTCGAACACTGCCGTAAGAAATCGAAATTTACACTAACAAATGTGCAAAGAAAAAAAATAAAAAAATTACAGCACTGAAAAAAATTAGTATTCAAAAAATTTTGATACGGGCTACCATTTGAAAATAAATTCTACAATAAAATTTTAGTGGAATTTATGTACATATAGAAATCTTAAATGAGCAAAAACTTTCTCAGTGCATTTAAAAAATTTGTAGATGTATTGTGTTTTGCACTTTCAATACGAGAGTGTTGCGCAACCCTGCCCTACAGGGTAGCAATATAGAAGTATCCCTGCAAAAAATGCGATCACTCCGGGATACATCCGGGACAACTCGCAAGGGAGCATGCGATTACTGCCCATTTGTATCTCTTTATATGGGTTGAAGTGTTCTCTTTTGTTTGAGCATGTCCTATGAAGAGACTAATTGTACCCAGTTTGTACCCGAACGGGTAGCAAAAGCGCACAATTGTACCCGTTTTGTACCCGAACAGGTAGCAAATGCGACACATCCATTTGTGCGACTAATTGTACCCGTTTGATACCCTTTCGGGTACAATTCGTCTACAATTAGTATACATATGTACCCGTTCGGGTACAATTGGGAACAATTGTAGACTAATTGTACCCGAAAGAGAGCGCTCCCGGACAAATCTTTTTAGAGACTCGTCGCACACTTTTTTACAGGGATTATACACATATCCATATGTACATATGTATGTATGTATGACTAAAAGCAAATCCGTTGCTTTTTCTGTGAATTCCCAGCAGTATTTGAGGTAAGGAGCTGCATATTCAGTAGAATATTCATTATGAAAAATAGCCTGAAACTAAGTTCAAAATTCATTGCTGAAAAAATAACTGAACACGCAGTGAAGACATCAGGTGTACTGAAATACATGCTATGGAAGTTCTCCCTGCATATTCAGGCCTTTTTTCCTACAGAAACTCTCCCTTCTCGTTCGGCAGTTTTTAGGTAGTTGATTTTCGACGCCACCTCTATATAAAAACGAAAGGGAAAGTTCAGATATTAGAACTACATCTCTATTGAATATTCAGTAGGAAATATGTGCTGTTTTCCAGCTGATAAATACTGCTGGGTTCTGCCGCTGTCCAAATCCAATATTTTTATGAAAGGAATGAAGTTTCGATTTTTACTAAATCAAACTTCATCTGCGTTGATTGAAGTCATTCGTTCTTAAGTTTTTGAGTGAGTAAGATCACCTATTCAAGTGAAGTTTTATTTTATCTAAATATTTTTTTCAGGTGCGGTTTTTAATTAATAAATAGTTAAAGCTTAAATATATAAATATTTTTAATAAATGAAACGTACTTTTAGTGATTTTATTCCCTTTTCAAAAGGTAATTTGGAAGCGATATTCCCACGAAATTGTGGTAAGTTGAATGTGAAATTCATAAAAAAAAAACACATATGTATATTTGTATATACATGTATTTTTTTGCATTAAAAGTGTTTCAAATCTGTGAAATTTGGGCATAAGTGCAGAATACCGACCGTTTAGATAGATTTTTTTGGGCTCATTAATATTAGAGCTGCTAGCGGGGTAAAAGTGATATTTTCGAAATATTTAGTAAAGTATCTGACCGATTCTTAAAATTAATACGATGTTGGAAAGGCAAATTAAAGATTTTAATTTTCGCAAAAAAAATTATTTTTTTAAATAAAATGTGTTTTTTTTTTCTAAAAATTATGTCATTAACCACTTGTTAGGATAAGTGCAGAAGAAAGCCCAAAAAAAGGCCTTTAATTTGATATATAGATGTTTAAAATTAGATTGAGAAGCAATTATTAATTACCAGACCTGTTATTTAATGATTAAAAATTTTAATGATTACACTGCTCTACAGCCAAAAAATACTCTGAACGCGACCATCCTATTTATATGTAAAATCGGTCGCTGATTCCGAAAATCGGGCTCATTTTTAATTCTATGGGAAGGTTTTTGAGATATCGGCAATTTACCGTTATTTGGCCAATGGCTCCACTTAATCCTGTATACCTCTTTAACGCAGTGAGCTATCTTCCTTGGAGTGACACTCAACGAAAGAAAATTAAATTTCCTTTTCATCCCTGCTACAAAATTTTTCTGTAACTCTTATAGTTTCTGAAATATTGACGATTCAATTTGAATTTTTTCGATTTTTTACGATTTTTTGAAGAAAAAATTGACTTTGTCAGGCAATATCTTTTAAACCAATGTCTTCACCTTCGGTTTTACTCCTTTACGTGAAGCTCCATTCTATTGGGAAAAAGATAAGCTATCAACGAAGAAAATCCATGGTAAAATAGAAAAGTTATAGGCGATCAAGTAAATACATCCAAGTCGCGCAATGCCTCTGCACGGGTATATTCTATGCATGTTATACCAATACCTACACATCTGCAGTAGCAGCACATTGGCAGCGCAGTAGATAAAAGCCCATTTACGGGTATAACATGCATAGAATATACCCGTGCAGAGGCATTGCGCGAGTTGGATGTATTTACTTGATCGCCTATAACTTTTCCATTTTACCATGGATTTTCTTCGTTGATAGCTTATATTTTTCCCAATAGAATGGAGCTTCATGTAAAGGAGTAAAACCGAAGGTGAAGACATTGGTTTAAAAGATATTGCCTGACAAATTCAATTTTTTCTTCAAAAAATCGTAAAAAATCGAAAAAATTCAAATTGAATCGTCAATATTTCAGAAACTATAAGAGTTACAGAAAAATGTTATAGCAGCGATGAAAAGCAAATTTAATTTTCTTTCGTTGAGTGTCACTCCAAGGAAGATAGCTCACTGCGTTAAAAAGGTATACAGGATTAAGTGGAGCCAGTGGCCAAATAACGGTAAATTGCCGATATCTCAAAAACCTTCCCATAGAATTAAAAACGAGCCCGATTTTCGGAATCAGCGACCGATTTTACATATAGATAGGATGGTCACGTCCAAAGTACAGACAAAAAATTTCATTTTGTGATCCAGTGTTATTAATTAAAGCATGTATTGTTGTTGTAACTATTTAATGATTAATAACGATTATTTTCACTTTTTTAATGATTAAAAGTTAATTAAATTATATAAAACAATAATTAATCGATTAATTATTTTTAATTGCACAATTATTTAGATTATTTTCAATTATTTTTAATTGCATGATTAACGCAATTACTTGATTATTTTCAATTATTTTTGATTTTTTTTAATTGCATGATTAATACAATTATATGATTATTTCAAATTATCTATGATTTTTTTAATTGCATGATTAATTAATTAATCGATTAATTATTTTTAATTTTTTGTTTCTTTTCAAATTTACGCTTTATTTCAGCTTGTGAACAAATCATACAAATGTACATACATACCTTCATACATATGTACATATGCACATGCATACACACATCTATGCACACATGCATACACACATATATGCACACATGCATACATACATATATGCACACATACATATATACATACACGCATACATTTTTACATTGTAACAATATAAATACGAATTTTAAATTTAATTTTTAAACCATAGAATTACCTTTTAACAATACTAGTTTTTCAAAAGAAAAATTGGTTAAAGATTGGCGTCTAGGAGAATTTATAATTCCTGCGAAAGAGAAAAGCCTTTCGACAGGACCAGACGAAGTCAAGGTACTATTAAATAATATAGCAGCTTCCTTCAGCAAGTCGTAGCTTTTCCAAATGTCCACATCTATCGCCGAGTCGCTTATATAACTATAGAGTTGATTTTGGACAATGGTTTTGAACGTATCTTTATTTGGCGACATTTGCTCAAACCGCGAATCATCTTCATTATCTGCAATAAAGACGAAACACTTGTTTTAACATATGTTTATGTATGGCGAACTTTTTGTTCTGCGATACGGTCTAATGTATAGGTATATATACATACATATGTACTTTAATTTATTTACCATCATCGCCGAAATTAAAGAATTTGGATCGTTTTGACGTTTGCTTAGCCCTTAGATTGGCAATTTCAATGGAAAGTTTTCCTTGTTGGTGATATAGCATTTTCAGGTCAAATGAAACCTTTTTCAAGTCAAGTGAAACTTTTTGTAAAGATTTGGGGAAGCTTAGTAAAAGAAACGAACATTATTTAAGCTTTGCTGCAGGCAAATTAGAGTTGCAGTTAAGAGATAGATTTAGAACTTTATTTTCCTTATCTCCTGAAGCAAACACAGCAATTACTGCATCTGTGTTGACGCCTGATGTGAAACTCAACTGGCTAAAGGTCTTACAGAAAACAAACGGTGATCTAACCGAAGAGAGTATTTATGAAAGAGTCGTAGCAACAATTTGTTTATATAGCATTTTCAGGTCAAATGAAACCTTTTTCAAGTCAAGTGAAACTTTTTTCAAGTCAAGTGAAACCTTTTTCAAATTAAGTGAAACCTTTTTCAAATAAAATTAAACCTTTTTCAATTTAAGTGAAACTTTTTTCATTTCAAATGAAACCTTTTTCATTTCAAATGAAACCTTTTTCATTTCAAATGAAACTTTTTTATTTCAAATGAAACTTTTTTCAAATTATATGAAACCTTGTTTAGTTAGTACAATAACATTCTTATATAAATTTTTTGTACACGGCAATTGCTACCCTGTAGGGCAGGGTTGCGCAACACTCTCGTATTGAAAGTGCAAAACACAATACATCTACAAATTTTTTAAATGCACTGAGAAAGTTTTTGCTCATTTAAAATTTCTATATGTACATAAATTCCACTAAAATTTTATTGTAGAATTTATTTTCAAATGGTAGCCCGTATCAAAATTTTTTGAATACTAATTTTTTTCAGTGCTGTAATTTTTTTATTTTTTTTCTTTGCACATTTGTTAGTGTAAATTTCGATTTCTTACGGCAGTGTTCGAGCTTCCTATACAAAGTGCGATTGCTCTGCACATACATATGAATCATAGGCACTTACATAGAATTTTTTTTTATATCTGAGTGCTTATGGAAGTGCAAAGAAAATTTTTATATTTGAAGTGAAAATATGTATCTGTTCCTATGATTCAGATCAAAACAAAAACAATTGTACTTTGAGTGCCTATGAGCTGGACATCAATAACTAGGGTCAATTTTTGGCTCAGAACCAGTGAAAAGGTGTGAATATTCGCATTGACACCGATAGGATTCGAACTCGCGCTGGGGATTGAAACACACACGCGTTGACCCCTGTGCCATCGCGGCACTTGCTTTATGTGTTTCAAATGCTACACTAAAAGCCCGTCTCCACATAACTTGTTTCACCAACAAAACATTTAGCAAAACATCTCGCTCAATAACCCGTCTCCACGTGGCTAATCGTGATTCAGTTTGACATTTCACTTTCTTATTCTTCTTAAATGTTTGTATGTTTGCTTATTTTTGCGTCTTTGTTTTGGTCTGTGTGAGATTTCGATAGATTTTCGATACAAAATTAGAGAAGACATCGATATCATCGAGGTTGGAAAGATGATTCAGAATGAAACAGTGTTTCAATCTTCACTCGCTCAGAAATTTGTATGGAAATTGGCGAGTTTCGGCACTGGTTTCCGTGTGGAAACAAGATTGAGAGAGAAAATGCAGAAAAAAAGAGCGAAACACGTTATTTTGGAGACATGGTATTAAGTGGCAGTGGTTAAATTCGCCAGTTGCTAACATACAAAAGAGATTTACCTCGCAATAGAAGTGCCGAAAAATGCACCTGCTACGCATCATTTATGAGCTAGAGATTTTCCCCACAGGGTATTATTGTGTTTGAATTCGGACAATCATAAATTAGCATGCGTAAGTTTTGTTTGTGGTAGCATATGTGAATATATGTCACACACACATTTGTAAAATTGTAGTAGCGTTATAGAAAAAAATACGAAAGGGCTTTTCAAAAGGGGTCGTCGTTCCCTTCATACAAAAGTGTCATGATTGATATAAAAACACAGTGTAGTGGTTTAAGAAATGAAATCGTAATCTTTCGAATACAAATTTGTATATATGTATGTACATATGTTTGTATTTATTAGCCGTGTTTTTATTATTTTATATATAAGAATGTAAAATAAAAACACGGTCATTATTTCATCATCGTTTAGGTGCTGTCAAATAATTTTTATATTAAAAAATTAAACCACTACTAAGTAAGTAGGTACTTTTGCATTGAGTTTCTGACGCCTACTTAGATTTTATAAATTTTATGAATTTGAATGACATCACAAGGTTATTAATTTATGTGGCACTTGTTGAATGTCAAATATGTAGTATTAACATATTTCTTTAGTTCCACCTCATTTTTTCAAAACAAAAATTTAACGACGCCCATGGGATTTTGCCTAACGGTATATCTGTACTCTACTGTACTGTACTGTACTCTAATGTTTGCTGACTTCAAAATTCAACACTACTAATATAGAAGTATTTGTTATATACACACATACATACATAGAAATTGACGCCAGAAGCAGTCGAAAATGTAGAAGTTTCTTATGATTTTGGGCAGCGGCAGAATTAACACTAAAAGCAATGGTTTTGCTTTTGCAAATTGACGCCAGACGCAGTCGAAAATCTAGAAGCTTCTTATGAATTTTTACAGCGACAGAGTTCAGAATACAGTAAAACCCGCCTAACTACGCTACCTAATATCGACGCACGCCGTCAATTTACTGTCAAATAATTCTCATGCCCATACTATTTATATGAGAGTAACCGAAATTGAACGGCGTGCGTATGAAAAAAACTCGACTCCCAATTTTTGTTTTGCGTGACAGTTGAATCTGAGCATTGTGAGTGATTGTTTATAAAAAAATTGATACTTGCTTACGATATTAGGTACATGTATATTCCTCAAAATAAAAAGATTTTTTCGGATTTTCTATAATTTTTAATTTCTTTATATGTATACGCACGCAAATATCAAAATTATTATTCATCATTGTTCTTTTAATAACAAGGTAGTTCGATTAATTTTACCTCTTGTTGTAACAATTTTTAAATACATTGAATATTTTTGTAAAATTTCTACATACATTCAATGAATCTAGATTTGTACCCGTTCGGGATGAAAGCGATTAATCGTCATTTATCCAAATTCGGGATGAAAGAGATTAATCACAATTGGTCTACAATTAGTCTACATTTATACCCGTACGGGAACAATCGGGGACTAATTGTGGACCAATTGTTCTCGAAAGAGATCAATTCGGGACAAATCTCTTTCGAGATTAATCGCACATTTTTTTACAGGGTAGGTGAAGCAAATATTTTAGGCAATTTCAAAAGACCATTTAAAGTGAAAAATTATACACACATCCAAATGTACATATGTATGTATATACATAATTATTTTTATTTTTTTTTAATTAATAAATAAGTGCACATTTGATATTCAATTAATTAGTCAATTACACCATACACCTTACAGCTGTGCTATTGTGTTAAACAGTATACTACATACATTACCTGAAAGAGAGCAATCCGGAACACATCCCTTTAAAGACTAATCGCATAATTTTTTGCAGGGTATTAAATTAACTCGCCGTTACTCGCGCGGGGTGTAAATTGCACCCCAACACTATTAATTACCGTCATACATTTTTTCTGGTTGTACCAGGGTTGTTCAATAAAGCGAGTAACAACGTCCTAAAATAAGTGCGCGAGTAACGGTGGGTTAACAATAAATTTGCGGAGATAACCGTTTGATCCTCTACATGACAACAACCAATCACGCAAGCCGATTTGAAAGCGTTGACTTTGCTGGTGGCGCCACAATGCTTTGCTTTACAAGCTTTCGGCAATTTTAAAAATGTATGTATTATGTTATATGTACAACAAAAGAGCCATGGAGGAACAATAAAGGAGAATGCATAAGATCAGCTGACTTCTTCTTCAATCTTCATAAACACACACGAACACAAGCATTTTTTTTGTTGACATATTCCACACACACACGCACCCTAGCATTTCCATAGGGGCCACATCTGTCAAATTCTTCCACATTCCTCTTTGCATGACACTTCTGGCCCCACTATGTATGAAGGTATGTCGTTATGCATTCTCCTTTATTGTTCCTCCATGCAAAAGAGCATATAAGAATAAGAGTGCGCGTTCGGGACACTTTTGCCGATCTATGCTTTACACATGGATACTGTACGCATGTTGAGTTAGTGGGTAATGAAATGCTGAATTTGACACAGCAACAGAAAGTTGCGGCTTGGCTGAGTGGTTTTGTTACAGGTTTGCATCGCAGGGTCGCGGGTTCAATTCTCGCACGAGACATATTTTTTTTTTCCGAAAAGTTTTTTTTATTTGATAAAATTATTTTAATGTGTTTGGCATAATGTTTTTTTTTTATTTTATTTCAAGAAATTTCCAAACTTGGGAATTTTAGTATGAAAAATTTCACATGTACAATATGATTGTACTAGACATATACGCCGCCGATTGACGCCGCCGCCGCCGTGCCGATTGCCTTCATAATCGGTCGCCGCCGCCATAATCCGTGAAATCGGCGTATCGGCGCGGCGGCGTGCGCTGGTGCGCCATACCCGTATGGAGCGAGATGTGTACATATTTTCCTAGTTTTGCTAACTGCTAAAGTTCTTCAAAATTAAAAATTAAAAAAAAAAAAAGGAACCAATCGACGTGTTTTGACCTCAGGAACACGAAGCTGAATGCGGAAATGTTTTATTTTTTGCCGGTTAAAAGTTATTAACAAAAACTTTGGCTGTTCCCTACTTTACTAGCCTCAGTCCTAAAGAATTTAAGCTACTGGAAAATTTCAGTTCGTTGGCTTACATAATTTTTTCTCAGATACGGAACTTTTCTGGGATCTCTTCCATTTAGTCCTACTTATCGAGGTCTGTTGCTAATTGTTCTACTCAAAACTGCACCATTTCAACCCTCCTTGATATCATTAGATGCCGAAAATGATCCCAAACATGCCTCCAGAATCGAAAACTCATAGTTTGAACGTAAGAAAATTGCTGAGTAGCCATCACAGTTGTCGAACCTCAGCCCTATAGGGAATATTAAAGAAGACGATGGGGGATCAAAAATGGAAAAATAAGCAAGAGTTATGGAAAAAAAATTAAAGAAGCTTGGTACTTAATACCAGTTGCAAATTGCGCTGATTTGGTCAACCCTATGCCACGAAGAAGTAAGGAAGTTATAAAAAATAAAGGAGCTTTAACTAAACATTAGTTTAAATCTAGCTGCAGCAGTAATATTGTAGTTTATTTGAAAAAAAAAAAAACAATCGAATTTAAAGTTTGTCCCTATTATTATTTCCAACTTAAATTATACATTTCATTATTTTTATTCATAAAAATTAAATTATTATACAAAAACCACCCCAGAGTCATTGAAGCATGTCCTCTCCGTGTAAGCATCAATATATGGTAATTATTAATTGGTCTTAAAATTAAATAAATGGAGAATTGCACAATTTTGTCCCTATTATTTTTTCCAACACTGTATATACATATATTTATTTTAAAGTGCCTTATATATATATAAATATGTACATATGTAAATATATGTATGCATGTTTATTATCATACAAAATAAGCAAATGAATTTAAATTTACCCTTACATATGGATTTGTGTATATTCTTTAATATTTATTTTCTTTATTTTATATTTTAGTTTATGTAACAATTGTTTTTTGCTGTTAATAAAAAAAGTTTCAACAACTTAAGGTGGAAATTAGTTTATTTATTCCATTCAGCCAGCGATATTAAGGTAACTAAATAAAATTAATATTTGAATAAGGATTGTGATTTGTAGATTTGGGGCAGGCGCGCCGGCGCGAAAAAGCACGCCGGCGTCGCCGCCGCCGCCGAAATGTTTTTGGAATAGCGCCGCCGCCGCCGGAATCACTGTCGGCGTATATGTCTAGATTGTATTTTCGCTGCAGGGATATGAAAAGCTTAAATACTTATTGCTGAGCGTGACCGTGCAAAAACTACTTAGGTGTAGGGACTGCGAATTGTACGGCGCGGGTTCGGATCCGCTCACGTCTCCCGTGTCTACTATGTTATTTTTACTTTTAAATAAATTTTATTGTTTAAAATTTTTTTTTATTAAATATCTAATATCTGTGTTCAATAACAAAAAATTGTTACGAATTTTTCCTAAAAAAGTGTCACTTTTATATGGAGAACTGTCATTATTTAGGAAAAATTCGTAACAATTTTTTTGTTATTGAATAGAGCTAATAAGTGTCGTCAAAAGACAAGATACATATGTATGTAGGTATATTAGAATCGCGAAAAAGTAAACCAAAATGTTCCAAGGGTATATTTTTTTCTTTTCGGAAAATACTAACGTTTCCAAACGGTTTTCAAATTTAAAAAAGTAGGTACGGTAATAAACATAATTTTTTGATATAGGTACCTATCACGTAAAATTTTTTTAAGTGATTCAGTTTTAATCATTACATGGCGATGTCATTGCATATATGTACATATGTATCAGCGTTGTCATTCTAGCTTTTTTCAAGCTAGATTTAGCTTTTTTTCTTGTCTTTTAGCTGGAAAAATTCTGATTTAGCTTTGGCTTTTTTTTCTAGCTTTTTTATTTGCTAAAACTCCCCAAAAAATGAGCGCTGCTTGCTGCTCATATACATACATACAGTCATCATAGTTACCATTTTTTGAATGTAAAACATTTTTTTTAACATTTCGTTATTTTTATTGACACTGAAGTACAAATTTGCATATACATAGTATATGAAAATAAATAACTTATGCAGGCTCCACTAAACAGGTCGGTTCTTCAGATCAGCTGACTTCTTGTTCTTCTTCAACACCTATCCAATTTGTTTACTTCTGCATATTCTTTACATGCATTCGTGTTTACAATTCGTCAAATTCTTCATTCTCTGAGTTTATCCATCATTCGCCCGTGAGCTGAATGTCAAATTATTTCGTCTTCCTTATAGTTTTGACATCTCGGTCACGAGAGTTCGACATTAAGGTCACGGCGTGTATGGGCCTTTTCAGATTACTCGGTACGACTTCGGATCGACATTTTTTCCTCGGTATTTTTAGCTTACCGAAACGATTCCGCGTTGCCGTGTGTTTCACACTTGTGGGAATACTTTCGGTGCGTAATCTTCAGAAAATAAGAAAAAAAACATCGAAATTTACAATATA
Organism: Urophora cardui; assembly: GCA_960531455.1. Lineage (NCBI taxonomy): Eukaryota > Metazoa > Arthropoda > Insecta > Diptera > Tephritidae > Urophora > Urophora cardui. Next base: position 58,893,655 of record OY482674.1, read on the forward strand.
AAATTTTAAAATTCAACAAATCACTCAATAATAACAATAATGTCTTCTAGCGAAGACGAAGACATTATAACTTGCTACATTTACCACCGAAACGAGTTTTTTACTGACTTTGTTCTTCTTCTTTTATCACGCCGCAAAAATGTATGCAGTAATTCCTCAAATTTTACTGACCGGTCTTACCGCGTTGCGGTATACCGAAATTAATCCGCTCCGATTTCATGTATGCAACACTAATGTGAAAGTGCCAATTGAAATACATGTGGTCAGTAAGGTTTCGGTATACTTTCGGTAAAAACCAAAAATGTCGATCCGATACCGCACCGAGTAATGTGAAAGCGCTCTATGTGTGTATGTATCTTGAACCGACCTGTTAAATTGGCCTTGAATTTATGTATGTTTTGAAAACACAATAGGCGAGTTCGCCTCCAGATCCGCATAAAAATTTTGCGTGCAAATTGAACAACAATTTTGTGATCCTGATGTTTATCTAGATCCATTTCGGGTCCGTATAGATTGTAATAGATTTTTTGATCCAGATAAACATCAGGATCAAAAAATTGTTGTTGCAGTGGCTTGCAAATTTTTTGTCCGGATCACTGCCACGGGAAATCACCTATTAATAAAGCATTAAAATACGCAGTAGGACTTGGGATCATCGTTTTATTAATCCGGGAGTACTTGTTAATAGATACTCCATTACTCCCTATACTTCGTGTATAAGCATACAATTTTTTATATTCGCTGTTAACATTGTAACTATGTACTAGGAAGGGAAGTAATAAACACAAACAAAATAAAACAAAACTGAAACAATTTTGATATTGCTCGGAAAGGATATCAAATAGAGTACTCTTCTGCTCTCGCTTGGGGAGATCTCGCTCCAAGTTCTACTGGGTAATTTCGTATTTTTTTTTTTAGCTTCTTTTTTTAGCTTTAAATGTTTTTTTTTATGTGTGAAACAATTTTTTTTAGCTTTTTCTAGCTTTTTTTTTTTGAGAATCTAGCTGGAACTCTGGAAAAGTTCTGGAAACACTGATATATATATATACATATATGTTTCAAATGCGAATAAATATGGGTTTACAGAATTACCAAGCTAAACATAAATATGCATGCATATACATACATTTTTAAAGCTAAAAAACATGAAATTCCCTGAATTATCAACCACGCGATATGTATTTGTTAGTTTTTAAAATAAAAATGTTAATGTTTCAGAGCTTTTGCCAATTGTTCATATTTTAGAGTATCCATTGGTGACCAAAATGTGTTTTGGGGTGTTCATATTATTCACTGTATATAAATTATTAAATAGCGTAAAATTAAATTATGAAATTTTTTTCTAAAATTAAATAAAGATATTTTAACAACTTTTATATGATCTCAGCGCTTTTTGAAAATTGTATATTAAAAATGTATAGATATATTCCTTACTTGTTTTATTTTTTAGTTAGAAACTTTTCTTCAAAATGAATCTATGAATAGTAAAATTTATTAGCATAAAATTATATTTTATCGTGGCATGTACATTCATACATTTAAAATGAAATACCCACATATGTATATATGTGATATGATGATAAATAAGTTAAAACCAAATTAGTAGTTTTTTAATTTGGTTGATTATTTTTTTAGTAAGTGGCAACCGTGTAAACAATATATGACTTTACATCAGACCAGAGTTCTGCTTCGATCAGTTTGAAGTTCGGGTATAGCATACAACTCATTGTGTACGTACGTTTGATACCCGGCAAACCGTAAACGTACGAGCTACAGCTCGTCTGTGTGCTTTCATACTAAACAACACAGCGATCGAACGGTTTGGTTTGAAACAAACATATGTACAGGTTAAACGATACGACCGCTGTATGATCGCACGAGTATACATATGTACATACTATAGCTTTGTTCGCGTACTTTCTCCAACAGTATTTACTCAGCAGCCTCCAACAGCCAGGTGTTGGAGAAAAATGTCACCTATCCTCTCACAAGAGAAAAATATCGTAAGAGGTAAACGAACACAAAATTTGCAGAGTTCAACAGCTTTGGCAAACAGCTGATTTTTATTTACATTCACAAGCCCCAAATTCAAAGGATAAAAAGGATTAAAATTAAAATGATAATAAAATTGGTGGAAATTATTGCTGTTAATTATGTATATATGTACATATAACATAAAAATAATAAAATAAAACATAGTTTTTTTTCTTATTTAATTTCTTTTGATTCGTTTTGGGTTTCGTTTTGGTCAGTCTTAGGCTCGCAAAAAGGTTTTTTGAAGTTCGGAAATGCATCCGGAACTCTATTTTACAATAAATCGGCACTGTTTGTTCTATATAAATGCTAATGGATTTACAATTCTGCCTGAAAACAGTGGAGATATATGCACATATGTATGTATGTATCTTCAATACAATTAACTTCATGTTGTTGTTGTTGTAGCCACCAAGACACTCCCCGTAGGTTTTGGGGAGTGTAGGGGATGTGACAGTCCTTTGCCGGATAAATCCGGTCGCTCGGGTACTAGTCTCTTCTGAAACTAGCCCGACTGTCGTGCGAACGATTTTTTCTGGCCATAATCAACCTTCTAGGCCGGTGGGTTTTAGTCGCGTCTTACGACAGGCATTCCTTACAACGGGTATATTCTAGACCCCCTAACCCGCTGGGGTTCGCTGTTACTATCTAATAAATAGGATTTCATTGTAATAATTATCACACTAACAATTGCTTTTCTTTGTACCCATGTCCATACTGTTTTCCACCGCAGTATGTCTTCGCGTCTGCTGCCCCGCAGAAGAGATTTCAATTTAATGCACCCGGCCCCGGCCATGCTTTAAAAAAATAACCCTCTATGGACCGATCCACAGTACTTTTGAGTAGAACAAACTTTTGCGTTGGCGGCATTTGGCCGCGCTTTAAAAAAAATAGCCCCAGCCAGCAAAATTTCCTTTCTCGAATTATATCTGCGGAGCGATCGCGAGTGTTATAATTAGTAAAATTGACATCCATAGAAGATTTCCCGAAAGTTCTAGTGGTTTGAAAATAAATACGGCGGGCGCATTATACTGAAGCCGACCCACTGCAGAACTATTCTCGGAGGGTGTGCCACCCACTGCCTAGAGTGGCTGCTATTTTTAAAATCCGGATAATTGTGTTTTAGTTAGAATTTGTTGTCTATCCAGGCTCAGTGAAACTTTCAGGAAATATTCCGTAGATGATAATTCATCTTATCTTAACACTTTCAACTATTATTAAATTATAATATTAAAGTTCTCCAGAAATAGAATTCTCCCGGCTGAGGGTTATTTTTGTAAAGCGCGGCTGAAGGCAAAAGGTGTTCTATACAAAACAACTGTGGATTGCTCCATGGATATTAATCCAGAAAGAGAATTCTGTCGGCTGAGGGTAATTATATTGAAGCGCGGCCAAAAGCCGCCAACGCAGAAAGATGTTCTACATATACATACATTAATTTAACAAGGAATGTCTCCTGAACTATAAGCGTCCGGAGGGTAGTACTTTGTTTTTTTGTGATCTGTGAGACCACCCCTACCCTCTGGAAAATTAATTATTATCGGATCGTGGATCATTATATACAAATTTTCCCTCTATCCAGGCTGGGGATCCAACCCATGACCTCTGGTATGGCAGACTAGCCACTGTCCGCCACACCACAGTGGCCACAACACTCCCCACTGCACCACAGCGGCCCCGTTAATATATATTCCCGCAAAGGATATTACAATTTACTAAGGTACATAATATGCATATAAATACTTCGCAAAAAGTATGTAACTTATTTTGCATATTTAATTTATCCATATTTGTTGCCAATTTAGTGTATTTTTCCAATTTTATAATTGATTTGTATATTTTGCAAATCTTGTTACTTGCAAAAATTCAAGTCAGCTGTTGTTTGATCAGCTGTTTTCCTGTTGGAAAAGTGCTGTTGGCAAAAATGTGTCCAACAGAATTCAACAGCTTCTCACAAAATGCAATGTAAGTTTTCTCTCTCAGTTGGTTCTCTTCTGTTGGAGATTTGGCGTAAAAAAACGGCGACAAAGTGTTTGTTTTTAAAAGTTTTCGAAAAACATCAAAAAATATCCGTAAACGAACAAAACTTATAACGAACCGATCGATCGCGATCATTGCATGTTTATGCGATCATTCGACTGTACGAAAAACTTAAAAGTGGTTTTTACAAAAAATCTAATAAAAGAAAAGGCCGCAGTGAAGTGTGGAAAGTTTTTTGTGAAATTGAAGACGAAAACGGGTGTCAAATTAATGAATTTGTACAATTCGGCCGTGTGCCAATCGGTAGAAAAAATGAAATTTTGACATAAGGGAGTAAAATTTTTACAGTATTCGTGGTGGATTTAAACGTCATAATTTTTTTTTTAGGTAAAATTTTGACATTTTGTAAATACATACACATACAAGTAACACAAATATTTAAATACAAAATAACATCAAATCTTTACATGAATACATTTCTTTTGTTCCATTAATACTGCCATCAAAAATTATATGCATTTTACGGTTTAAAATTATATCGTTGCCCGTTTTCGCCCAAATGTGTATCTTTGTAACTGTCAAAATTTTCTCTTCCGTTTGGCACAGCAAAATAGGTTTTTTTTTCAACAGGTCAAAAATTTTCTACCTCGTTTTGCCATAGAGAAAAATTTTACCGTTTGGCAAACAGCCTTCGAAAATAATTTTGATGCAATGCAGTGGTGGGAAAATCATAAAAATTAGTTTCCAACTCTTTATAATTTTGCCCTTAAAATATTATCCATTCCAGCTAGCAGTGAAGCAAGTGAGCGCACATTTTCACTTGCTGGTAATATATGTAACAGTCGGAAAGCGCAACCGCCTAGCTCCTGCGCTTATAGACAATATGCTTTTTTTAAATTCAGTTTTAAGAAATGAAAATCTTATATTATAAATGTGAAATGGAAATTGTGTTTAAACTCAATTGGCGAGAAAACCGCTAAACGGATCCTCACGAAACTTTGCACACCTAGGTATTTTCACCCGGTAATTGCTATAGGCATATTTTTAATCTGATTAAAAGTCAGGGATGGGCACCTCCCATACAAAATTTTCCTTTTTTTCGTAATATCTCTTGAAATATTTGTACTAGAATAATGAAAATTTTTGCGAAGGAATAATACAAAAATATATACTCAACGGATAAACAATTTAGGTCTTGGTAAAGCAGGGATGGGCACTCTCCTCCCATATAAACTGAAAATTTCACATCGAATATCTCTGGAAATATTTGTAGCAGGGTACTGAAAACTGGTGTGAGGGCATATGAGATAACTATGTATTAAACGGGAAAAACACTAGGTCTTGGTAAAGCAGGGATGGGCACCTCCCATACAAACTGAAACTTTCACAGCGAATATCTCTGGATATATTTGTAGTAGGGTACTGAAAACTGGTGTGAGGGCATGTGAGATAACTATGTATTAAACGGGTAAAACTGCTAGGTCTTGGTAAAGCAGGGATGGGCACCTCCCATACAAACTGAAATTTTCACATCGAATATCTCTGGAAATATTTTTAGTAGGGTACTGAAAATTGGTGTGAGGGCATGTGAGATAACTATGTATTAAACGGGTAAAAACTCTAGGTCTTGGTAAAGCAGGGATGGGCACCTCCCATACAAACTGAAATTTTCACATCGAATATCTCTGGAAATATTTGTAGTAGGGTACTGAAAATTGGTGTGAGGGCATGTGGGATAACTATGTATTAAACGGGTAAAAACGCTAGGTCTTGGTAAAGCAGGGATGGGCACCTCCCATACAAACTGAAATTTTCACAGCGAATATCTCTGGAAATATTTGTAGTAGGGTTCTGAAAACTGGTGTGAGGGCATGTGAGCAGTGATGCCAAGTGTAGGGAAAAGAGGCTACATGTAGGGAAATTTGACCTCAAATTTGCAGTGTAGGGAAAAAAGGACAGATTTTCAAATATTAGCTAAATGTAGGGAATTTTTGAAGTTAAAAATTTTCGTTTCCTTTGCAACGAATTATTTTTTTCGAATAACCTAAAATTTTTTAATAACTACAATTAAAATGTTTCTGCATGCTTGAATGCAATATTTCGTAGCCATGGGTAATGGTGCAATTTTTTTGGCGCTGATACAATAACACCAGCGCCAACTGTAGCGCTAGCGCACGGTTCTGGCGCAATAACACCTTTAGCGCAATTGACATGGAGTAATAGATAAATAACACTTGTTCGCTTCTTACTGTCTGATATCCCCGTTTTATTTCTTTTGGCGCAATTCTGATTACATACACGTGGTCACAATAATTGTGCCACAATTAAATTTTGTTTTAAAAATCATTTGCATATATTTGTTAAAATATGCTGGAGTCTTCGTTTAGCTGCATATTCATTATGGAATACGAGGGTCGGCTCCACCCTATTAAACAGAAAAATTCCGGGTCCGAGCGCATTATATCGAAATTTCCCCTTACCATTTACCATGGGTAACAAAAATAATTATACTATATGCTAATAAATATATTATTTAATTTTTTTATTACATATTTCTCTCTTATTTACAGATAATGTCAGTTTTGTCTTCTTTCTTTGTGAAAGTAAAATATCAATACCCTTTCGTATTAGCGATGGTTCGGTGTTGGCGTTAGCATACATACATAATTGTGACGGTGTCGTATACGCTGTGTGTTATTGGCGTTGTGGTGGCCCAATTTTACACCAGCGCTATATTGGAGCCGGTGCTAGAGTTGGCGCTATATTAAGTTGGCGCATTTTCCAAATCGGGGTTAGCGCAATAGCGTTAGAGTTGGCGCTAGCACAATTGCGCCGCGCAGCGCAGTGTTACCCATGCCTAATATTTCATAATTGTACTTTATTCTGATCTGGCAATATATTCTTTTACCTGCTTACAGGGCTTCGGAGCAAAATTTTTGTTTCGTCAGCTTCGCTCACACAAAAACCCCTAATCCAATTCAGGGTGTTATGCGTTTCCGTACCCATTAGATGGTTTGCAGTTAGGGGTAACCGACACTTTTTCAAGCCAAAAAGCCGTTAATACATGAAATTTATTTGGAGTCAACTAAAATATTTTATAAGCTGACTCAGAATTTTATTAAAAAAAGCGTAATAAGGATTGATAACTACTTTATTATTGAGCTCTCAAGACCATTTTTTTTTTTTTTTGTTTTGTTTTGCCGATAACGTCGGCAAGGTCACTGTTGCTGGATGGTAGGTTGTAAAAAAAAAAAGGAAAAAATGAAAAGAAAAATTAATACAAGCAAGACAACAAGAAGTCTGATGAAGAGACGTGGTGGTCTCCGAAATGGATCTATAACTTCTACCAAACAAGTATTAATCTTTCATACCAATTTTTCCTTACAAAAAGATGGTCTTGAGAGCTCAATAATAAAGTAGTTATCAAAATAAAAAAAAGACCAAAAACCAAAAAGTAATAAGGATTGATTAGGTCACGTGGTTTTTTGAATAAAAACTTTATTTGCATCAATTGTGTGTGTGTTTATTTCAATATAGAAATATGTAGGGAAAAATTTTGTTAGCGTAGGGAAAAATAGGGAATTTTTTGGCATGCCGTAGGGATTTTTGGTCCAAGAATATTGGCATCACTGCATGTGAGATAACTATGTATTAAACGGGTAAAAACGCTAGGTCTTGGTAAAGCAGGGATGGGCACCTCCCATACAAACTGAAACTTTCACAGCGAATATCTCTGGAAATATTAGTAGTAGGGTACTGAAAACTGGTGTGAGGGCATGTGAGATAACTATATATTAAACGGGAAAAACACTAGGTCTTGGTAAAGCAGCGATGGGCACCTCGCATACAAACTGAAACTTTCACAGCGAATATCTCTGGAAATATTTGTAGCAGGGTACTGAAAACTGGCGTGAGGGCATGTGGGATAACTATGTATTAAACGGGTAAAAACGCTAGGTCTTGGTAAAGCAGGGATGGGCACCTCCCATACAAACTGAAATTTTCACATCGAATATCTCTGGAAATATTTGTAGTAGGGTTCTGAAAACTGGTGTGAGGGCATGTGAGATAACTATGTATTAAACGGGTAAAAACGCTAGGTCTTGGTAAAGCAGGGATGGGCACCTCGCATACAAATTGAAATTTTCACAGCGAATATCTCTGGAAATGTTTGTAGTAGGATACTGAAAACTGGTGTGAGGGCATGTGAGATAACTATGTATTAAACGGGTAAAAACTCTAGGTCTTGGTAAAGCAGGGATGGGCACCTCCCATACAAACTGAAATTTTCACATCGAATATCTCTGGAAATGTTTGTAGTAGGATACTGAAAACTGGTGTGAGGGCATATGAGATAACTATGTATTAAACGGGAAAAACACTAGGTCTTGGTAAAGCAGGGATGGGCACCTCCCATACAAACTGAAACTTTCACAGCGAATATCTCTGGATATATTTGTAGTAGGGTACTGAAAACTTGTGGTAGGGCATGTGAGATAACTATGTATTAAACGGGTAAAACTGCTAGGTCTTGGTAAAGCAGGGATGGGCACCTCCCATACAAACTGAAATTTTCACATCGAATATCTCTGGAAATATTTGTAGTAGGGTACTGAAAATTGTTGTGAGGGCATGTGAGATAACTATGTATTAAACGGGTAAAAACTCTAGGTCTTGGTAAAGCAGGGATGGGCACCTCCCATACAAACTGAAATTTTCACATCGAATATCTCTGGAAATGTTTGTAGTAGGATACTGAAAACTGGTGTGAGGGCATATGAGATAACTATGTATTAAACGGGAAAAACACTAGGTCTTGGTAAAGCAGGGATGGGCACCTCCCATACAAACTGAAACTTTCACAGCGAATATCTCTGGATATATTTGTAGTAGGGTACTGAAAACTGGTGTGAGGGCATGTGAGATAACTATGTATTAAACGGGTAAAACTGCTAGGTCTTGGTAAAGCAGGGATGGGCACCTCCCATACAAACTGAAATTTTCACATCGAATATCTCTGGAAATATTTGTAGTAGGGTACTGAAAATTGTTGTGAGGGCATGTGAGATAACAATGTATTAAACGGGTAAAAACTCTAGGTCTTGGTAAAGCAGGGATGGGCACCTCGCATACAAACTGAAATTTTCACAGCGAATATCTCTGGAAATATTTGTAGTAGGGTTCTGAAAACTGGTGTGAGGGCATGTGAGATAACTATGTATTAAACGGGTAAAAATGCTAGGTCTTGGTAAAGCAGGGATGGGCACCTCGCATACAAACTGAAATTTTCACAGCGAATATCTCTGGAAATATTTGTAGTAGGATACTGAAAACTGGTGTGAGGGCATATGAGATAACTATGTATTAAACGGGTAAAAACGCTAGGTCTTGGTAAAGCAGGGATGGGCACCTCCCATACAGACTGAAATTTTTACAGCGAAAATCTCTTGAAATATTTATAGTAGGGTACTGAAAATTGGTGTTGGGCATATGAGAAAATTACGTACTCAACGGACAAAAAAAAAATAAGAAAACTATCTTTGACGTCAAGAATGATATTTTTCTATGTAACTTTTTTGGACTAACTTCACAGCCCCAAAAATTTTTATTTTGCAATAAATTTTGAAATATGCATGAAAAAATGAAATTTCTTTCTTTAGAATGGTGAGACAACGATGAGAAAACGATTTAGCCAAAAAGTCTGCTCAAATAAACGATTTACATTTTTTTGAACAAATTCGAACATTGCTTCATATTCCAAAAATTTTATTTTTCAATAATTTTTGAACTAAGGGTGGGCAAACGAAATTTTTTCCTGGGCAAACCTGAGCAAACGATGAGCAAACGATGAGCAAACGATTGACTTGTTTTTCTTTTCTAAATTCACTTGTTGCGGTGCCAACTTCACAGCCCCAAAAATTTTTATTTTGCAATAAATTTTGAAATATGCATGAAAAGATGAAATTTCTTTCTTTAAAATGATGAGACAACGATGAGCAAACGATTTAGGCAAAAAAGGCTGCTCAAATAAACGATTTACGCTTTTTTTTGCAAAAATTCGATTTTGGCGGAGCCAACTTCACATTCGAAAAATTTGTTTTTTCAATAATTTTTGAACCAAGGGTGGGCAAACGAAAATTTTTCCTGGGCAAACCTGAGCAAACGATGAGCAAACGATTGACATATTTTTTTTTTTTTTTTAAATTCACTTGTTGCGGTGCCATCTTCACAGAGCCTCGGTTCGAAGTGAAGTGTTGCCAACTATATGAACTATGTTCGAATCAGCGTTACCAAGTGCTGATGCGAAATTGAGTGGGTTTTTCTCAGGTTTCTTATCTTTTTGATAAAACCAAAAACATTTTTACTTTATTTTACTAAAATGGATTCTATTGCGATAGCAGCTTTAGTAGTAGAGGAAGAGGAGCAAAGGATTTCTCTGAACGAAAAAAAGTTTTTGAGAGATCATAGCAATCCTTTTACTTTAAGTAAACAAGCGTAAATTTAATTACAGGCTGAAGATAAAAAAATAGTCTTAATTTTGCGTGAAAGAAATCTTTACCTTGTCCTTTTTTCTGTTTTTCATAGAATTATTTTGAACTATATTAAAGCAAATTGTATACAATAAGAGAGGAAAATTTCAATAACAATGTACCCGGCACCGGAACTTTCGTTTCTGGTAGATCACTAAAATGCAAACGCAATCTTGCGGAAACTTATAGTTCATTAATAACACAGTATTTTGGCGTAGAGCACCCTTATGCATTGCGAAGGCTGCCGCGCTTTGAAAAGTAACCATCAGCCGACAGAACTCTCTTTCTGGAGTTAGATCTGGAGAGATTTACAGTAATTTTGCGTAGTCGGGAGTGTTATAACTAGTGAAATTATCATTCACAGAACTTTTCCTGAAGGATTCATTGAAACATTCTTAGAGGTTTGAAAATAAATACTGCGGGCGCATTATACTGAAGCCGACCTTCCACCACTTGCAATATTTATTTGAACGCGTCTTTATTGAGACGAAAATTTTTACTAAAATCGTAAATTGTTGGTAATACACATTCATAATTCGTTAGTTGCTTTTTTATAGTAGTCAAACAATAATTATCAACTTCAGAAAATGCGTTATTATTCTTGGGTGAAAATATATTTTAATTTCCAAAACCTCCATACGCACGTAAATCACTCTTCTTACAAACAAAACAGCAACAGTCCCAAAAAATAAGCTGCTCCTGTTCTGCGAAAGTTGTCATTATTTTTTTTGAACTTTTGAATTTTGATTTCCTTTGAAAATATCTACATTCGAAGCAGAGAGCATTCGATTCATTTTTTTTTGTTTCTCTGTGCTTTGCTTTGCTGTGTAATTTCAAACAGTTCACACCCAGAAAAAAATAGTGTGAAATCAACCAAAAATCAACAAATTTTGTGGTTAATTTTTTTCAACACGATGCTTAATGTATGCCTTCATGTAATCGTGTAAATTTAACACTACTCTCAAGTGTTAGTTTAACAGGATGACAACTGTAGAATTAACACTAAAAAGTATTGAGTCTTCCTGTTGATTTTACAATTTTAACTAGTTAATGTTACAATAAAAGCTGGTTAAATTAACACGAAATGGTCCTGTTGAATTAATAATAACATCTTTTTGATTTTACATTAAATTTATTGTTAAATTAACTAGAAAGTCTTGTTGATTGTACAATTTATTTTTTTTTTAATAAAAAAAAACATATAAAACATAAAATATATAATCATCACTTCAATTAAGCACATTCGTACATCACCCGCACAACTGACCAAATTGAAGGCGTCCTTCTCATACGAACACAAATGTACCGGCGACAGTTTATACATGGGCGATAGTACTATCACTTGCACCGAGTAATATTTGGCCGCTAATGCAACAACCGCATGCTGCACGCAAACCCCTATTCGCTAAAAAACCTCCTCGTGATATTGCAACCTATGAAGAGGAAAAATAAAATATTGAACATTAAATACTTTTAGAAACAAAAACTGAAAATATAAATCGAAATTCACTATCGCGAACTGACAATGATGCTAAACTCGCATCACTGCCACGGCACAAAATTTTCCTTTTTTTTTAATTATAATTTGTGTTTTGCACGAAAATCTGACTTCAAATGATCAAAAAAATTATGTATGTTTCAAAATAGTTTTGACGTTCTTTTTTAACACTTTTTTTAGATTACATTGACCCTATGATCGTGTTGAATAAACCAAATTACAAATGTTTGAAAATTGTTTCGTGTTATATCAACCAAATTTTATTGTTAATTGTGGTTCTTGTTGTTTTCACATTTGTTTTCATGTTGTATTAACACTAAAATTGGGACGTCATTTTTCTAACATTTTTTTTTAGTTTATATTGACACTATCATCATGTTAAATAAACCAAATTCCAAATGACATTTAGGAATAAAATTTTATATTTGAATCATCTTGTATATTTTAAAATTTCTTCATGTTGTATCAACGATAAAATTTGGTTGAATTTCCCAAATTTTCAGATGACAGTTACAAAGCCAAAATCATGTTTCAAACCTCGTGTAATTTGAAAAAAATTGTTGCTGTTCTATGTGTAAAGATCGATCGTGTTAATTTTACATGAATCGTGTTGATGATTTTTTTTCTGAGTGCAGTTAACAGCAAAACACAGATAAACAAAAATTTCAATTTTCAATACGGCTTTTTGAAATTTGTTTTTTTTTACCTTATAATTGCGATTGTGTTCACATAAAAAAAACAACAAAATTCCTATAAAAAAATAAGAAAACTATCTTTGACGTCAAGAATGATATTTTTCTATGTAACTTTTTTGGACTAACTTCACAGCCCCAAAAATTTTTATTTTGCAATAAATTTTGAAATATGCATGAAAAAATGAAATTTCTTTCTTTAGAATGGTGAGACAACGATGAGAAAACGATTTAGCCAAAAAGTCTGCTCAAATAAACGATTTACATTTTTTTGAACAAATTCGAACATTGCTTCATATTCCAAAAATTTTATTTTTCAATAATTTTTGAACTAAGGGTGGGCAAACGAAATTTTTTCCTGGGCAAACCTGAGCAAACGATGAGCAAACGATGAGCAAACGATTGACATATTTTTTTTTTAATTCACTTGTTGCGGTGCCAACTTCACAGCCCCAAAAATTTTTATTTTGCAATAAATTTTGAAATATGCATGAAAAAATGAAATTTCTTTCTTTAGAATGGTGAGACAACGATGAACAAACGATTTAGCCAAAAAAGTCTGCTCAAATAAACGATTTACGTTTTTGTTTGCAAAAATTCGATTTTGGCGGAGCCAACTTCACATTTGAAAAATTTGTTTTTTCAATAATTTTTTAACCAAGGGTGGGCAAACGAAAATTTTTCCTGGGCAAACCTGAGCAAACGATGAGCAAACGATTGACTTGTTTTTCTTTTCTAAATTCACTTGTTGCGGTGCCAACTTCACAGCCCCAAAAATTTTTATTTTGCAATAAATTTTGAAATATGCATGAAAAGATGAAATTTCTTTCTTTAAAATGATGAGACAACGATGAGCAAACGATTTAGGCAAAAAAGGCTGCTCAAATAAACGATTTACGCTTTTTTTTGCAAAAATTCGATTTTGGCGGAGCCAACTTCACATTCTAAAAATTTGTTTTTTCAATAATTTTTGAACCAAGGGTGGGCAAACGAAAATTTTTCCTGGGCAAACCTGAGCAAACGATGAGCAAACGATTGACATATTTTTTTTTTTTTTTTAAATTCACTTGTTGCGGTGCCATCTTCACAGAGCCTCGGTTCGAAGTGAAGTGTTGCCAACTATATGAACTATGTTCGAATCAGCGTTACCAAGTGCTGATGCGAAATTGAGTGGGTTTTTCTCAGGTTTCTTATCTTTTTGATAAAACCAAAAACATTTTTACTTTATTTTACTAAAATGGATTCTATTGCGATAGCAGCTTTAGTAGTAGAGGAAGAGGAGCAAAGGATTTCTCTGAACGAAAAAAAGTTTTTGAGAGATCATAGCAATCCTTTTACTTTAAGTAAACAAGCGTAAATTTAATTACAGGCTGAAGATAAAAAAATAGTCTTAATTTTGCGTGAAAGAAATCTTTACCTTGTCCTTTTTTCTGTTTTTCATAGAATTATTTTGAACTATATTAAAGCAAATTGTATACAATAAGAGAGGAAAATTTCAATAACAATGTACCCGGCACCGGAACTTTCGTTTCTGGTAGATCACTAAAATGCAAACGCAATCTTGCGGAAACTTATAGTTCATTAATAACACAGTATTTTGGCGTAGAGCACCCTTATGCATTGCGAAGGCTGCCGCGCTTTGAAAAGTAACCATCAGCCGACAGAACTCTCTTTCTGGAGTTAGATCTGGAGAGATTTACAGTAATTTTGCGTAGTCGGGAGTGTTATAACTAGTGAAATTATCATTCACAGAACTTTTCCTGAAGGATTCATTGAAACATTCTTAGAGGTTTGAAAATAAATACTGCGGGCGCATTATACTGAAGCCGACCTTCCACCACTTGCAATATTTATTTGAACGCGTCTTTATTGAGACGAAAATTTTTACTAAAATCGTAAATTGTTGGTAATACACATTCATAATTCGTTAGTTGCTTTTTTATAGTAGTCAAACAATAATTATCAACTTCAGAAAATGCGTTATTATTCTTGGGTGAAAATATATTTTAATTTCCAAAACCTCCATACGCACGTAAATCACTCTTCTTATCATTTCATAATTTTTTCTTTGAAGTTTTTCTTTGCATATAACAGCAATTCAATCGCGGTGGAAAATGCAATGGACCCACGCCATGTTTGTGGCTTCTCGCGACCGGTTGATTAATGTATTTACTTATATTCACACTCAATAACACTTATTACAACTTCATACATGCATTTACATAATTTACTTAAACTTTTATTGTAATTTTTGATATTTTGTTAATATCGCCGCAACCAAATACTTGCGGCAAATTTCGGCACGAAAAACTGTCAAAATGTTCGTTCATTCGGTGTTCATAATGCCGATTTACCGAACTTCGAAAGATTCGGCACGCCGTCGGTTGTCATAATGCCGATTTGCCGAAAACGTCATTTCGGTACCGCCGACGGTGTTCGTGATAGTGGCATAAATGCATAGTTACATATCGCATCCTAAACCAAAAAGACTTCGGATATTCTATAAACTTGTGACTATTGAGTTGTGCCATTTAATAATTTAAGGTGCGATATGTACTAGAGAAAATCTAAGGTAAATTAATCTAAATGTGCTACATACACATTATTAGTAAAACCAGGGTTTGAAAAACTGCCAGCAAAACAGCAACAGTCCCAAAAAATAAGCTGCTCCTGTTCTGCGAAAGTTGTCATTATTTTTTTTGAACTTTTGAATTTTGATTTCCTTTGAAAATATCTACATTCGAAGCAGAGAGCATTCGATTCATTTTTTTTTGTTTCTCTGTGCTTTGCTTTGCTGTGTAATTTCAAACAGTTCACACCCAGAAAAAAATAGTGTGAAATCAACCAAAAATCAACAAATTTTGTGGTTAATTTTTTTCAACACGATGCTTAATGTATGCCTTCATGTAATCGTGTAAATTTAACACTACTCTCAAGTGTTAGTTTAACAGGATGACAACTGTAGAATTAACACTAAAAAGTATTGAGTCTTCCTGTTGATTTTACAATTTTAACTAGTTAATGTTACAATAAAAGCTGGTTAAATTAACACGAAATGGTCCTGTTGAATTAATAATAACATCTTTTTGATTTTACATTAAATTTATTGTTAAATTAACTAGAAAGTCTTGTTGATTGTACAATTTATTTTTTTTTAATAAAAAAAAACATATAAAACATAAAATATATAATCATCACTTCAATTAAGCACATTCGTACATCACCCGCACAACTGACCAAATTGAAGGCGTCCTTCTCATACGAACACAAATGTACCGGCGACAGTTTATACATGGGCGATAGTACTATCACTTGCACCGAGTAATATTTGGCCGCTAATGCAACAACCGCATGCTGCACGCAAACCCCTATTCGCTAAAAAACCTCCTCGTGATATTGCAACCTATGAAGAGGAAAAATAAAATATTGAACATTAAATACTTTTAGAAACAAAAACTGAAAATATAAATCGAAATTCACTATCGCGAACTGACAATGATGCTAAACTCGCATCACTGCCACGGCACAAAATTTTCCTTTTTTTTAAATTATAATTTGTGTTTTGCACGAAAATCTGACTTCAAATGATCAAAAAAATTATGTATGTTTCAAAATAGTTTTGACGTTCTTTTTTAACACTTTTTTTAGATTACATTGACCCTATGATCGTGTTGAATAAACCAAATTACAAATGTTTGAAAATTGTTTCGTGTTATATCAACCAAATTTTATTGTTAATTGTGGTTCTTGTTGTTTTCACATTTGTTTTCATGTTGTATTAACACTAAAATTGGGACGTCATTTTTCTAACATTTTTTTTTAGTTTATATTGACACTATCATCATGTTAAATAAACCAAATTCCAAATGACATTTAGGAATAAAATTTTATATTTGAATCATCTTGTATATTTTAAAATTTCTTCATGTTGTATCAACGATAAAATTTGGTTGAATTTCCCAAATTTTCAGATGACAGTTACAAAGCCAAAATCATGTTTCAAACCTCGTGTAATTTGAAAAAAATTGTTGCTGTTCTATGTGTAAAGATCGATCGTGTTAATTTTACATGAATCGTGTTGATGATTTTTTTTCTGAGTGCAGTTAACAGCAAAACACAGATAAACAAAAATTTCAATTTTCAATACGGCTTTTTGAAATTTGTTTTTTTTTACCTTATAATTTCGATTGTGTTCACATAAAAAAAACAACAAAATTCCTATAAAAAAAAAAATTATGTTTGCATTTGTTGTTGTTTTACTGTGCTGTAAAAATTTCCACAGTACAGCAACAGTCGACAGTAATTTTTTGGAAATTGAAGGTTGCATAGTTACAGTACAGTAGAATTTTTTATTTTTTTTTACTTTTGTTGAGCTGTTCATTTTTTAATTTTGAAATGAAAATGAAATTCAAAGTAAATGAAAACAAAAGTTGAAAGTAATTTCAAACCCTGAGTAAAACTTACCAGAAGCTCCCAATGTTGCACTTATATTTGCCCATGCCCGTGCCCGCTTAAATTTATTCCGGTAGTCGGCCGATCCTCTAGCATAAATATTTTATGCATGCGCACCTCATTTATGAGCTGCTCGTCAGTAAAACTCTGTGGAATATAAACATTTATTTTACCATTATACAAAGTATTCACAGCGATCTACCAGAAGCGAATTATATTTACATATGTATGTACATTAGAGTGCGTTTAAAATTCAAATTAACGATATTTTACTGTATCGCCCCCTAAATCTGTAGTAACATGATCAAAGATATCACACATAAATTTTGGTGCGCATTGAGGTCAAAGTTCAGAAAACTCTATGAAGGGTCAAAAAATCAAAATATTTTTTTTAATTATCTAATACCCGAAATTAATACTTCTATACCCAATGATAACAAATATAAATTTTGGTCCCGATTGATAACGGTTTACTGGTGTTTCAAGGGGGTCAATGTTCAGATTGCCATGTATGCGTATGGTTGCGTCTGTCAATTACACTACATACATACATATATACAATTTCCGCCGTTGTTATTTTTGAAAATACATATTTTACCAATTCGCGAAAGATTCAATGAAATGTATAATGAATGAGGATTTAGAATTGATATTAATTATGATAGGAAGTGTTATTACCGTATATACGGAATACGTTAAAATTATTAAAAAAAAAAAAAAACGTACCATTCGGGAACGTGACGAGTTTAATGACCGAGCTTCTCTCCCTATTCAAGAAGTGCTCCTTTTGTTTTTCCTAATTGGGTGAACCTACAGTTTTATGCCGGCTGCGAACGGCGAATGCATTTTTTGTGAGAAGCTTTTTCATAGCAGAAATACACTCGGAGGGTATGCCGCCCACTGCCGAAATTTGACCGCTATTTCTAAAAAATCAATAATTGGGTTTTACTTAATTAGAAAAATTTTTTTTTAGAGTTTGTCTGGACTGGGGTTAGAACCCGAGGCCTCTTGTATAGCAGACGAGCACTCTACCCATTGCACCACAGCGTCCATATTGCCAAATTTCTATCCGTTGATTTTTATGTATTGTAAGAATTACAGTTTCTTTGCCTTAAAATATAAGACTGAAAATTTTGGTTAATACAAATATGTATATGCACAACCTCTGAAATCTGGTGTTCTGTTATACCAAGGCGAAAACTCCCTATTCAAAAGAATACTCACTTCACTTAATTATTTTTTTACAGTTAAACTTATTTAAGTTTCAATTATGTATTTACACACGGGTAACTACATATGTATATGTAATTTAAATTCATGTACTAAATATGTACATGGGGATTCAGATAGTAATTAACATATAATTAATATTAACCATCTCTAAATATATTTAAAACCCCTTTTAATTAACATTTCTGCTGGCAAACACATTTTCACTACTTCACTTTAAATCAATTTAACGAAGTTTTTACCAAAAAATGTGTATACCGATGTAGCAACCAACCTAATATTGGCTGCAACACGCATAGAAAACGCATAGAAGTAGAAAATTTTCAACTTAGCTGCGTTCGAATGCGTGTTCGAAATCATCTTCGAATTTTCTATGCGTGCGGTGCATTTACATCCTTGCCACTGGAGTTTGCCTCATTTAAACACAAGTATGCAACACGGCTGTCAGTGACACGCACACGCATACGCATCTGCATACGGTTCATTAGAGTTGCACTATTAGAGTTGCACTATAACTCTTAAATGGCAACAGAAAGAAGATCGTTGAGAGAGGTTGCCCACGGTGAGAAACACTTTGAGTGTGAGAATTTCCTGTTTCAGTCAGTGGGAAACACTTTGCGCTCAGCGTTTTTGTGTTTCCGTCGGACTGAAATGTCGACTTCCAAACACGGAGACAAATAGTTGAGCAACCCGCTGCTTTTGATCGTTTGTAGGCGAGAAGGCGACGAGGAAAGGAGGGGGGCACCAAGTCGTCGGTGCTCGGCCAACCCCGATATTGGCAATTTTTCGTCGAAACATTTGTCTAAGTAAGTATATAACGCGTACCAAATTTCATCGATATATCTTTAACGGTTTCTGAGTTATTATTTTTTGAATGAATTATCTTTATATTTGACAAAGATATCGCTTAAAATATTTTTATTAGGCCCCTTTATAGTTCCAATATATTGTATAAAATTCCATATAATATAATTTAATTTTTATGTATATTTAGTTTCTTTTATTTAACTATGTTAAACACTTTATGATTTTTTGTACACCCTTTTTTTGTATACCCCCTTTTCTTTCTTCACTTTTCCGTTTTCTTTAAAATAAAGCACCTCTCCTTTCTTTCACAATATAATGTATAATTTTATTTTTAGTTTTCTTTTCCACAATATGATTTATATTTTATTTCATAATATAATTTATGTTTTAGTTCAATTTACTTTAAGTTTGAGGTATCGAGAAGCGCGCATACAATAAGCCGGCACGAAGGTAAGTTTTTAACTAGATACATGCTTATAAGTAAAATAGGAAGAGGTAACTGGATCTTTCCAGTAGGAGCGGTACGGTGAGTAGATATTGGGAGAGGAAGAACGAGGTAAGTAACAGGTAAGTATAGGGTGCTTAAAGATGTGTAAATTGGGCATATGGATCATAAAGAGAAATTAGGGGTGGATGTTTATGCAAAAGAAAATTTTTTATATATAAGTTATGTATGTGTGTATCATATATATTATTTCTAATTGGTGTTTTATAAATATCCCTTTTTCTGCTCACATAATTTACCAAAATTAATAAGTAAGGCATCGTTTTAAAGGTTTTAATTAGCTATGCATGCGAAACGGTGTTTTATTGGGCGTGGTACTTTTTTTAAATAGTATTTTGCAAAAATAAAATGTTTAAATTTAAGCTAAAAGATTTGCGCCTAAAACTATACCTTCAGAATTATTTTATTCTATCAATTCAAATCTGAAATGCAGATGTCGCTCCATTTTAACAGTCGTGTATAGGGACACGAATTTCGATACGATACGATACCAAATCGATATATTTTGCATTTGATACCGATACTTTTTACTCGATTCTTTTGCGACGATATTTTTTGGTATCGAGTACTTCAACCACTGTATCGAACAAATGAGTACATTCAGTGATGGAAAATTAAAATTGTCATATTTGTCCAAAAATTGTGCAACGCAAATAGTGCCGAAAATCGGTCGAGTGTGCAGAAGTGACAAGCTGCTTCCTAAAGGGCCGAAAATTAATTTTCACTGGTACATATCGAAAAATAGGTCTGATCCACATGCTGAAATAATTGCAGGTTTGGGCTACTCCGTAAGGTTTTTTGTATGAAGTTACCCAATTCTGTTTATTGATTTTCACATTAAACGAGGCGCACACTTACTACCGAAACTTGCTTACAATTTGCAATTACCATGCGTAGAAATAATAATAACTGGAGATAAGGATTATATATTTTTCATTTTCATACGATAATTTGACGTTTGCAAATAAAAAATCATAATTTCAGCGAAAAAATCGTCAATACCTTTTTTCTTTCTCATTTTACTAAAAACACGTTATAAACAAAAAAAGGGCCTGTTTTCCATTAATGCCCCTATGATACTACGTTTTTTCCTGTATTCTACAAGGTCTTTTGTGTGAAAGAGGTGGTCAAATACAGTTTTGTGTTGGTGCAAGGGCTAAGCTATGTTGGAAACAAGGATGGGCATTTTTCAACTACCACTCATTTTCAACTACCACTCAAATTGAGTGGTAGTTAAATCCTGATTTTAACTACCACTAAATTTGAGTGGTAGTTAAATCTTGAATTTAACTAGCACTAAATTTGAGTGGTAGGTTGAACTTGAATTTAACTACCACTAAATTTGAGTGGTAGTTGAATCTTGAATTTAACTACCACTAACTTTGAGTGGTAGTTAAATCTTGAATTTAACTACCACTAAATTTGAGTGGTAGGTAAAACTTGAATTTAACTACCACTAAATTTGAGTGGTAGTTGAATTTGAATCAACTACCACTCAATTTTAGTGGTAGTTGAATTTTGAATCAACTACCACTCAAATTTGGTGCTCGAAACCTATTTAGGCAGTGAAATAATTGAGAAGTTAATCAACACATCAGCTTGTGGTGGAATGAACATACATACATATGTATGTTAGTTTATGTGAGTCGTTAGTTTTGAAATTGGCATAAGTCCATTTTTAGGTGTGTCGAGATATTGAAGGATTTGAACTTCAAGTGAACTAAGGGTGTACTAGAGGTGAACTAGAAAATGAACTAGAAATTGAACTAGAGGTGAACTATAAGTCAACTAGAGGTGAACTAGAAATTGAAATAGGGGTGAACTAGAAATTGAAATAGGGGTGAAATAGGAAGTGAACTAGAAATTTAACTAAAACGAACTAGTAGATGAACTTGAATATCTACAAATACTATTGCAATGCACATGTCCTTCCCTTGAATTTTGTATATGTAATGTACACACATATGCATAAGTTATACGCATACATATACATATGTATGTATGTAAGTTTTTCCATAAGCTTTTTTGGGGTTTGACTGACTTCTTTGCACTTTTGCTTTTGAGTGGTAGTTGCAGGCTGAGTGCACTCAAAATTAGTTGAATCATGCCCAACCCTGGTTGGAAAAAACCAACGAAATACCATCTAGGCGGTTAAAAACCAATGAGCTAGCTTATACTTCGATAGGGTTTTTGACATTCGGCACTTTTTTCTGACAATTCCTTCAATTTTACAACTATAAAATAAATAATTTTTAAAATATAAAATATATCGAAATACAAATTTTAAATTTGCCTCTTGTAAGCTTCTGCTTTGGCCGTAAGGGGAAAGAAGTTCGGAAGAAAAATCATACTGCGCAATGGCTTCTCTTTATAACATGGAATGCACTATCCTGCCATTTGAGTTTCATCATTTTTTTGTTTCGATAATTTAAATTCAAATTTCCAAAAAAATTCAATGATGGATACATATAATCTCAATGAAAATAAGTTGTTAATGTTAAGTATTTAAGATGTTTATTTTTCAAAATACTAAATATTTTGCAAATATCTTTTTACAACTGTGATTGCATTAAATACACCTGTTGTTTTGTAAAAGCTGTTGGTTTGTAAAAAATGTTTTTAAGAACTTAATAAACTTGTATAATTTTTTTAATCAGCTTGAACTATTCTTATGAGTTGGAAAAGGATTTACGTCAAAATCAAAACTTTGGAACCAGCCATAGCATACTATGCCCTGGAACTAGCACTAATACAGCGATATGCGTATGCCTCAGGATGCAGTTTTATTGCGTTTTTGCGACGGTGCAACTTAAAACCGTTTTAATAAATCTTTTCAATGTGGAAAAATCTTTTATCTCCGCTTTCGAATTCATAATCTAGAGGTCAGAACGCGTCGATTGGTACCTCTTTTAACTATTTTAGAGGAAATTTTAAGGTTGTACCTTCTAGAAAATTACCGCTTTCGATACCGATACTTGGAGTATCGAGTAGTTTAGTTTCGATATTATCGGGTTCGCGATTCTTTTTAACCGATATTTTAAATGAGTACCAGATCGATGCTTTTGATTCGATATCGTGTCCCTAGTCGTGTATATTTTAAAACACTTTTATAAGGTTCAGCTGTATGTTTGTGTGTAAACATTATATTATTTTAGGCGAACACATGTGTATTCATACCTACGCTAAATGGGGGCTTTTCAGTATAGGATATGCTGTACGTAGTACATACAATATATGTATGTATATGTATGTATACTTTTGATCACATAACGGTTGTACGTAAGACCATAAAATAATTGAGATTGATATGGACTTACATATATATATCAAAACGATCAGGATGAAAAAAATGATTGAACCATGTCCGTCCGTCCGGCCGTACACACTCTAATAATAATATAATAATAATATAATACAATGGCGCTATTATAACTCTGGCGAGTTTTATGGCCGAGCTTCTCTCCCAATTCGAGGTGTGCTCCTTTTTGTTTCTCCTACTAATTGGGTGGACCTACAGTTTTATGCCGGCTCCGAACGGCGAATGCATTTTTTGTGAGAAGCTTTGTCATGGCAGAAATACTCTCGGAGGGTATGCCAACGACTGCAGAGAGGTGACCGCTGCTCTTAAAAAATCCAATAATTGGATTTTTACTAATTAGAAAAATTGTTTTGGTTTTTTGCTCGGACCGTGGTTTGAACCCGAGACCTCAGGCATAGCAGGCGAGCACTCTACCCACTGCACCACAGCGGCCACCGTACACACTCTAACTTTCCCAAAAATAGAAATATTTAAATGAAATTGGGTACAAAGATTCTAATGGGAACAGAGAAAGTTGGGGTTGAAAATAAGGTATATGGATGTATTTCGAAAAACACGTAAAACATGACAATTCAGTCACTAATAAACAGTGTTGCCAGAACTTTTCCAGAGTTCCAGCTAGATTCTCAAAAAAAAAAAGCTAGAAAAAGCTAAAAAAAAATTGTTTCACACATAAAAAAAAATTTAAAGCTAAAAAAAGAAGCTAAAAAAAATTACGAAGTTACCCAGTAGAACTTGGAGCGAGATCTCTCCAAGCGAGAGCAGAAGAGAACTCTACTTAATATCCTTTCCGTGCAATAGGCGCATTTCTGTCGTACCCAAGCATGAAAAGAATACTCGCTTATTCATGTTGCTTTGAAGGTAATTTTATGAATAAGCGAGTATTTTTTTCATGCTTGGGTACGACAGAAATGCGCCTAATATCAAAATTTTTTCAGTTTTGTTTTATTTTGTTTGTGTTTATTACTTCCCTTCCTAGGACATACAATGTTAAAAGCGAGTATAAAAAATTGTATGCTTATACACGAATTATAGGGAGTAATAGAGTATCTATTGACAAGTAGGTACGATGATCCCAAGTCTTACTGCGTATTCTAATGCTTTATTAATAGGTGATTTCCCGTAACAGTGATCCGGACAAAAAATTTGCAAGCACCTGCAACAAGAATTTTTTGATCCTGATGTTTATCTGGATCAAAAAAAATCTATTACAATCTATACGGACCCGAAATGGATCTAGATAAATATCAGGATCACAAAATTGTTGTTCCATTTGCACGCAAAATTTTTATGTGGATCTGGAGGGGAACTCGCCTAATGTGTTTTCAAAACACACATAAATTCAATTTAACAGGTCGGCTCAAGATACATACACACATACACACCGCGGCGCGCCGTGACCTTAATGTCGAACTCTCGTGACCGAGATGTCAAAACTGTAAGGAAGACGAAATAATTTGACAGTCAGGTCTCGGGCGAATGATGGATAAACTCAGAGAACGAAGAATTTGACGAATTGTAAACACGAATGCATGTATAGAATATGCAGAAGTAAACAAATTGGATAGCTGTTGAAGAAGAACAAGAAGTCAGCTGATCTGAAGAACCGACTTGTTTAGTGGAGCCTGCATATTTTCATATACTATATGCAAATTTGTACTTCTGTGTCAATAAAAATAACGAAATGTTATAAAAAATGTTTTACATTGAAATAATGGTAACTATGATGACTGTATGTATGTATATGAGCAGTGAGCAGCGCTCGTTTTTTGGGGAGTTTTAGCAAATAAAAAAGCTAGAAAAAAAGCCAAAGCTAAATCAGAATTTTTGCAGCTAAAAGACAAGAAAAAAAGCTAAATCTAGCTTGAAAAAAGCTAGAATGGCAACGCTGCTAATAAAGCCCGAGTGATGAAATTTCATCCATGCAATGACCTTATGCCGTTATGAGGAAACATGCTGAAATTTTGAAAAATGGGCCAACAGGGGCAAATTTTCAAAGATTAATAAATAAAAACTCAGGAACTGTAGCAGATGGATCGATTAAGCTTGGACCACTGATTTGCTTGCCAAGGCAAACGTGTGGAAAAAAATTACCCAAGTCGGCAGGGACCACACACATATATATAAAAATATATGTAAAATATAAAAACAAATTTAATACAAATAACTACTTATATATATATATATGTATGTAGGTATAATAAAAACATTTTATGCGATATGTTTGTCAAACATATAAGTAATTCATTGAATATTCCATAAGTTCCACTGTAGACATAAAACCAAATAAATATATGTAAGTTTTTTTAAAATGAGCGTCACAGCACAAACGATATCGACTGGCGCCAGGTATGTTTTATTATTTTTTGCGCAAGATGCGCACGGGTCCAGCTAGTTTATTTATAGTTCTAGTCGTCGAATTGTATGAGGTCCTCTTCCTCGCTCATGTCCTCAACATATATAAAAGTGGGCGTGGTCGCCAACCGATTTCGCTAAAATTTTGAACATGTATTACCACAAGTAATAAAAGTGTACACACCAAGTTTCGTCATTATATTTAAATTATTTGTCGTTATGGGCTCAGAAATCTCGTATATTACTAATTCTAAGAAGAGTCGGTGCCACGCCCATTTTCCAAAATTTTTGTGTTTTTCGTTTTATATCCGCAGTTGGACTCCTGCCATAAAATTTCAATGATATACCTTTATATTTGACAGAGATATCGCTTAAGATGTTTTTATTAGGCCACTTTATAATACCCATATATAAAAGTGGGCGTGGTCGTTAACCGATTTTGGCAATTTTTTGTCCAAACATTTGCCTAAGTAAGTATATCACGCGTACCAAATTTCATCGATATATCTTCAATAGTTTCTGAGTTATGACATATAAAGCTTTCAATGTTTGACCCTTAATAAGTATGCGTGGCACCGCCCATTTTCCAAAATTTCATCAAATTTTTTCATAGGGGCCTGAGCTCAACACGTTGGTAAAATTTCATCGCTCCAGCTATATTAGTGACTGAGATACCAAATTTCCGATTTTTTCTATATAGCGTAGGCGTGGTCATGGTCCGATTTCGCCCATTTTCAATACCAACCGTCCCAGGCCCGATACCAACTTGCATTTAAAATTTCATCAAAATATCTCAATTTTTGCGCGAGTTAGAGTGTTTACAGACGGACGGACAGACGGACGGACGGACATGGCTCAATCGATTTCTCTTTTCACTCTGATCATTTATATATATATATAAGTCTATATCTATCTCGATTATTTCATTCTGTTACAATCCACCGTTATGTGATTAAAACTATAATACTCTGTGTACTAGTACAGCTGAGTATAAAAAACGCAAGAAAAAACTTAAATTTTTTTATTACATTTTTATCTCCATATTTAAAAAAAAATACACTTATGTTAACATAATTTTATAATCGGCAACATTCGGAATAGTTATTGAGGTACTTTGGGAGCATATTGAAAGATTCGTAATAATTTACTACAAAATGATCGCTCCGGCAACCCTGTTGCAAAGAGAGCAATCATGAGAGCATCAGCTGACACGTTATTACGTGAAAAATCAAATTGAGCTAGGTTTCTACGATGCGTGCGTCAAGAGAGACGTCGTCATGCGTTGGTGACTGGGCATTTACACTACAACACCATAAGACAGGTTGTGTCAGCTGACACGGACTACGTGCGTGCGTCGTTGACTGGTTGGACTATAAAACTATAATACTCTGTGTACTAGTACAGTTGAGTATAAAAATAAATAATAGCTTAAAAAAACTAAAAAACACGCTTTAATCTTAAAATCGTACTAAAAATTGAGAAATAATTTAATTAGAAACAAAATGATGAACGAAAATATAAGTATTTAAGGAAAAGCGTCGGGTGCGTCACAAATGAATGCATTTCCCTTTTTACGTTGGTCGTCCGGTATGAGCCCAATTTCATATATCGTAAGAGACTGAATAAGAGTCATATATGACTCTTATTGGACTCATATTTTGCACAATTTTTTGCTCTTTTATGAGTCTTTTTGGATTCATAAAAGACTCTTATCGGATCCATATATGACTCTTTTTTTCTTCCTTTTATGACACGCTTATGACGCTTTTTTGACTCTGAAAACCCTCTGTTTAGATTTCTACATGACTCTTTTCCCCTCATCTATGGCACATATATGACTCGTTTTCGACTCTGAAAAGGCTATTATTTGACTTATCTGAGTCATATGAGACTCTTTTTTACTTCGTTTATGACGCTTTTTTGTCTCATATATGATTCCTTTTTCCTTCGTTTATGATCTAAATGAATTTATATTTATTCTATTATATAAATCCATTATATTAAATCCATTAAATCATTTACATTGAATTCTATGTAAATCGTAAATTGTAATATAAAATGTTAAATAATTAATTAAAATATCTATTTCACATTGATGTTGCGGAACGCTTTGTTTTATAATTGACTCTATCAATACAATATCAATACAATAAGCCTCTAAAACATAGTTGCCCAAGCCCTATGCTCGCATACACATTTTGTTTTTGTAATACTCGTAAGTATAGGATTTTACTCGCCTATACACTTTCATAAGAAATTTGTGTATATAGGCGAGCATAGGAAAATAAAATTTGTATACTCCCGAAACGTTTCTATGGAAATACAAAAACAATTTTTTATTTTGATTCGAACAGGTCCAACCCAGCAATGAAAAGAATGAAATGTGGAACATATATGTATGTATATACATATATATACTAAATATAGTATTACTAATTTGATTCGTTAATATTTTCGATAATGTGATCTATGTCTATTTCAACATTTGTGGTTGATAGTTGCAAAACTGACTCGGGGTGTTTGTCTGAGATCCGGTTTCTATGTTTTGATTTTACAATTTTTAATTTTGATAATACACTTTCACATTTATAGCCCAACCACTGACCGACGGCGTCATATCTCTCAGTTACCTCACGCAATAGTTCAAAATCGACACCATTCACGCACGTAAACGCACGCATACCCAACGCAAGAATCAGTTGTTTTCCTTTGTTTACATTCTGCATTGTTTTTGGTTTGTTTGGAATGAGTTGAATAACAGCGTTACCATTGTACAGCAAAGTATACATGCAGTTTTTGATTTCGTAGTAACTTGTGTTTGGTTTCGTAGTAATTTTTCTTGAAAATCGTATTATTCATAGAATTTATTAATAAATAAATTTTTAAATTGAAAATGTTGTATCATGATAATTTAAAACCAAATATTAATTGCAGTTTTGTTTACTTCTGACTCCGTGCTTCTACATTTTCTACTACTATTTCTTAAAGGCTTTTAAGAATATGTACATATGTATGTATGGGCACTAAGAAACCTAATTTTTTAAATTAATAAAATGCAGCATTTATATACAGATACTATTTTTATCTTAATTTTTAGTAATAATATTCACCGCGGTTGTTTTTTAATTTATGTATTGCATATGTACGTATTTCGGTCTTTTTGTTGTTTATGCTTGTTGTCAAATTCACGACTCTTGCCGGCTCACCAAATATTATTCACCTCACAGCTTTTAAAAATTTGCTATCCGGGGTAATTTTGATAAATTGAACAGTCAAAAATATTCACAATAGTCAAATATATTAAATGCAACAGTCAAAAATATCCACAATAGTCAAATTTAGTAAAGAAAACACAGCAGAAAAAACTTCATTTTTTTCTATTTAAATTTTTATCTCCATATAAAAACAAATACAAACGATTGATACAATATGTAGTACAATTTAGTAAAAAAAACGCCAGAAAACCTTCATTTTCTCTATTTACATTTTTATTTCCGTGTAAAAAACGATTGCGGCAATAGCCAAATTTAGTAAAAAGAAACGCAAGAAAAAACTTAAATTTTTTATTACATTTTTATCTCCATATTTAAAAAAAAAATACACTTATGTTAACATAATTTTATAATCGGCAACATTCGGAATAGTTATTGAGGTACTTTGGGAGCACATTGAAAGATTGGTACAAATTTACTACAAAATAATCGCTCCGGCAACCCTGTTGCAAAGAAAGCAATCATGAGAGCATCAGCTGACACGTTATTACGTGAAAAATCAAATTGAGCTAGGTTTCTACGATACGTGCGTCAAGAGAGCCGTCGTCATGCGTTGGTGAATGGGCATTTACACTACCACAGCTATTCTACAATCCCTCGGAACTCCGATCGCGGCGACGCCGGCTGCTACGACAAAACGAAAATTGGTATTCTGGTTTACGACGTTTCGAACATAAGTGTTGTTAAGTGTTAAACTATGTTCGAATCAGTGTTAGGTAGCGTTTATGCGAAATAATATGTATTATTTGACAGCACATTTGTATTTTTGACAGCAAATTTATATTTTCAGTAAGTTTTAGATTAAATTTTCACAAAGAATATATTAAATGGTTAAAAAATGGATTCCATTGCTGCAACAGCTTATTTAGTGAAAAAATAAATGGAAGAACAAAGGAATTTGGACATTAATTTTAATTCAATTTTTTAAAATATTGCTTTCTATTATAAAAAAAAGTGACATCATATATGAAAACGGCATTTATAGAATACTGTCACCAAGTTTCATGCGATAATACCTTGTAATTCGGAAATTAACACCGGCTAAGCTTGGATAGAATGAACCAATTTTATTTATTTACAAACTACTGCGAATTTTTCAGTGAAACTTTCAGGAAATATTCTTTGGATGATAATTCATCTACCTTCAACGCTTTCAACTATTATTAAATTATAATATTAAAGTTCTCCAAAAGGAGAATTCTGCCGGCTGAGGATTTTTTAAAGCGCGCCTAAAGGCCGGTGACACAAAGAAGTCTTCTACACACACATTGCTTTAACAAGGAATATCTCTTGCGCTATAATCGTCCGCGGGAGCGATTTTTTTATGATCTGTGATAGGATCGTGGTTCATTATATACAAATTTTCCCTTAACACCAGTGGTACATTATTGCGATTCCCACTTTAACTATTAGTAATTTAAAAATAATGAAAAAACTGGACTCCATGAACTCAAGGGCAATGAAAATGCCAACTTTAGTGAAAATAACATTTACAGCTTATTCCAACAAAGTTTCATGCGAAAACCTCTTGCAGTTGGTTTGTTTTACACTATGTATTTATAGTAATATGTTATATTGATGCAATCCTTGGATGACGCTCCACACTGGTCGCATATCAACAAGTTTTTATGGATCGCAAAACATAAAAGCAAATTTGAGATCCAGGTTGCGATCAATCAAGTCATGAATATGTACATATCGTGTAGCAGGAATTTTGTGACTCGCCAGGACGCGTTGAGCATGAACGGATATAGAAAGTGAGCACGTTTCTTCGATTTGTTAGTTTCTCGTGCAAATGTTTGTAAATCATGTTGCAAGGCGATATTTTAAATCTTTAAAAATACACAGTCAGGCAAAAATGCTTAAAGGAGTACATCTTGGCACAGAAATTATGCCCGACTTGCGCTACCCGCTCATATTACATGATCGTAGTAATAATACACAATTAAAATTATTTTCAGAAGCTTTTATTAAACAATAATATATAAATATTGCTAAAAAGGATAATAAATTTTATTATTAAATAAAAGTTCAATACGTTGCAACTCCTTGTACTTATTTCCCTCTATTCAGTCTATTGTACTAAAGCAGATTCCTTTTGTTCACTTATTTTGCAAAGAAAAGGCCAGTAGCTTAGCTAAACCAAGCCCGTTTTGTATAATAATGTTGCATAAATTTAAAAATCATAGTTTAATTACATTAAATTGGTAATATTTCCAAAAATAATCAAAATTTCTATTGCCTCCAACACACAAAAGCTGACGGAAAGAATCGCTCCGATAAACTGTCAAAAATCCGATCCATCGTGAACCAGAATGCCGATTTCCGAACTTCGAAAAAATCTGACGTTCATCGGACGTCAATCGAATTGCAGAATGCCATTTGATCCGATTCACCTCCGATGAAAGTGGATCGTAAACCGGAATAGATGTGTACAACTCCATAAGACAGGTTGTGTCAGCTGACACGGGCTGCGTGCGTGCGTCGTTGACTGGTTGGACTATTATACGTACTAAAAACATTGACGACAGTTTTAAAATAAACGCTCGTAGGCAAAGATATTTAATTTTGTCACACTAATAATTAATTCAATTCAATTCGATTCATTATTTATTTATATATTTTGAAAAATTTAGAGGAGGGCATTGAAAATTAATTAATAAATTCAGTAATAGTAGCCAAAGTTCATAAATCTCGTATTAAAGATGTTTTTTAAGCTTTCTAAAAACAATCCACTTTTCAATATTAATTAATTATTTATTTATAAATATTAATATTAATTTTATTCCAATGCATATTCGATTGCTTTGTTTGCCTAACATAAATATAAATACAGAGTTGGATTTTTAGTTAATTTCGATTATCAGTCAGGTTTGTGTCCTAATTTTTTACTGGGTTATCGAGATGTCAATGAAGTTGTAGAAAACTACAAGGACAAACATATAGAAAAAAATTTTTTTTTTTTTAAATTATGACATTGCTCGTCCGTAAGAAATGTTTGGGCATCATTGCTCTAAACATATAAACGTACAAAAATAAATAAATTAATTAAAACACCAAACAAAAGCTTCGAAGCATTACCTTTGAAAGAAGCAGTTACTGCTAAATTCTGCAATGAAATGTTGTCCTTCACCAACTTCCATGAAACTTCGCACGCCAAATCGGTTACTACACGCTTCCAAATTGTTCGGACAAATTTCCCGCATTCGGGTATACCTGTTATATTTCGTTTTCCTGGAATAAAAGTGAACTAAAAATTGAATAAGAAATTGAAATAGACGTGAAGATGCCAATTTATGCCCATGTCTGGTATATACATATGTACATATGTATGTTAAAATACATACATAAATATATATTTAAACTTGTGTACTAATACATATTCTCGTTTAACCCTAGTTAAATAATCATAATTTTACATACGTTAAAGATAATCATGCGTAAAATTGACGCATGATGGGTTTTTCAGCTATATCTTTACAGTTTATTTACAAATTTGCCCTGAACTTGCACAAAATATGCACAAATATGCAAAATATGTAAAATAAATGTAAACATTATAAATAAAAAATATTTAAATCTGTTTACTATAAAAAAAATAAACCAAAAGAACTTCTTCAATTTTCTCCTGAAATTAGGAAACACCCATTTTCCGTCCCTTTTTGAATAAATTTGCTGCAAAAATCAGACTTTTTGACTTACAATCTAAATGAACTGGAAACACATTAAGAAAAATAAATGAAATTTTTTTATGAAGGTCGGTCAAACACAATTTTGGAACATATCAAATATTCTCCTCCCGACATGTAGAATTTTTGCACTTATTGCATGACCCATTGCCTTTCGCCTTTTTTGGAAGGGCAGTGTGTATAAAAGAAGAAAAGGGACACCTTCTCTGCTTTGGGAAGATCAGATGAGGACCGACTCGTCCTGCCTAGGTATTTCCAATTGGCGCTAGGCAGCACAAAACAGACACGACTGGTGCGCTTTTTTGGACTTGGCCAAAATCGTCTAAACCATTACGCGCTGATTAAAAAGAAGAAGAAGAATTGCGTACAATACAGAATATAATATGGTACACTGGCTCTAACGAGTTTTAAGGTCGAACTTCTTTCCCAATTCGAAGCGTGCTCCTTAATTTTGTTTTTCCTACTAACTGGGTGGGCCTACAGTTTTATGCCGACTCCTAATGGCGAATGCATTTTTGTTAGAAGCTTTTTCGTGGCAGAATTACACTCGGAGGGTATGCCGTCCACTACCGATAGGTGACCAACATTTTAACAAGTAAGGAAGCCTAAGTTCGAGTGCAATCGAACATTAGATACTCAGCTGTATGCTTTCATTGTTTGTTTGCGTTTGTTCGATATAGGGTGTATTTTATATGAAACGAGTGCTGCATAAACAGGGCGCAGCCACGCCCATTTTCAAAATTTATATCAATCATCCAAATAAGCATACAAATATTATTGTTAGTGCAAAATTTCATCCCTCTATGACTTTTAGTTACAAAGACTTCACGTTACAAATTCCAAAAGGGTGTTCCAGAAATATCTTTGTTAAAAAGTAGGCGTGGTCATAAACCGATTTCAATACATTT
Organism: Urophora cardui; assembly: GCA_960531455.1. NCBI lineage: Eukaryota > Metazoa > Arthropoda > Insecta > Diptera > Tephritidae > Urophora > Urophora cardui. Next base: position 58,926,926 of record OY482674.1, read on the forward strand.
TTGCGTGTCTATTAACACATGTTATAAAAGTGTATAAACCAAGTTTCGTCATAATATCTCAATTATTTGTCGAGTTAAAGGCTAAGAAATCTCATATATCCCTTTGTCTAAAAAGAGGCGGTGCCACGCCCATTTTCCAAACTTTTTTATTTTTTGTTTCCGGTCTATTGTAAAACTCATGTCACAAAATTTCAATGAATTATCTTTATATTTCACATAGATATCGCTTAAAATGGTTTTATTAGGTCACTTTATAATACACATATATAAAAGTGGGCGCGGTCGTCAACCGATTTTGGTAATTTTTCGTCCACACATTTGGCTAAGTAAATATATCACGCGTACCAGATTTCATCGATATATCTTTAACGGTTTCTGAGTTATGGCTTATTAAACTTTCAATATTCGCTCCTTAATAAGTGGGCGTGGCACCGCCCATTTTCCAAAATTTTTGTAGTTTTTGTTTTATGTCCATAGTTGGACTCCTGCCACAAAATCTCAGTGATTGATCTTTATATTTGACAGAGATATCGCTTAAAATGTTTTTATTAGGCCCCCTTATATTTCCTATATATAAAAGTGGGCGTGGCCGTCAACCGATTTTGATAATTTTTCGCCAAAACATTTGACTAAGTAATTATATTACGCGTACCGAATTTCATCGATATATCTTCAACGGTTTCTGAGTTATGACTCATAAAACTTTCAATGTCTGCCCCTTAATAAGTGGGCGTGGCACCGCCCATATTCCAAAATTTTTGTGTTTTTTGTTTTATGTCCATAGTTGGACTCATGCGACAAAATTTCAATGATAGATCTTTATATTTGACAGAGATATCGCTTAAAATGGTTTTATTAGGTCACTTTATAATACACATATATAAAAGTGGGCGTGGCCGTAAACCGATTTTGATAATTTTTCGTCAAAACATTTGTCTATGTAAGCAAATTACGCGTACCAAATTTCATCGATATATCTTCAACGGTTTCTGAGTTATGACATATAAAACTTTCAATGTTTGACCCTTAATAAGTGGGCGTGGCACCGCCCATTTTCCAAAACTTCATCAAATTTCTTCATAAGGGCCCGAGCTCAATACGTGGGTAAAATTTTAAAACTCTAGCTATATTAGTGGCTGAGATACCAAATTTCCGATTTTTTCTATATAGGAAAAGTGGGCGTGGTCATGGTCCGATTTCGCCCATTTTCAATACCAACCGTCCCAGTCTCGATACCAACTTGCGTTCCAAATTTCATCAAAATATCTCAATTTTTGCGCGAGTTAGAGTGTTTACAGACGGACGGACGGACGGACAGACGGACGGACGGACGGACGGACGGACGGACGGACGGACGGACGGACATGGCTCAATCGATTTCTCTTTTCACCCTGATCATTTTGATATATATAAGTCTATATCTATCTCGATTATTTCATTCTGTTACAATCCACCGTTATGTGATTAAAACTATAATACTCTGTGTACTAGTACAGCTGAGTATAAAAACCTAATAAGTGACTTTTAATTAGAAAATTAATTAAATAAAATTTTGGTGTTGGGTCGGCTGGGGGTTGAACCGGCGACCCATGGTATGGCATGTGAGCACTTTACCCACTTCCCCACAGCTACCACAATACAACACATATATTTTTTAATTATACTTGCTCTTCAGTATAATGTTCTGATGAATGAAAGTCATCTTTGTCCTTATTATAAGTGAAATATGCTGCCTGAAAGTCACGGTAAAGATAATCATGCGTAATTTTGACTCACTGATCCCTCATATTGGGAAATTGGCAAAACTTACCAAGGAAATTATGTGTCACGTGAGAGATATGCAGCACAACTGAAATATATATAACGTTCAGCGACGTATTCACATAATTGGGGGAGTGAGAACAATAATTCGAAAGGAGATGCGTAATTTTGACGCACATTATCTTTTTAGGGTTAAACGTAGAAAAAGATCTTTCCACGTCAATTGAAGTTATCGGGGCGTATTTAAAAGCAAGAATTTCACTTACTGTGTAGCGTTCAATCACTGATGACTGGTTGTTTGTTTGAGAAAGTTGAGAAGATACATATATTTTTCAGAATCGTAAACCCAGTATTTTTTTTATCCAAAATTTATTTTAATTTGTGCTTCACCGCTACATATTCCGATTTTTCGATACACATTTCTACATCATTTATAATTTTTATTTAGCTGCTTTTTTTTCAAGTTCCTTTATTGCGTCTGCTAAACAATAGAAATTTGAATGAATAAAGATTAGCTGACGATGCAGATCATTGTTGTTCGGCAATACTTTTGTTATTTGAATTGCCATTGCTTCTTCAGCGGTCAGTTCATTTATAAAACGTTTAAATTTTTCGTAGTTTATCGCGTAATAATTTACTGCTTCCAACCAAGTTCTCCATCTTGTTACAACAGGATGAGGGACTAACGGAAGGTCAGGCTCGGGAGTTTTAAAAACTGGGACTCTTGAAGGAGCTTTAATGAAAACCTTCTTTGCATTCGCGATTAGTTTGTCGACCAACGGAAAGTCATCTCGAATTTTTTCGCACACCCTATGTAAGCCATGAGCAGGGCATGTAACATGTGTCACCTTTGGGTAGAATACTCTAATAGCTTGAGCTGCTTTAATCATATATGGTGCGGCATCCATTAGAAGCAATAAAATGGTGTCTTTATTAAAGTATTCACCCAACAAATCGATTGCCTCACTGAATAGCCTAGCAATTGTAATGTGTAAAAGAAATTTTTGGGTTTCACAGCCATCTAATATTCCTATAATAACATTTCCGACGTAGCGACCTGATGTGCCCGTGGTCTCGTCAATAGAAATCCACAACATTTGCTCTTTGATAGCTTTTTTTATATCAAGTATTGTTGATTGATCGAGAGAGGACTTTACTTTTCAATTGCCTACTTAGTCCAAAGTAGCATTTATTGCCAAGAGTGATTATTCGTTGGATTTCAGTGCTGACATTATTTTTGGTGTTAATGCTGGTTCCCAAATAGACGAAGTCCTTAACAGTTTCGAATTTGTAGCTATCAACAGTGACGTGGCTGCCAAGGCGTGCTGTTTCTTTGTGTGATGATAAGGGGTACTTCGTCCTGTCCTCGTTGACCGCAAAACCCATTTTCTTAGCCTCTTTATCCAGCGTGGAGAAGGCAGAACATAAGGCGCGCGTGTTAGTGCCAACGATGTCGATGTCATCGGCGTACGCCAGCAGTTGCACAATCTTGTGGTATAAGATGCTTCCTGCACGGTGGAGTTCTCTTGCAAACTAGTGCTACAAGTTCAATATGAATATTGCGATCCGTCCTTTTCACACTTTCAATTCGTTTATTGTCAATATTGCGATCCAGAATCGCGATCCATCAATACTCGATGCTACACCAGGGGCGAACGCAGGGGGGGGAAGTTTGGGGTGTTAAAACCCCCCGCAAAGTAATTGAATTTTTAAATAATAGAATTTAATTCTACATAGTCATTTGAAAAATTGTAATTTGTTGTTTTCAAAGCAATATTTCTGCCGACGATGTATGAATATGTAAAATAAATGAATACATTAGTCACTAACAGCGTTGCCGTTTTGATACAATTGTATCTTTTTTGATACTTTTTTTTCTAAATTTTGTGATTTGATACTTTTTTGTTCACAAACGGCCTATTTTGATACTTTTCTGCTGATAGAATTTAATTTTTTGAAACTATGAAAATGTTAATCTAAAAACAAACCTATTGTATCTGGATAGTATTAAAAAGTTATGGGAATGTAGGCCAATAAAAAAGCCCAGAAAAATATAAACTGGACAGAGACATTTTTTTAATTTGCTTCAAAGTAATGAGTTTGCCTTATAACTCTGTGGCTGCTGAACTGGATTTTTTTAGATTTAAGGGGAATGGTGAGTCGAAAATGGACTTCTTTTGAAAATTAGTTCTGAACTGAAAAGTCACCAATAAGGTTTCTATTATTTTTTTAGAGTTTATTGTTAATCATAATACAGGAAAAATAAAAACTCATTTATTATGACTTTCAGTTTTCGTTCCATGAGCAAACTGTTGTGAAATAAATTTAAATTAAAAAAAATTATGCTATTTGCAAAAAAATACTTGAGTGTCTTAACCAAAATGTCTATATTTTTAATAAAAACAACCAGAAAAAACTGGTCTGAATTAGATACACAACGTTACTTATTATTTGTTTTTCAAATAAAAATCTTTAAAACCACGGTTGTGCTTTTGACACTTTTTGATACTTCCTAGATATCCTGAATTTCTGTCTCAAAGAAAATAATTATTTCATGTACGATGAGAAAATTTACACACAAAGTTTTGGTATGCCGATGGGTAACCCTCTATCCCCTACGATAGCCGATATAATAATGGACGACCTAATTGATAGCACAATCTTAGAATTAAAAAAACAACACAATAATGACATTAAATTCATAGTAAAATACGTAGACGATATCTTCGCTATCACAAAACGCAACGACGTGGATATTATTCTGAATACATTAAACCAATATCACAATAAGCTACAATTCACTGTCGAAAAAGAAGATAATTCTAAGATCCCTTTCTTATACGTCCTCATCCACAGGGAAAATTATGAAATATTACTTGACTGGTACTCCAAGCCTATATCTTCAGGACGAATAATTAATTTTCTATCGTCACAGCCCAAAAAATACAAAATCAACACAGCAAAAAATATGATCAACAAAATATTGACCATAAGCCATAACAAATTTCAAAACGAAAACATAAAGAAAATATACAAAATTCTCACAAGCAACAATTATCCAAAACACCTAATAAAAACATTAATTGAACAAAAATTGAAAGAAATAAACAACTTAACAAGTAACAAATCATCGGCTGCAACAACAAAACCTGAAAACAAACAATACCTTAGTGTCACATATATACCGAAGTTGACCGACCAACTACAGCACAACATAAATACACACAAAAAAGATATTAGTCTAGCATACAAATCAAATAGAACGCTATCCACGATATTCACAAAAACAAAGAAGTACATTGAAACTCACCAACAAAGCAACGTGGTATACGAAATAAAATGCATGGGAAGAGACAACAGCAACAATTGCGACAAAATATATATAGGCACCACAAAGCGAGCACTTGGAATACGCCTAGCAGAACATGAAGCGGATATACGGAAGAAGAAGAACAACACAGCACTGGCACAACATATGCTGGAAAACAACCACACAGCTGATTTCGCGAATGCAAGAATAATAGACAGAGAGAAAAGAGAAAGAACGAGATACACGTTAGAGAGCCTTCGCATCTTAGAGAACAGACGCAGAACCATGAATACAAAAGAAGACACAGACGAAATTGCAACGAGTTACCTGATATGTTTATGATAGTTATTAGTTAGTTGACAAGTGCAATAGAAAACAACAGCACGCACTATGCGTTTATATTTTTTATTTTTTAATGTAATAATTTTTTTTGTTCAATGTTTGTTTGTGTGAAAAAACTTGTTAGAAAATTAAGTGACGACACATATGTACATACATACGTATTTATGTATGCAAAAAAACTTATGTAGATATAACAAAGTAAGTAACAACCTGTGATAAACCATTTTTTAATTTTCAATGTAACTTTATAGTCAATATTTGTAATCTTTTGTCTCTAAATGTTTGTTTTCTTTCATATCTCCATGTTCGTGTGATTTTGCAAAAATAAAGTCGACCCCTGAAGATGGTAAAGGAGTTTTACCGAAACGTCGGGCGAAATAATAAATAAATAAACAAAATACATACATGTATACAAAACATTCTTTTTAATTAAAATAAGGCCAAAAAGCTCAACAAAACTTAGAATCATAAAACGAAGACTGGCCAAAACAAAAACATCATAATATTTTTTCGGAGAGCCTGCCGATATAAAAATCTAAATTTATTTTTAATTTTCACACAAACGAGATAAGAAAACCAACAAACATGAAACACTACTACCAATATATGAAAGAAAAATATGGAGAACACCTCTGCAGAAATCTTAAACATTATAGCAAACAAAAAGAAAAACTTACTAGACAAATAGCACAACTAAAATTCTTACTCGAATGCACAAAATACGACATCATACCAAACCATCTAACGAATGCAACAAGAAAAATAACAATAGAAGCCACATCTTCACACGTCAAGCAAGTAATAGAAAAAACAAAAAGAATTTTCTCAAAAAAACTACTCAACATAGAAATCACACAAACTAACAGAAACATCAGAAATACAAAAAATGGAATGGAGCTTGTTATGGTTTGCTATCGATATCAATGCTGATATCGATCATAAACGGGTTAATTTCGGTTGCTCAATTCTGTCTGTGTGGCAGCACCACTATTTCAGTAGCTTTTTCTTAGTATTTTTCCAATAACTTCCAAGTCGTAATGGCCGACGTGTTGGCACGATGAAGAATAATGGATGACGCGTGGCCAAACAAGACAGGTCGTCGCATGTGAGGGAGAATATGCGATTGGCGTTAGACGGTTTGCTTCAAAATGTCAAAAGCGAGGGGAAAGCCAGAGAACACGCAACTTGGCATTCAACTTATTTCTAAGAACAACGCATGCAATTTTGTAAAATCAAAGCAACAGAAGATAAGTTGGCATAAGCCAAGAACAGGAAGAAGAAGAGCGATTCTCTCTCACGTCGACCTTGTGTGCTTGAGCTGTGTGCTAGTGTAACAGGTGGCTGCACTGCAAAATGAGGTTGATTATGAAGTTGTCCCATGGAGCAGCTGAAAATTTTTTTTTTGACAAGAGCAATTTCCCTGTTCGAGTAACTTTCATTCACCATTGTTGGTGTTCTGGCAATAATAACGTTTTGTACTTTTCCTATTCAGTTACCAGATATTTCAATTGTAACATTTTTTTTTTTTTTTTTTTTTAAATCCTGTAATTAATTCTTTTCTTCCTAAACTAAGAGTCTAAACAAATTTTAAATAAGTAATTGTATCCGAAATTTACATTGATTTTTTTTTATTTTTCGAGATGATTATATGGTATTGCTTCATTTTTTTTTGAACCCGAGCTTTATAGATCGCACATAAATTTCTCTTCAAATCTGGCAAGCTATCGAGCCGACCTCTATGAGTAGGCATCATGAGAAATTTCCCCTCCGAATCTTCACAATCGTTCCAATGGCGGGAGATGCACATGTATTGGTGATGGACAAACTGGTTCTTCCAGGGTTGCCATGAACACTTCGTACTGTGAAAATACGTAACACATGGTTATTCGGTGACTTAGTACTTTCAAATGTGCATATTATAAAATGTTCTTATGCGCTCTATACAATTTCAAAATTTACATAGTTCACAGAAAATTAATTAATTATTTACCACGTATTTATACTATTGTTCCATTAATCAGATTTTCCTGTCTCTTACCAATTTTATAATTTAAGCGTAAGACAACAATGTCTATTAATATTCCCAACGCACACTAATAGAATTTTACAGTAGCAAATTTACTAGGGCACGAATAAAATCGACTTTTTTGAGATAGTTTCATGGGAAAAATGCTGAGGCATTTTATTCCGAAAGTTTTGGTAATTTTTTTTTGTGTGTCATGGCAACCGCAATCCATCTCGCTTGTGTTATTGCTAGCGTCATACCATGATATAGACATTCGGGTAACCGTAAAGTCACGCCACTATTATGCACACGTCACTACACCACTGCAGGCTATACGAAAAGAAACGGGACTCTTCCAGATGAATACGGATAAAAAGGTGGAAGGCACGCTTGAACAGAAAAATTTCAGTACGGCGGTCGCCAGAGTTGGGAAATAGTCGTGATAGGAGTCGGTCGGTCGAAGTCAGTTGAGTTGGAAAAAGTCTGTTAAGCGAGTTAGAAAGAGTCGGTTAAGTTGGTGCGCTGCCGATTTTTTTTTTAAAAAGCAATTAACACTGCAAAATACATTTATACATCTATAAAAAAAAAACTAGATATTTGTGAAATTTGCTAGCAAGCAGTGCGCCGACAAGCTTTTGCAAGTGTGCAACAAGAAGCTCAATGTGCTTGTGTTTTACTGCTGCATAAATACACACTTTACAACTTAATATAAATCAAGCCACTCTTCCACTTCCCGATGTTTTTGTGTTGTATTTTATGGTACTTAAATGTCTGACTTCGAAAAAAATTTAAGAAAAGAACATACATAAACGAGAACATACATAAAAATTGTACTATTATCAATTGGAAAATATGTAAAGGTGCATACTAAGCATAAAAATTTATGTTATGTAGCAAAGTGTTGTGTTATGTATGTAAAAGCTAACTAACTACATATGTAAATGAATATGAATTGCAACAAACAAGTTACATTGGATATCATAAATAAATATGCTACATACAAATGTAAATATGTAAAAAACCAAAAATTTTTTTTTCCAACAACAACAGCCAAAAGCAAAAAATTTCATCGCTGCAACGACGGCCAACGGTAAAAATTTTGCCGCAAAGAAAAAAACAGCGGATAATTTATTTTGTCGCTGCGACAACAGCAAACAGCAAAAATTTTGCCGTAACGACAACAAACAGCGGATACGGAAAAAAAATCAATATTCACTGTGTAATAGAAACATTTGCAACAAAATTAACACCTAAAATGCATTTATGTACATGAAAATTTTGATATTGAAATTTTGAAATAAAAGAACAAAAAAAAAACAAACATTTTAAAAATCGCACCACAAAATTGGGCACTCACACACTTATGGCGCCGCGTCGTGACAGCAATAGCGCCTACAGCAGCTCAAGCATTTTAGTGCAACAACAACATCATCATCCTCAGCAGCAGCAGCAAAAACAGCAACCAACACAGCACCAACAACCATAACAACATCAACTACTACCACCGGAGCATAGGTCGTAAGCTATTTATATTATTTTCCGTATTTTATATATATTTTTTTTTTAATTTCTCTGTAAAAAGGAAAAAAAGGGCGCCCTAGTGTACTAAAATGAAGGAAAAGTAGAGTAAGGATTTAGCTATAAAAAAGAGACGAAGGAATCCCAAATAAATTGTTAAAATTATAATGGGAGTGCTGATCCACCTTAATTAAAAGGGCATAGGGATTTCAGGTACGGGGTCATCGAAATATAGGTGCACCGATGGCCATGGATGAGGGTGGGCTAGATAAGCACCGACGCTACAACAACACCAGTGGCGCACCACAGGTAAGGGGTCACTGATACCCGGGTGCGACAGTGACCATGGATTAGGGTGGGACAAAAACGCACCGGCGCTGCAACAACATCAGCAACGCCACCCCCTTGTGAGTTCGGCCTTTAACTTTTTTTTGATTGTTCATATATTTTAAATTTCAGCTTCTTTTATGTATTTTCAGATGCCTGTCAATAACCGGTCCTTCCGGTTGATTCAAATTTAAATTCAAAGTTAACGATTTTTTTTCTCGCGATATATATGTATATTCAAATTCAAATTCACTTTGACAGTTTTTTTTTCCAGTGTTTATTCAAATTAAATACACATCGATTTCAACGTATATTCAAATTTAAATTTCTAAATCTTTTCTCTCCCGTCCGCGATTATTTAAATATAACGTCCGATTATCTATTTTCAAATTTTTCCGTCGATTGTCAGTATTTCCGTCCGATTTAAATTTCGGTTTAAATGTTTTGCTAACGTCCGTCTGACTTTAACGTACATATGTACGTTCAAAATTCATATTCAAATTTTAACGACATTTTCCCTCGGTTTGCATTTATTTAAACTTAACTGACGTCTGGCCTCTTGAATTTAATTTTTTTCGGGTTATCTTTTGAATATTTGAATTTTTCAACGGTCCGTCCGTGGCATCCGGCCAAACGGATGTTGTTTTCGTTTGATCTTTCTCGTTATTTTCAAAAAGGCATGATATGAATTTTTTCTGTTTATGGCGCAGGACAGCAATGTAGGCAAGAACCCCGCCCAGCCGACAATGACTAGCCACAGTGCAACCCTAGATCATGCCGACCGCCATGCATTGCTGCTCCACTCGATTGGAGATCGTAATCGAGGTCTAACGCGTACCATAACAGATGGCGCCCAAAGTGGGGCCTCGATGGCTTTTTGGTCAGCCAGTGACGCCTTACTATCTCACAAGTCCCAGATGGGCAGGCCCTGCGTTGCGGCGAGATGGTGGGGCTGATCAGGTTGTCCAAGGAGGTCATCGCTGTTGGTGGCATAGGGCGCCACAAAGTGCAGATCGTAATCGAAAGTGCGATCCATAACAGATGGCGCCCAACGTGCTGACTCGATGGCTTTTGGTCAGCCAGTGACGCCTTACTATCTCGCAAGTCCCAGATGGGCAGGCCCTGCGCCGCCACTGCGTTGCGGCGAGATGGTGGGGCTGATCAGGTTGTCTAAGGAGGTCATCGCTGTTGGTGGCATAGGGCGCCACAAAACGCAGATCGTAATCGAGGTCGAAAGCTGAACCATAACAGATGGCGCCCAACGTGCTGACTCGATGGCTTTTGGTCAGCCAGTGACGCCTTACTATCTTACTATTACGAAGTGCTTTGACTCGTCGGTGTGATAGCTTAAACCAGGCATTTTCACAGCCTATGCACGCGGTACAAGCTTTTTAGAGCTTTCACACCGACAGCCTCACACCGACACTACAGAACTCTTCTTGCACGAAAAGAAATTTTGCAAATTTCTGTTCAGTCAGCATTGAGCTGTTGAGCTAGCAGGTTGTGTTGCTCGAGAAGTCTCTGAATGCTTGTAAATGATTGTGTGTTGGGGGTGGTTTTTTTTGTTTGGATTTTTTTACGTAATATTTTTATTAGGAATCATGATTTTGCATTTGGTCTCATATTTTTTTATTTTAATTTATTTTTTTTTTTCACACAATGCGAATGTAATAGAAACTCATGAAAATAATTAATTTTTTAACACGCTTTTATTAGTTTCACCTGTATGTATGTATGTATGTATGTATGTATGTAACTTCATCCCATCCTAAAAGTTGTAAACATTTAACTAAATTATTATATCTTTCAAACATTCACTTTTTTGTGTTCTCTTTATTATTTAACACGCTTTTATTAGCTTCACCTGTATGTATGTATGTATCTATGTATGTATCTATGTATGTATGTATGTATGTATGTAACTTCATCCCATCCTAAAAGTTTCAACATTTAAAACTAAATTATTATATCTTTCAAACATTCACTTTTTTGTGTCCTCTCTATTATTTCTATTCTCCTCCGGATTCGAAACATGACATCAACAGCCCAACGGCATCATATAGTAGGACATTCAACATTATATTTTATGCTTCATTGCGGCTTTTATGTTATCTTTCTTCAAAATAGCCTCCATGAATTTCAATTCACTCCCGTATACAAGCCAATAAGTAACAAGCTTGCAGGGTACGGAAAAACTCACTCACGAACGCTCAAAAATACATTCTTCTCAAATCACAAACAAATGTTCAAAGAAAAACGTATAACCACTCAAATAGCGAGCGAACTAACGCACAACAGCCAGCGATCGCTCATAGCGATGGCGATAAACTCAATGCATAAATTCACTCAAAAATAAAGCTTGAAGCTGTTTTGGGTTTGTTGTATTTGCAATGAAATCAATCGCATGTACAATGTACATACATACGTATGCAGAGCAAGAACTGGTTTTGTGTTTTGTGTAACAAGCTTTATGGTTTGTCGTTGTTGTGTTTGCAATAAAAACAATCGCATGTACATACATATGTATGCAAAGCAAGAACTGGTTTTGTTTGTAATTCATTTAATAGTAAGTGCTGAATCAACGAAAAGGAACCCTAATTCTATAATTGCATTTCACGTTTGGAAAGCAATTTTTATACAATGTTTTGTAAACGTGAGGTGAAAAAAATTTCTCTAAAAAAAAAAATAAAAAAAAAAAAATGTGCCACTCGGGACTCGAACCTGAGCTCGTTGGTCCGTAGGCAGCATACCTCACCATTACGCTACAATCGCATTCGGAATTTTGCTGTCTAAATTCGAATTTATTCAATCACGTTTCTTTTTTTTTTGTTCTTTTCAAATGTTTCACCTCAACTTCTCTTCACTTTCTGATTGTAAAATATAACAAAACGTTTGGGAAATTTTGTATTTCCAAACTAGTTTGGAAAACCTTGAATAAAAGGGTTTGGAAAATATTGCATAATAAACTAGTTTACTTCACTGCATATTGGGATTTTTGGTAGAAGTTATAAATACATATGTATGTAGATCTATTTCGGAGAACACCACATCCCATCAGACTGCCTTTTACTTTTATTCTTGCGTCCGCATAAAACATCCTTTAATGAAAAATTTCACTAAAAAGTCAAAAATAAATAATAGCTTAAAAAACTAAAAAACACGCTTTAATCTTAAAAATCGTACTAAAAATTGAGAAATAATTTAATTAGAAACAAAATGATGAACGAAAATATAAGTATTTAAGGAAAAGCGTGGGGGTGCTCAATAATATTTGAACATGAAAATATTCGATTCGTACAACTATTACAAAAATATACCTAGTTGCGAAATTAAAGAGTACGATATATGAAATCTCAAAAAAGTCAAAATAAAATTATTAGTAAAAAAACACCGATTTTAAATATTTTTTGACATACTGAGCACCCCACGCTTTTCCTTAAATACTTATATTTTCGTTCATCATTTTGTTTCTAATTAAATTATTTCTCAATTTTTAGTACGATTTTTAAGATTAAAGCGTGTTTTTTAGTTTTTTAAGCTATTATTTATTTATAGGTATGTATTATCTAGTTCAAGGCCCGGCAAATCGACTCACGTGAGTTAATGAGTATAACACACATAGGCTTACGCTCTGTGATTCAGTCGTTGTTTAGACCAGTGATGCCAAGTGTTGGGAAAAGAGGCTACATGTAGGGAAATTCGACCTCAGATTTGCAGTATAGGGAAAAAAGGACAGATTTTCAAAATTTAGCTAAATGTAGGGAATTTTTGAAGACAAATATTTTCTTTTTCTTTGCAACGGATTCATTTTTTCTAAAAACCTAACATTTTTTAATGGCTACAAGCAAAATGTTTCTGCCAAGGCAAATTCATTATGGTAATGGCAGGCCGAATTCGGCAATATTCCCTTCGATTCGCTTTAAGTTTTTGTCCATCAGAATGTTAAACTCAAAGTCAAATATTTCTTTGTTTGACATTTTTCTGTGTTCTACTGTACACGGCGAGTTAAAAACGAGAAGAAGAAGAAGTCAGCTGTTCATTTACCATTACCATATGAATGAATTTGCCTTGGTTTCTGCATACTTGAATGCAATATTTCAAAGTTGTACTTTATTCTGATCTGGGAATATATCCTTCGACAGGGCCTCAGGACAAACGTTCTTTTCGTTAGCTTCGCTTCTGGTCCACCCCCAAAATTTTTTGCTTTACCTTTGGGTTCGCTCTTAGCACCAAATTTCGCTTATAATTTTTTGTTGTGGTGATCAGAGATGCGTTTGTGGACTTTTCTTACCAAACCAGTATAGGAAGTAAGTATATACGGAAATGTGGACGTGGTACCTATCATATAAAGTGAAATTTTCATGTTGTAATTGAAATTAAAAAATAGGGCTGGTCGAAATTCGGCCGCTGGGCGATTGTTGTTCAAATAAATGCGACAACAAAAAAGTATTCACTGTCATCTTACATTGTGTATCAACACATGATGGGACCACATGAAATTTGTATTTCTCTTAGTCAAGGTATGATCATTTTAATGGGAAATGTCTGCCCCATATTTTTGTATATGAAAATATCTACATAAATACATGTATACATTATTTATTTATATTATATAAACACAAATAAACATAAAAATTTCTATGTATGCATATGTGGCTTTTTGAATAAAAACTTGATTTCCAGTAATTTTTTGCGTGTTTATTTCAATATATACCTTGTTTATACGCAGCAGTAGCCGAGACCGCATCCACTCAATACACTAACCTTCCGTCTGTTTATACAATCTAGTTTGAAGCGTGTATAGTGGAACCGCACTGTAATCGATCAGCTGTTCTTTGTTTACATTCGATTACTTTTTCACTACAAATGTGCCGCGAAATCGCACTATTCATAAAAGAAAAAGCAAGGAAAACTTTTATTTTCGTCCATCTTAAAATATTATTTAAGTTAATTGATTTGAATTGAATACACACGCGTTTAAAAAAGCAATCAGCTGATCTTTAGTTCGCTTCGATAAATTTAGTCGTTTATACGTTCCCTTCAACCGTTGCGAGAAATAAAATACCGATTTGAAAATGAGTCTGACCGAATTCAGCGATGCATTTCAAAGCGTATTCAAAATCGATTTATACATGCGTGTGTATTCAGTGAAAGCGCATTATGCCGCCGTATAAACAAGGTAATAGAGAAAATACGACGTAGGGAAATTTGTAGGGAAAAATTTCGTTAGCGTAGGGAAAAATAGGGAATTTTTTGGTATGCCGTAGGGATTTTTGGTCCAAGAATATTGGCATCACTGGTTTAGACAGCGAAGAAGCAACACAAGCACTGGCTGCGTTGCTTTGTTTGTTATGCGACAGTGTGCCATTGCGTATGTATGACCATGAATAATAAATCATTTTGTACTGCAACCAAATTTTCAAGTTGCAAAATTGCAATGCTTTATTTTTCAATTCATATAATAAAATTTGCTTATTCTTAAAGGTTCTACTAAATCTTCAGTTATAATTTACGCCCCATCCTTGCATACCTTAACAAGTTTAGTTATGTCCTTTTGAAAAAATTTCGTAAATGATAACAACTCTCAACTATTTCTCAATGAATATTCTTCAAATTAATTTTTAATGTATATTTTTTACACTAAAAACTTCTTATACCTAGATAATTTTTTATTATTGGAATTTCCAATATTTTACATTGGTGAATCTAAATTAATTTATAAAACATTTTTTCAAGTTAATAATTCCTTAGTAATACATTTTTTATTATTATTCAAATATCTATTTTATTTTCAAAGCGTTGCTATTTTGTACGTTTACCCCATATGCTTAGTTCTTACACCACTGTTGCATAAATCTCTCTGTACTCACTAACACAATCTCAGTTTTAGTTTTGCCGGGGTCTGATCTAGTTATATCTATATACATATATACATATATAAAAATCAAGCCTATTTCTTTGTCGCCGGCATTCGCCCAAACGCGTGGAGGGATTTTGACCAAATTTGCACACCAGCTGAGTACCTTGCCCTAGATGGTTTATATGCATATTTTTTCAAATCCGGAAGTCGGTTCCGGAGATATAGGTCAAAACGTGGACCCGGCTTTCCCCCTGAATATTTTTGGACGATATTGGTATCAAATGAAAGGTATTGAACAGGGATTTTACATAGAATAGCACTCATTGTGATTCGTAGGTCGGGCCTCGAGATATGGGTCAAAACGTGAACCCGGATGACCCTCGAATATTTCTGAGCGATATTGGTATCAAATGAAAGGTCTTGATGAGGACTTCGACATAGAACTGTTTTGTTTGTGATGCCTAGGCCGGGTCTCCAGATATGGGTCAACATGTGGACCCGGATGACCCTCGAATATTTCTGAGCGATATTGGTATCAAATTAAAGGTCTTGATGAGTACTTCGACATAGAATTGTTTTGTTTGTGATGCCTAGGCCGGGTCTCCAGATATTAATCAACATGTGGACTCGGATGACCCTTATGAGCGACTTTGGTACCACATTAAAGGTCTTGAAGAGGACTTCGACACAGAACTTTTTTATTTGGGATACCTAGGCAGGGTCCCGAAATATGAGTAAAAACGACGCGGATAACCCTCGAAGGTTTCTGAGCGATATTGGTATCAGATGAAAGGTCTTGATGAGAGCTTCGACACAAAATATTATAACTGTGGTGCGTAGGCCGGGTTCCCAGATATGGTTCACAACTTGGACCCGGATGAAACCTAAAAGTGGGAATCAGATCAGATCTTCACGATGTAATGCTCAACCTGGTTCCCTAAGTAAAGAGCAAAAAAAAGGAAAAGAAAGTCAAATGTAATGGAATGGGAAAGGGAAGGGAAGGCAACGAAAATAGAACGGGAGAGGGACGGGGGAAACGAATAAGAAGCTCATTTCTTTTTACCTTTTTATTTCGCTTTGGAAGACCTGCGAAAAAATTGAAGCACGGGATAAGCTCGGTCATCCGGGTACTAGGGGTTTTAATTGTGATGCCTAGGTCGGTTCCCTAGATATGGGTCAAGACGTGGACCCGAATGACCCCAGCATATTTCTAAGCGATATTGGTATCAAGTGAAGGGTGTTGAGCAGGGATTTTACACAGAGATGAACTCATTGTGATTCCTAGGTCGGATACCCAGGTTTGTGTCAGAACGTGGACCCGGATGACACGGGGATATTTCCCACTAATATTGGTATCAAATGAAAGGTGTTGATCAGGACGATATAAAAGATCCATACCCATTATTATTCCTGGTCAAGTCCCCAGATGTGGTTCAAAACGTAGAACCGGATGACCACGAAATATTTCCCAGCGATATTGGTATCAAACGAAGGGTGTTGAGCTGGGATTTTACATAGGTATGAACTCATTATTCCTAGGTCGAGTCCCCAGATGTGCGGCAATACGTAGGCCCGGATGACTCCGGGCTGCTGCCAAGCAATACTGATATAAAATGAAAGGTGTTGAGCAGGGCTGCTAAATAGAGCTTTTTTATAGTGATTCTTAGGCCCGGTACTCAATAGGTAAGAGAGTGGACCTGGATACCACGGAATGTTTTTAAGCAGCGATGATATCAAATGAGAAGTGGAATACTGGGCTATGTTATACTAAACCCGGTTCCCTAAGGAAAGGGAAAGTGGAAGGGTAATGGGAATGGGAAAGGCAAAGGGGCGGAAAAGGAGAGAAAGAATATAATGTAAATGGAACGAAGAGGATGGGGAGAGAGACAGTAAGACAGGGAATGAGGGACGAAACGGAGAAAGACAGAAAAGTATAGGTAAGGTAGAGCAGTACAGATAGGGAAAGGGAAGCGGAAATGTGACGGGAAAGGAAAAAGAAAAGGTAAAGATAAATGGGAAGAGAAAGAGAAGGGGAGTAGTAGTGGGAATGCGAGTGGGAGATTAATACGAAGCGAAAAAGGGATAAGCACATGAAGAGGGCAAACTTTTGAAAATATCAATTTTTTCCCTCACTTTTTTTTTAAGTTATCTGACTTTTGCTGAGGAGTGCAGCCTGAGGAAAGCTCGGTTTCTAGATACTTTCAACTTATTTTAAAGCGTGTGAGTTTTCGCTTATAATGGTTATAATGGGAAGTGGGCCAAAGCAAAGCTTGGCCAGGTACAGCTAGTTATTCATATGAAACTATTAATAGGCGAATTCCCCAAAATTCCCCAAATCATAGCACTCCCCAAAAATTACCCAAATATTAAAAAATTCTCCAAATTTGGGGAATTACCCACAAAACGGCAACGCTGGCGCATATACAAAACAAAGTTGGCAGAGTAAAAAATGTAAATAAAAACTATTTTACGAACGAGACGCAAAAATTAGACGAAATAATATACTAAAATATGCATTTATAGCAAAATATGCCAAAAATATGCAAATAAGTCAAGATATGCAAAAGTAAGCCTTTTTGACCTAACAAGTTTGGCTTATTCTCTTCGTCTTGAGCTAAAACGTCGATATATATGTATCATATGTAAATAGGAGTGCAACAGAAAAATATGCCCTAAAAAATTCGTTTTTAGCGCTAAAAATATGTCCTTAAAAATATGGTTTAAGCGCTAAAAACATGCCCTTAAATTTTTTTTTTAAATACTTAATAAAAAGATATACGGCATAGTAGGTTGTGTGCTCACCTTTCATGCAAGAGGTTCCAGGTTTAAACCCTGGTCCGGTCAAATAAAATTAGACGACTTTTTGTAATAAAACATATTTTTATTAAACGTACATATTTATGTTTTTATAGGTACAAAATACGATATAAAAAATTCACATTTTATTAAATTATAATACTTTTTGTTACAGAAAACTATTTTTATTAAAGGTACATTTTATAGATACAAAAGACGAAATAAAAAAATTCACATTTGCGAAACACATCTTCGTTACCAAAAGAAAACAAATATTTTTACATACGAAAATATATACATACATACATATATTTATGTGCATGAATTTTAAATTTTATGTGTTGATGGCAATCAAAATTCCAGTGCAAAACATGCATACTTACATATTTATTCAAAATTGCTATTGCTGTAAACTACAAAATTTTGCGATAAATTTTCAAATAGGAAACTACGTCGATTGTCGCGGTAAAACTTTTTAACCCTAGTTAGATAATCATATTTTTACATACGTTAAAGATAATCATGCGTAAAATTGACGCATGGTGGATTTTTCAGCTATATCTTCACAGTTTATTTACAAATTTGCCCTGAACTTGCAGAAACTTTATTATAGATATGTAAAATAAATGTAAACATTATAAATAAAAAATATTTAAATTTCTTTACTATAAAAAACTAAACCAAAAGAACTTCTTCAATTTTCTCCTGAAATTAGGAAACACCCATTTTCCGTCCCTTTTTGAATAAATTTGCTGCAAAAATCAGACTTTTTGACTTACAATCTAAATGAACTGGAAACACAGGGCAGTATGTATAAAAGAAGAAAAGGGACACCTTCTCTGCTTTGGGAAGATCAGGTGAGGACCGACTCGTCCTGCCTAGGTATTTCCAATTGGCGCTAGGCAGCACAAAACAGACACGACTGGTGCGCTTTTTGGACTTGGCCAAAATCGTCTAAACCATTACGCGCTGATTAAAAAGAAGAAGAAGAATTGCGTACAATACAGAATATAATATGATACACTGGCTCTAACGAGTTTTAAGGTCGAATTTCTTTCCCAATTCGAAGCGTGCTCCTTAATTTTGTTTTTCCTACTAACTGGGTGGGCCTACAGTTTTATGCCGACTCCTAATGGCGAATGCATTTTTGTTAGAAGCTTTTTCGTGGCAGAATTACACTCGGAGGGTATGCCGTCCACTACCGATAGGTGACCAACATTTTAAAAACCTAATAAGTGACTTTTAATTTGAAAATTAATTAAATAAAATTTTGGTGTTGGGTCGGCTGGGGGTTGAACCGGCGACCCATGGTATGGCATGCGAGCACTTTACCCACTTCCCCACAGCTGCCACAATACAACACATATAGTTTTTTATTATACTGGCTCCTCAGTATAATGTTATGATGAATGAAAGTCATCCTTGTCCTTACGCAATACGTGAAAAATGCTTCCTGAAAGTCACGGTAAAGATAATCATGCGTAATTTTGACTCACTGACCCCTCATATGGGGAAATTTACAAAACTTACCACAGAAAATTATGTGTCACGTGAGAGATATGTAGCACAACTGAAATATATATAACGTTCAGCGAAGTATTCACATAATTGGGGGAGTGAGAACAATTATTCGAAAGGGGATGCGTAATTTTGACGCAGATTATCTTTTTAGGGTTAAATTGCAAAACCGGGTATAGTATTTTGACCTTACCTCGCAATCTTGCGGTGAAGCTGTTTGGTTGTCATCAAAGAACCGTGTGTGTAATGCTTAGCGATTGTTGGTAGTCGGAAGGATGGCAAATTTCCACGTTTCGCTACTAGACAATATCTTAAATAAAACTCAGTATATAATAGATTTTAGCTGAAGGGATGATTTAACGTACGACTTCAACACTGAACAATAAAAAATGTTCTCATAAAAACATGAATTTCTGCTCAGAGTATTCTTTGTTTAAAAACTTTGGTAAATAGGGTATGCTCATAATTTTCATCATATAGGAGTCATATATGGCTCATATTTGATCACATTTCTGAGGATCATATTTCAAACATATTTCGGATTCATATCGAGCTCCAAAAGTATGAGCCTCATATTTTAGAGTCATATTGGACTCCAAAAGTCAGAGGCTCATATTTCACACATATTTTAGACTCATATCGGACTCCGAAATTAAGAGGCTTTTTTTTAATCAAATTTCGGACTCATATCAGACTCTGAAATTCTGAGGTTCATATTTCGGACTCATATCGGACTTTCAATTTATGAGCGCTCCCAGAATGGTTGCTGGGTTAGCTTCACCTGTATGTATGCATGTATGTGTGTATTTATGTACCCACCAAAAAATCTAAGCCTTATTTAAGAATTAAAACTGCAGATTTAAAGGCTAAGAAATTAGGCCTGAAAATTATAAGGGTAGTAAATTCGTATGGCGCAAGGCTTAAAATAAGGCTGATTTTCTGATGCAGTGAAATAACGGCCGCGCGATTTTTAATTCCAATTTTATGTTTTTTTAAATATGGTATTCAAATACTCAATTAAAATAAACACAGCTTTTCCGTCATCCAACAGAATATCGCGCAATTTTTTTATTTCAATCTTTTGCCGGCGGCGCTTCTTCAGTAATAGTCCAGTTAGTCGAGAACGTAAACCCGTGTACCGTGTCAGCTGATCCAACCTATTCAATGGGATTTGTATTTAACCGATTATTCAACGACGTACGACGCAGATGCCCGTACCGCAGAAATCAAAATCATTTTGATTTTTTACGCAAAAACGTGTCATAGTCCAGTTAGTCGAGAACGTAAACCCGTGTACCGTGTCAGCTGATCCAACCTATTCAATGGGATTTGTATGTAACCGATTATTCAACGACGGACGACGCAGATGCCCGTACCGCAGAAATCAAAATCATTTTGATTTTTTACGTAAAAACGTGTCAGCTGATCGCTCGCATGGTTGCAAGGTAGAAGGGTTGCCGGTTGAACATTTTTAGTTATTAAATATTTAAACAGTAATTTTCACAGCATTATACAACTAACTCAACAAGATTGTAAAATGTTATCGAATATACATATATGTGTTCACATGGCAAAAATAGTATGTCTACTTAAACGAACTATTTATTATTACTTTAATTTTTAAAAAGAAAGGAAAGAAAACGTTTATAAATTTTTTTTTTTTTAAATCCCAAACAAAATGTAAATATATATGTATATAAATTAATAACAAGATAATTGCTTTGTTGAACAACTTTACTTGCAAGTACTTGCAAGAAGAGCGTCAATGTCAAATTAAGAGTAAAAACGAGAAAAAGAGAAAATTATCAACCAAGAAAACAGCTGATACGCTGTTTTGACAATTTGATTTTTAGGTTAGGTTGTAATTGAAATTGGAAATGAATGGAAATAACTGAATTAGGAAAACAAAAATCTACTTTGGCTGTTCCACAACATCATCAAGATTACTTTTTGCGCTAATTTATTTAGTACACAATTAGAAATTTGCGCTTAAAATGTTTGTATATTTCCAATGGAAATTTTTGTGATCATATATTTTTGACACTTCTATTTTTTTTAAAGTTACAAGTAGTTGCAAGTGAAAATTTTACTTGCAGCTTTTATCAACTCTCTCGAGGTCTTACTCTCTCAATTTGGCTCTCTTTTGCGAATTTTTTGGGTTATTGAACATAATTTCCTAACTATTCGTAAAAATATGTAAAAATTTTGAGATATTGAACACTCCTAATAAATGAAGATATTATTGAAAATTAAAGCAAAAATTATATTTAACCACATATGGTGGCTGTATTTTCTTAATTGATAACTCGTGGTGGTCTTCTTATGCAACTTTTCTACATTAAAAAAGTTATAAAATACAAAACCGGGAAAAGTGTCAATTAAAGTGACGTCACATTAATACGATCCACACTTTCTCACCACCTATTTATACTAGAAAATATATGAGTTACAGAAACTCAGTACAGATTTCTTAATTAAACACACTTTTTTGTGAGAATCTTGTTGCTTCCCAATATACTTTTTTTATGGATTTTCAATTTTGTAAATTTAATGTTCTGACTGTGTTTTTTGTTGTTTCATGTATTAGTCCTTGATAACTATCACCAAGGTGTGATGGAAATATATTGGACAGCAACAAAATTACAAGAAAAATGTGTTTTAATTACCAACTAAGCCATAAAAAAGTAAGTAAATTAATAAAAAAAAGTCGTCAGCGACAACTTTAAAAATGATTAAATTATTATTTTCTTGTCATTTGGCAAATAATGCACAGTTGTGTATTGAAGAGTAATCCGGATAACACTGAAGATTAGTAAACATCTTGTTTGTTCAAAAATTACTAAATGGCAACCCTGCCAAAATGTAAACAAACTATATATATATGTAAATATGTGTGAGTAAAACAGCTGATTGCTCCGTTGCCCCACGGGCTCAAAAAATCCTAAAAATTGCATACGGGCGTTTGCGTCAGCGGGCGGACCACACGTTCTTGACTAACTGGACTATGAGCTGATCGCTCGCATGGTTGCAAGGTAGAAGGGTTGCCAGTTGAACATTTTTAGTTATTAAATATTTAAACAGTAATTTTCACAGCATTATACAACTAGTAACTCAAAAAGATTGTAAAATGTTATCGAATATACGTATATGTGTTCACATGGAAAAAATAGTATGTCTACTTAAACGAACCATTTATTATTACTTTAATTTTTAAAAAGAAAGGAAAGAAAACGTTTATACATTTTTTTTAAATCCCAAACAAAATGTAAATATATATGTATATAAATTAATAACAAGATAATAGCTTTATTCAACAACTTTACTTGCAAGTACTTGCAAAAAGAGCGTCAATGTCAAATTAAGAGTCAAAACGAGAAAATTATCAACCAAAGTAATTGAACACAAAATCGTAAACACTCGCAAGAAAACAGCTGATACGCTGTTTTGACATTTTGATTTTTAGGTTAGGTTGTAATTGAAATTTTTGAAATTGGAAATGAATGGAAATAACTGAATTAGGAAAACAAAATTCTACTTTGGCTATTCCACAACATCATCAAGATTCGTTTTTGCGCTAACTTATTTAGTACACAATTAGAAATTTGCGTTTAAAATGTTTGCATATTTCCAATTGAAATTTTTTTGATCATATATTTTTGACACTTCTATTTTTTTAAAGCTGCTAGTAGTTGCAAGTGAAAATTTTACTTGCAGCTTTTATCAACTCTCTCGAGGTCTTACTCTCTCAATTTGGCTCCCTTTTGCGAATTTTTTGGGTTATTGAACATAAATTCGTAACTATTCGTAAAAATATGTAAAAATTTTGAGATATTGAACACTCCTAATAAATGAAGATATTACTGAAAATTAAAGTAAAAAATGTATTTATCCACAATGGTGGCTGTATTTTCTTAATTGATAACTCTTGGTGGTCTTCTTCTGCAATTTTTCTACATTAAAAAGTTATAAATTGCCACAATAAATCTGAGTTTCTGTAAAAAAATCAATTAAAGTGATGTCACACTAATACGTTCCACACTTTGTCACCATCTATTTATACTAGAAAAGATATGAGTTACAGAAACTCGGTACAGATTTCTTAATTAAACACACATTTTTGTGAGAATCTTCTTGCTTCCCAATATAATTTTTTTATGGATTTTCAATTGTAAATTTAATGTGCTGACTGTGTTTTTTGTTATTTTATGTTTTAGCCCTTGATAACTATCACCAAGGTGTGATGGAAATATATTGGGCAGCAACAAAATTACAAGAAAAATGTGTTTTAATTACCAACTAAGCCGAAAAAAGTCACTAAATTAATAAAAAAAATTAAAAACGATTAAATTAGTATTTTCTTGTCATTTGGCAAATAATGCACAGTTGTGTATTGAAGAGTAATCCGCATAACACTTTGAAGATTAGTAAAAATCTTGTTTCTTCAAAAATGACTAAATGGCAACCCTGGCAAAATGTAAAAAACTATATATATATGTAAATATGTGTGAGTAAAACAGCTGATTGCTCCGTTGCCCCACGGGCTCAAAAAATCCTAAAAATTGCATACGGGCGTTTGCGTCAGCGGGCGGACCACACGTTCTTGACTAACTGGGCTATAATACGCAATATTAAAAAAAAAAAACGAAAAATTGGAATTAAAAATCGCGTGATTTTTTATTCAAATTTTTCGCCTGCGCCGCTTTTTTCACTAATACCCGTCAACGGGCTTAATTGCCCTTCCGAAAGGGAAATAAAGCCCATATCGCCGAATAGGGCGCGCGGCGTTCTTTCCCTTTCTTAATGAAAATAAAACCCACGGGTTTAATTGCATTTTATTCGTGGGCGTTTTCTTTTTCAGAAAGGAAATAACGCTCGCGGGAGTTATATCCGCGGTCGTTACTTCACTGCACCTGATTTTCCTGTGTTGATGTCATCAGACCATAAGGAATACTTTCTCTCTGAGAGCACACCTTATTCCAAAGGTTTATCCGCCATGCGAAATAAGGCGTAGATACATAAGTATTAGAGAGTTAGGAGCGGACAGAGTGAGTGCATAACAGAAGCAGAGCTGCCAGCATACTCCTTTTTAACATGCTTTTATTGGCTTCACCTGTATGTATGTACATATGTATGTAACTTCATCCCATCCTAAAAGTTGCAACATTTAACTAAATCAAAAATTCACTTTTATTGCAATGAAAATATTTTTTTTAAGCTATTATATATCGCTAGCTTAGAGTGCAAATTGTGTAAGTCCTTTTTTTCAAACTTTGTAGGAGAGACAAAAAAACAAAAAAATAAAAAAAATCGAAACGAAAAAAAAATTCTGTTCATATAAATATTTTGGACTTACACAATTTTCTTCGCTTTTTGGACTTACGCAATTTGCGTATCACTGAATAAAAACCCATTAAACACTGAAAAAGAAATTATCAAACGTTGAGAAAATATTGTTTCTAAAGTTGAGAATCAGCATAGGTATATATCATTAGAAAATAAACATATTTTCAAGTGTTCATCAAACATTGTTTATCAATTTTAGGTTAACTTACAACAAAAAACTTGCTTCGTATTTTGTACTATTTCACGAATTTTAACATGTGAAGGTTTGAAGGAACGAAGAAATTTTGTGTTTGCAAATTTCAGTCCCTTAACGGTTGAAATGATGATGGTTGAAAATGATTGTGTGTAATAATGATTCTGTATTTCTTACTCTTATTTTATTTGTTTGTGGCTTTTTGTGAAGTTACACAAAATTTAATAAAAACATATGTAGTTGGCTTCCGATATGTGTGTATGTACATATATTAAATAAATAATAGCTTAAAAAAACTAAAAAACACGCTTTAATCTTAAAAATCGTACTAAAAATTGAGAAATAATTTAATTAGAAACAAAATGATGAACGAAAATATAAGTATTTAAGGAAAAGCGTCGGGTGGTGCTCAGTATGTCAAAAAATATTTAAGATCGCTGTTTTTAACTAATATTTTTATTTTGACTTTTTTGAGATTTCATATAACGTACTCTTTAATTTCGCAACTAGGTATGTATATTTTTGTACTAGTTGTACGAATCGAATATTTTCATATTCAAATATTATTGAGCACCCCCACGCTTTTCCTTAAATACTTATATTTTCGTTCATCATTTTGTTTCTAATTAAATTATTTCTCAATTTTTAGTACGATTTTTAAGATTAAAGCGTGTTTTTTAGTTTTTTAAGCTATTATTTATTTTTGACTTTTTAGTGAAATTTTTCATTAAAGGATGTTTTATGCGGACGCAAGAATAAAAGTAAAAAGAAGTCTGATGAAGGGATGTGGTGATCTCCGAAATAGATCTACATACATATGTATGTATTTATAACTTCTACCAAAAATATTAATTTTTCACATACATTTTTTCCTTATAAAAAAAAAACATTGGTCATAAGAGCTCAAAAATGAAGCCTAAACGAAAAAATATCAACTAATATGTACTATGTGTATCGAAGCAAAACTATTTCAGTTTTTAATCGGAGATATGCTCTTCTTTATTTGCCTGTGCATATTTACAATGAACAGTCAGCGCTCCAAAATATTCTAATTGTCCTATAATCACTTCCATATTTTTCTTGTATACCAAAAATAGTAAACAACTTCTTGAAAACAAAAATTGCCAAACAGATGTGAAAGTTACCAAGAAACCAACAGCGAAAAATAACCTATTTTGGCAATTACCAAGTTCGGCAACCGTTCTATAAATAGAATTTGAACCAGGGTTTGAAATTGCTTAGCTACTTTTGCTGCATTTGCTTTTGCTAATGAAAAGTAAATTAGCAAACTCGGCCGGCCGAGTAAAAAACGAGAACACGATTCATTCGCTTCAGTTTTCAGCTGAGCCGTGTTTGCTTGTATAGCAGTGATGCACACCGCCGACTGCGCTACTTACACAAGTGCAACATATTTTTGCATTAGTGTGTGCGTATAAGCAGAGCACTGCAAGAATTTCGCTGTGGTGATTTTCATAGTGGCGTTTAAAATTATGCAAATTATGCATTGAGGCTCATAAGAAGGGTTCAAATAAAAAAAATATTTCAATTCCCATTGAACTTTGAATTCTAATTTGGTCATTTTGATGTCGCATACCTATTGCTCAGAAAAAAGACTAAAATTCTTTGCGCGATCGATGTACACAGCATGAAAGTCAAGCGCAGACTAATTGGTTGTAGGCGTCGCAATTGCTTGCTAGCAGCACACACACGACTCGTATGTGTAGCCGAGCAGCTGCGTTTTGCTCCGTATTGCTCTTTCGTTCAACACTGTTGTATAGTTAAGCAAAAGCAAAGCAACGCGATTTGGAGGATTTCATTTTACTTCCAGCAATTAGTTGTCTTTGCATTTTTTCTGCTTTTGCTTATTGCATCTTGTTAACACTACCAGAGTTGAGTGATGGTGAATTACAGATTTGAGAGAAAAGTTGAAAAAATTAGCAGCGCGCTGTAGAATGGAATGTTACTTTACATTTGTGCACATCTGCTGATATTCTTAGTTTTATTCACATACACCGATTTCACCAATGCACCAAATTCCTAAAACAGCAAAGTAATTTTAAAATTTTCTTATCGAATTTCAATTATAAATAAATTTAAGAATTAAAAAAAATCAATTTAAATTAGTTTCAATTTGACTTTTCTGGGACTCGAACCTGCGCCTCTATGTGCATATCTTTCTGTATTAAAAAATTATAATTCAATAGATGCTTTTGTGTACACAACAATTTTTTGATATGTTTGGGGGACAATAGGATTTTCGTTGATCAGTCATCAGAGTCTAGCAGCTGCTGTGCCCCGATACACCAAGATGAATGGTGAGGGTTTTGAAGCAGCCACCAATTTATTATTGCTCAATAGATGTACATATGTATGTACATATGTATGTACATATGTATTGATGCATCATCTATTTGTTCAGAGAGGGTGACAATTAAATTTCATTGGCATAGGTATAGAGATGGTTGATCGTTGCTCATCAACGAGGTTGATGGGTTGGCCATCAACAAGATGAAATGGACAACAAAATGTTTTTACATTTTCAAAATTTCGAAAATTTTAAAATAATTAAAAATTCGATGTGGAAATTGTAAAAATACTCACCGGTTGTAGCAAACTGATGCATTGTTGTATGGTTTTTAATACAGAAAATGCATTGATGCGCAGGTTCGAGTCCCAGTAAAGTCAAATTGAAATTAATTTTAATTGATTTTTTTTTAATTTTTAATTTATTTATAATTCAAATTCGATAAGAAAATAGTTAAAACACCAGCGGTTTTGGGAAATTAGTGCATCGATGGAATTGGTGTATGGGAGGAATAATGAGCCATATCAGCAGATGTGCAGAAATTTAATATAACATTCCTTTCTACAGACGAACTCGCTCTACTTCTGTTACTTTAACAGCCAGCTGTGTTGAATTAAAAGTTTTTATTCACCAGATGCACTAACAGAATTTTGTTGGGTCTCTGGCTTCCACGATTATTCGTAGTTGCAACTTCTCTGTTCATCTACGTTCTCTGTTATTGGCTTGCATACGGGAGTGAATTGAATGAAATTCATAGAGGCTATTTTGAAGAGAGGTAACATAAAAGCCACAATGAAGCATAGAGTATAATGTTGAATCTCATTATATGATGTCGTTGGGTTGAATCCCATGTTGATGTCACGTTTCGAATCCGGAGGTGAATAGAAATAATAGAGGAGAGAACACAATAAAAGTAAAGTGAATGTTTCAAAAAAATAATAATTGAGTTAAACGTTTGCAACTTTTAGGATGGGATGAAGTTACATACATACATACATACATACATACATACATACATACATACATACATACATACAGGTGAAGCTAATAAAAGCGTGTTAAAAAGATATTAATATACTCATGTAATTGTACAAAAGGTACCGGCAAAATTCACCCGAACGGGAAAATCAAAAACATCACATAAGCGTACAAATATGTAATACATACATATGTACATCTATTTATTCCATTCCATTTCGTACCACCTTTGAAATGGGTTTGAGAAAATGGAATTTATCAAATTGAGAATCAGCCCAAAATCCCATACTAAAAATTAGCCTTTTTGTTTGAGAACGCTATCAGGGGAAATTTGAGGTGCATTTGATAACAAACGTTTGATATTTGACAATAGGGTTACTTCTCAAATGAACCTCAAATTGAAAATGAAGAAAAATGTTTATTGGGAACGAGTAGAAAAATAACAAGTATCACAGACTTGTTTAGCGTAGTGCGTATTTGATTTTTCTAGTGTTCTACATTAAAATGCACTTTTTCATGAAAATGGACTTACACAGCAGCGTTGCGTGATTCGAATCAATTTTGATTTAAAATCAACTTTCAAATAAAGAATCAACTTGATTCGTGATTCAAACTATTTTCAAATCAAAGATATTTTTTATTTGTGATTCATTTCTCAAAAGAATCAAAAATACCCTCTGATTGGTGATTCAAACTGTTTTCAAATCAAAGATAAATTTGATTTGTGATTCTTTTCTCAAAAGAATCAAAAATACCCTTTGATTCGTGATTCAACCCATTTTCAAATCAAAGATAAATTTGATTTGTGATTCATTTCTCAAAAGAATCAAAAATCATTTTTGATTCTTGATTCAAAAAATATCTTTGATTCGAATCAAAAATTTTATTCGAATCAATAATTTGATTCGAATCAAAAATTTATTTAGAATCAAAAATACTGTAGCTTATCAGAAATATTCAAGTACATTCTCGGTAACTTAAAACCAGGGTACAGAAAAACTCACTCATGAACGCTCAAAAACACATTCTTCTCAAATCACAAACAAATATTCAAAGAAAAACGTATAACCACTCAAATAGTGAGCGAACTAACGCACAACAGCAATCTATCGCTCATAGCGGTGGCAATGAACTCAATGCATAAATTCACTCAAAAATGAATTATCGTACAATTTCTCTGGTAAATTCATTCTATGAGTTTATTTTATAATTTTTTGCGCTAGCGATCATTTTGATGTGGGTTCCATAACACTCCCCGCTGCGGGGGTCAACTCCCCTTTTACCCCCCTTACTTTTCATATAAAGTACCACGCCCAATAAAACACCGTTTCGCATGCATAGCTAATTAATACCTTTAAAACGATGCCTTACTTATTAATTTTGGTAAATTATGTGAGCAGAAAAAGGGATATTTATAAAACACCAATTAGAAATAATATATATGATTCGAATCAAAAATTTGATTCGAATCAAAGATTTTATTCGAATCAAAAATTTTATTCGAATCAAAAATTTATTAAGAATCTTGATTCGAAATCAAGTTTGAATCAAGAATCAAAAAAGATTTTTGATTCTTTTGAGAAATGAATCACAAATCAATTTTATCTTTGATTTGAAAATAGTTTGAATCACGAATCAAAGGGTATTTCTGATTCTTTTGTGAAACGAATCACAAATAAAATTTATCTTTGATTTGAAAATAGTTTGAATCACGAATCAAAGGGTATTTCTGATTTTTTTTTTAAACGAATCACAAATAAAAATTATCTTTGATTTGAAAATATTTTAAATCAAGAATCAGAAAATATTTTTGATTAGTGATTCAGTCAAATCAAAATCACGCAACCCTGTTACACAGTTTGCACTCTAAGCTAGCGATATTCAGACCTGAGTTTTCAACAATAAGCAAAACTTTTTTGCCGGATATGTAAACATTACATACCTTTAGGCGAAAGCGTGTGGATTCGTACACTGAATAAAAGTTTTTCAGTATGAGATGCGCTTGTTGTATATTGCTATTTATTATTAAATATAAGTATATGTATGTATGTACAATTCGAAAATTTATTTATTTAAATTTTTTTTTTTTACATAACATTCAGTTGTACATATACGCATGCCTGCAGGTGCTACATTGATAACGTGTTTCATTAACATCACTAACGTTGGTATAAAATGTTCGTCGTAAAATTGAACAATTAGATTAATCGTAATTACTTGCATGCATCCATATGTATGTATGTAGGTATACATATAAAGAAAAAAACTTACACATATAGAGGAAAATGCGAAAGAAGTTAATAAATACTTTCATATGTTTTTTTCCCATTTTGTAAAGTAGATATGTATTGTATGATTTTTTTTACAAGTTTTACACTAACAGCTGAAAGTTTGATAAAAACGCGTGGTTAAGGTTGAATGAGCTTATCCAAATTTAATTGAAAAAAGGTCGCTATAAATTGTTTAAAATTTCCACAAATTTATAACAAGTAGCATAGTTTTTTTTTTAATATAAATAAAAGGATTTAAAATTTTTTAAATTATTGTTAGCGGGAATAACCCATTTATAATTTCACTAAAATATACTTATTTTGTTACATGCCAATGTTTGTTAAAGTGCTTAAAAATGACTGATTGGTAAGAAAACTTTATTATCCTACTTTGGAAATAAGTACGTACATATATGTATTTATTTTGTGAAGATGAAATGGCATTACATATAAGTTTGTGCCGAAACACGAATCTTGAAGGTACCGGAAGGAGGCGTAACAGACCCATCAAAATATATATCGACATCATGATCTCAGTCGTTTAAGCCATGTCCGTCTGTCTCTCTGTGTTTCAACGGATACTAGTCCCTGACATTTTTTTTTGGATATCTGCTTGAAATTCGGTACGTGGGCGTCATTTTAATCGAATTGGTCGAATCAGACCACGACAAGATATAGTTTGCATACAACCGATTGTTCTGATATAGACATTTTGAGGTATAACTTCTCCATTTAAATTACTAAGGATGTGCAACTTTGCAGTATTTTTACCCATCTTGACCTCAAGAATGTTACCGAAATCAAAATCGAACCACTGTAACATACATATATGTATGTAGCTGCTATACAATCGATTGTTCAGATACAGACATTTTTTGGTTTAAATTCTCCATTTAAATAGCTACGACCATTACACAATTTTGTCTAATAAATCTTTGCATAAACAACCCACAGAATTGAAAGCATAAATTAAAGAAAATCAGACTATGTAACTGTTCATTTCACCAATTCATGAAAGGCCGAAGACAGCCGCGCTCATAGTTGTTTTAAAATTTTTATTACATTTTGTGTATTAAATTTTGCTTTCATTTTACCTTTTTATTAGATGCTTAACAAAAGACTTACAACTCTTAACACTCTCCTTAATTTCTTTTTTTTTATATTTTACATTTGGTTTTATATACATATATATATATATATTATATGCGTTTTGTTAGACCCTCCCTCTGGCACTAGAATATGACAATGGGTTCCCCTCAGGAATTCCGAAGGAATTAATTAAGGAACATTACTTTTCAGAAATCCAAAATTCAGAATCCAAAGTTCCTAATCAAAAACACGAAACCAAAATTCAGAAAAAAATTGTTTCGCTCATTTGTGCAAAATTAAATAGTTTAATTACCGTCTGATTTCTTTCTGAATTCTGGCTTCGGAACTTTGTACAATGTTACATACAGTGCACTCGCGAACTCAAACACACATTCTAGGTAACTTAAAATTCTAAATCCTAAATTTTCAATACCATTTGTTCCTTATGCAGAGATAAAATCTATGTACACACAAATATACACATATGTATATCTATCAATACAAAAAATAGTTTTCCAAAACTTTCTGATAAAGTTTTCTGAGAAACAGTTCTCAGATATTTTCGTTCTGAGTTTTTGTTTCTGAAAAAAATTTTCTAAATTTTTCATTCTGAAATAATTTTTCTGAAAAGATGTGTTGCGGAATTAATGTCTTCGGAAATCCTGGGAAGTATGCCCAAAAATGTTTTGGGGCCATCCAGGTCCAAATTTTATCCATTCACATAAAACAATCACTAAGGACCTAGAAAACCGCCTTCAATAGCAAAATTATTAAAAATTTTAAGGTATGTATGTCAGCCCTATTATACCCGACTTTAATTTACTTAAACTTGATGAGCTCATCCAAATATTATTAGATTTTTAATCACAATGTTTCACAAAACTGCATTAAATTACAGCCTACTGTGTGATCGAATGAAGTTGAAGATTCGTGAGAAAAAAATGTTCACTTTAGGCCGCGCTATTACTTTCTTTGGGGAGTGTACCAAAAAGCCATTCGCTTTAGCGGTTAATTTTACGTACGGGTAGATATCAATTTTTTTTCTTGTGTAAATCTAAATTTACCTTGAAATTCTTGAAAATGGTGCGGTTTTTGGAGTAGCCCTCTCAGTTTTTGCAAAAGTGAAATTTTTTTCGGTTTACTTACTCTACAACAACATATTTTCATATTCTGGTGCCGGAGGGAGCATCTGAGAAGAATTAGAGGGTCTTAAAAAACGCATCGAATGTAGGTAAGTATACATATAATGTATGTACATCAATTTTTATTTCATTTTCTTCTCGCTTAAATGTCAATTGGACAAAACATTGTTTTCATACTCTTTTTGTATTTTCATCCTATGTAAATTTTGTGGCATTCTAAATATTTTCGTTAACTGCTGCTTAACCCAAAAATCTTATATTTGTGAATATAACATTGGCTGGACGTTTGCGATTGCAGAAATTCAGAGTTTTATTATGATTGCCTTTTTGATTTTCATGCAGTATCTTGAGCAATTTGAGAACGTCCTCCTTGGAAGGTGTGCAAGCATAACGTAGCTCTGGTTCATATTGGCTGAAAAGAAAAACAATTTTAATTTTACCTGTTTCAAATATTTCATGTACATAAATCACGGAACGCGTATGTAGATTTAAAATAAGGAAAACTCTGAAGAAAGTGGATTTCTTGAATTTTCTACTTTCCCTCTCGGCCATTTTTCAGACCAAATACACTGTTTACATAACTATGAATGGCTCACATTTCCTTCTGTCTACCAAAAGCTATATCTCCAAAAGTATTAATGTTTTTCAAATGAATTTTTTAGGGGATGTTAGGCGAGACTTTTCTTTATCTAAATGTATTACTTTCATAAATATTTTACTAATATTAATAATAGCAAACTGTTGTTAAATAAACAAACACCATTATCGCCAATTTCTAAATTAAACACACACCTAATCCTTACTATATCTTCACACGTAGCTTTATTAAGCTGTTCCAACCACTTTCACACACTTTTTATTAATTTTATTTGCCTAATTTTACATTTTAATTGTTCGACCAACTGCTTTTTTACCTTTTCAATAATAATAATGGCCACCACCATATAATGGTGATGCCGCACCTACTAGAGCTGCAAAACTATCGATGGCACTATCGATAGTATCGATAGTTTTTTTTTCGTGTCACTATCGATAGTTTTTTTCCACTATCGATGGTTATCCCTATTCATTCTTGTAGTTTTGTCCCAAGAGAAGAATACTGAATGTTAGGGAGGAGTTGAATTTCGATATCAAATTGGTCAAATTAATACCCCAGCGGGTTAGGGGGCTTAGAATATACCCGTGGTAAGGAATGTCTGTCGTATGAGGCGACTAAAATCCACGCTTCTAACGATATACAACTTGTAGTAATTGAACCACACCTAGCTAAATGACATCTGGTCAACGTCAAAATTTTTAATTTTTTCCGATTTTTGAAAGTTTTGATTTTCAAATTAAGTTTTTTATAAAAAACTTTTAAAAATCAGAAAAAAATTATTTTTTTAAAATTAGCCCGTTTAATTGTTAACGTAATATCAAGGATATCAGATAAAAACATTGTTTTTAGCGATTTCTTTCATGTGAAACAAAAAGGATATTTTATGGACTAAAAACTCGGTTATATGACTCGTCCGTGTATAGGGCGTAGTTTTACAACTTTTTTTTGCAAAACACTATAGACTTCTTGCGCGGCCTTAAAAATCTCATCTTCATTAGTACTGCCTTTAAAATAAGAAACAATTTGCTCGCACAGCTAAATGCAAAACACGGTAACTCGCATGGAACATGGTGCAAGGTTTCCAATATATTAGCTGCGGAATGATTTGTATCTGACAGCAGCTTTTGCGTCTACAGTACAACTACTCGCAATTTGAAATCTTCTGATATAAAGTGACAAGCAATAGTTAAGTAATTTTCATTATTCCTTTTTTTTTGCTTGGTTTTCCGACGGGGTAGGAATATGATGTATTGTGGAACGATTTTTTCACAAGGGATGACGAAAAATCGTTCCACAATACATAAGTATCTATATCTTTAGCTTAAGGGCCGTTTACTCAATAGAGCTGCAAAACCATCGATAGTCGGACCACTCGATATTTTCGATAGTCGAAAAAAAACTATCGATACTATCGATAGTTTTTTATGAATATTTCACTAAAATAAAAAGAGGGATGGTTTTGTTTACAGTTTTCTTTCCAAAAGTCTTTAATTTTTTACGCAAAACAATAATTAAATAAAAGATAAAATAAGAATTAGATACATACTTCACTTACACTGAGAGAAAAATCAACCAAAAGTTGGTTAATAGTACTAATTTCACACTTGAAATGGAATCAATGTGAATTTTGTTTAATATTTTTTATGGACGAAAAACTCGGTTAGATGACTCATCCGTGTATAGACAAAAGATAAAATTTGTTTGTAACTTCACCCTCTCATAGGGTTAGCGTTAATCAGAGGTTGAGTAAGCGGCCCTTAAGCTAAAGATATAGATACTTATGTATTGTGGAACGATCTTTCGTCATCCCTTGTGAAAAAATCGTTCCACAATACATCATATTCCTACCCCGTCGGAAAACCAAGCAAAAAAAAAGAATAATGAAAATTATTTAACTATTGCTTGTTATTTTATATCAGAAGATTTCAAATTGCGAGTAGCTGTACTGTAGACACAAAATCTGCTGTCAGATACAAATCATTCCGCAGCTAATATATTGGAAACCTTGCACCATGTTCCATGCGAGTTACCGTGTTTTGCATTTAGCTGTGCG
The DNA here is from genome assembly GCA_960531455.1 of Urophora cardui. Lineage (NCBI taxonomy): Eukaryota > Metazoa > Arthropoda > Insecta > Diptera > Tephritidae > Urophora > Urophora cardui. The sequence goes on from OY482674.1 coordinate 58,962,334, forward strand.
AGCAAATTGTTTCTTATTTTAAAGGCAGTACTATTGAACATGAGAAGTTTAAGGCCGCGCAAGAAGTCTATAGTGTTTTGCAAAAAAAAAGTTGTAAAACGACGCCCTATACACGGATGAGTCATATAACCTAGTTTTTAGTCCATAAAATATCCTTTTTGTTTCACATGAAAGAAATCGCTAAAAATAATGTTTTTATCAGATATCCTTGATATTACGTTAACAATTAAACGGGCTAATTTTAAAAAAATAAAACTTTTCTGATTTTTACAAGTTTTTATAAAAAACTTAATTTGAAAATCAACTTTTTCAAAAATCGCAAAAAATTAAAAATTTTGACATTGATGTCATTTAGCGAGGTGCGGTTCAATTACTACAAGTTGTATATTGTTAGAAGCGTAACTCCAGCGAACATAATTTTTAAATAAAGTGATAACAAAAAACACAAAATTGCCGTTATCTCAAAAACGTAACCATACAAAAAATTCAAAATTAAAAAAAAAATTGTTCTGTGCTCAGCAGGCCCATACCTATCCTCCCCCATAACTGAAATTCTTCGTATTTTTTGTTTTTTGATTTATTTAAAGCATAGTGTATTCTACATTAGTGAAATGTTTAAACAGTGTGCCTTTTGATTATCGGTATTTTACATTAATGAAATGTATAAACAATGTGCCTTATGTACTAGTCAGCGCCAAAGATGCTAAAAAAACAAATGTACTACTTTTAGTTTTATTATTATAGCGTTTCCAAGTCAAATGAAATCTTTTTCAAATCAAGTGCAAATTTTAAATAGAAAAAGGTTTAATTTAACCAAAAAATGCTATATATATAAGTGAAGTATTTAATTCCTATTTGTTGTTCTTTTGTTAATTAATTAATGTTATGCGTTAAAAAAAATTAAAGACTTTGAAAAGGAAAATGTAAACAAAACCATCCCTCCTTTTAAGGTTTAATTTAACCAGAAAATGCTATATACATACACAGAGAAAAAAGTACAATGGTTTTTTCAACCAACTTCTTGGTTAATGTTTTTTTGGTTGATTTATTCATGTCAAAAGGAAAAAATGTGATATGTACATTTTCATTGTACCATTAACCAATATTTTGGTAACAATCAATATCAAACAGAAAGTTGGTTTCCCCAACGTGTATATGTATTTGTTATATTAACGAAAATATTGGTTAATTCATACTTATCTAAAAAAAGTAAAAATATTTACGAAGCTTTATGGCTTCGGCTCTGTTGTCTGGCTGGACCCGAATTGTAGAGAGCGAGAGAGTGAGTATTAGGAATTTTCTTTGTTATTCAGTTAACATATTAGCACTCTCTTATAGATCATACATAGCCAGCCTTGGGCACCACTACACTCAAGCCATTACTAAAAAATGAGTGTGTGTGGGTGCGCCTACTGTAGGATAAAGTGAAAAATTACTAAAAATAATCAGTTAGTGATGGGCGAGTCCGAGATGTTTAGACAATCGAGAGAATCGCCATCGTATCAAAATCACAATCGAGTCAAAAGTTGACTCGCTCCTCGACTACACAATCGAGATGTTTTTGCGATTGTTCCGAGTCAGCGAGTCGGAGGTTGTTTCGATGACATCTCGACTACACAACCGAGATGTTTTTACGATTGTTCCGAGTCAGCGAGTCGGAGGTTGTTTCGATGACATCTCGACTACACAAGCGAGATGTTTTTGCGACTGTTCCGAGTCGGCGGGCCGGCTGTTGTTTTGATGATTTGTTTTAGTTGATAAAATAAACTGAATGAGTGTTGTTGATGAAGAAAGTAGGATTGTTAATGGAAGTGAGGCAAATACATATGTAAATAAATGAACCAAATTGAAAAATATGCTATATATAGGCGCTGCATTTTTGCAATCACAATTAAAGAGTGTCGTGCTTAATAAATACAATTAATTATTTAAACATTAATACATTAATAAATTTTCTGAAGTGAGACGCTTACGAAACAAATTAATTTTACGAGCAGTAACAACGGCAATAGATTTGTACCACTGTATACTTTTTTAAGCAATTTTGATATTCAAGCGGCAACAACAAATGTTATGTATTTTTTGCAGCGAGTCCGAAATGTAGGGTTGCTTTGAAAACGAGAGGAATCATTGGCGAGTCCGAGATGTTTTAGCGATTGTTTCGACTGAAGGCCATTTACGACTTGACTCGAATACGAATGAAAACCATCGAGAGCATTCGAGATGTTTCAACAATCGAGAGAATCGAATAAAACATCTCGGACTCGCCCATCACTATAATCAGTCTGCATGCAGATGTTGAGCAAGCAGGGCCATGAGCGCACGCTTCGCGAAATTATGAAACAACGAACGTATACACATGGGTCATTATTTTACAAATCGTACACCTTTTGGGATTTCATATTTCTGATTCGGCTCAAACTTTTTTTAAGTTACTTGCACGAAATTAGCAAACACCTATATCAGGGCAAATTTTTTTTTTTTTCAGAGATCTGCATGTGTAAAAATTCGATGGTTAAGCAAACATGCCCACATTCAAAATTCCATATCTTTGGTTCGGCTCGTCGTATCTTGTTCATTTTTTTTATTTTGAAGGTAATGATATTTACTTTATAACTGCGTTAAAGAAATATTTAATTTTACAAAATCAAAATAATGAATTCAAACTAATTTTTTTAAAGCATTATTACATACTGATCGGGTCAACGAATATTTTCGAAAAAATATACACAAAATGCGCTGAACTTTCATCTAAAAAACGCATTTTATTTCAAGGTGGAGACTTTTATGGTTCAAAAGATATTAACTCATTTCTGACATGACCTCGAGCATCTTGCCTACGTTCCACTAAGGGTGTACCGCCAACGTCTGCCTGTGCGCATGCATGGTGAAGTTAACCACCGCATACATACCTATGTATGTACATATGTGCATGTAATTCAACCTGCTTATCACTTAATAGCTAGCTAGTAGTTATATTTTACCAAATCATTATTGTAGCACAATAGACGGTCTAGTAAAATAGATAATACAACTATTTATGTATTTAGGACCAAGAACGATCATTAAGATGAATATATTATGTTATACACATATTATATGTTATGCCTGCGAGCCAGTACCTTTAGTATAAGTAGATATCAGATTCTAAATATGAAATCTGACAGGGAAAAAATTAAATTTTCACTTAAATATTTTCGTGAAACTGGCTGTAAATTTTTAGTAATATTAGATATACTTATTCTATTACGACGGTTTTGAAGTGTACATCCCTATTACATTTGTCAATGAAAGTAAAATTTATAAAAGCATTAAAATAATAGAAAACATTTATTTACTTATTTGTATCCATATATATATATATATCAGGGTTGGGCAATCTGCATTCAATTTTGGTTGCATTCAGCCTTGCAGCCCCCAATCAATTCAGTAGTGAATGGGAATGCAAATGTGATTTGCACTACCATTCAATAGTGAATGCCAATGCAAAGGTGAATGCATTCCCATTCATTGCATTCCCACTGCAAATGTGATTTGGACTACCAATTAAAAATGAGTGCGAGGGATTTGGACAACCATTCCAAACATATACACACCGATTGTCACTACTACATGAAAAAGAAAGAGCGTAAAACGAGCGCTTACGATGGGACTTGGCGATCGTCGCTTAGGAAAAATAATCAGTTTGCCTTCGACTAGCGTGAAAGCAAGTGGTCGCTAGGTGATCGTCGCTTGAAATTCTTTTATTCTATTTGCAGATGCCAAATAACAAGCAAAACTACGAGAAGTTTGCATATAACGTGGGTACACAAATACATATGTATGTGGGTCATTATTTTACAAATCGTACGGATTTGTTGAAAAAAAAAATTTCACATTTTTAAAAGACACCAAATTTATTTCTTGGAATCTTTTCGCAATTTAAGTAAACACCTATATCAGGATTTTGGCAAATTTTTTTTCTTTTCAGAGATCTGCATGTGTAAAAATTCGATGGTTAAGCAAACATGCCCACATTCAAAATTCCATATCTTTGGTTCGGCTCGTCGTATCTTGTTCATTTTTTTTTTATTTTGAAGGTAATAATATTTATTTTATAACTGCGTTAAAGAAATATTTAATTTTACAAAATCAAAATAATGAAATCAAACTAAATTTTTAAAGCATTATTACATACTGATCGGGTCAACGAATATTTTCGAAAAAATATACATAAAATGCGCTGAACTTTCATCTAAAAAACGCATTTTATTTCAAGGTGGAGACTTTTATGGTTCAAAAGATATTAACTCATTTCTGACATGACCTCAAGCATCTTGCCTACGTTCCACTAAGGGTGTACCGCCAACGTCCGCCTGTGAGCATGCATGGTGATGTTAACCACCGCATACATACCTATGTATGTATGTGCATGTAATTCAACCTGCTTATCACTTAATAGGTAGCTAGTAGTTATATTTTACCAAATCATTATTGTAGCACAATAGACGGTCTAGTAAAATAGATAATACAACTATTTATGTATTTAGGACCAAGGACGATCATTAAGATGAATATATTATGTTATACACATATTATATGTTATGCCTGCGAGCCAGTACCTTTAGTATTAGTAGATATCAGATTCTAAATATGAAATCTGACAGGGAAAAAATTAAATTTTCACTTAAATATTTTCGTGAAACTGGCTGTAAATTTTTAGTAATATTAGATATACTTATTCTATTACGACGGTTTTGAAGTGTACATTAGAGCGTATCACGGTGTATGGAGGAAAAAAAGTTGAAAATGTTCCCCCCCAGTTTGAACACTTACCTTATGAGATTTTCAAAAAAATTTTTTTTAATTTTTTTGTCACCCTGTAAAAACAGCGAAATTTGTTTTTTTTCTATAATTTCTATATTTTACGTTCGATTTTCAAAAGTGATACATTTTTAGAAAGGTATTCACCAAGGCAATATTTCATCCATAGAAACTTCTAGCCCATCATGCCAAGTTCAGCTTTTATTCTATTTTTACTAAATCCAACACCCTGTATTTGAAAAAAAAAAAAATTGTTTCCTGAATACTAAGAAAAACAAGTAAGAGCGCGGCTGACTTCGGACGTACCAAAGACTGCATACCTTTCATGAATGGGGAAATGAAAAGTTGCATAGTCTGATATTGTTTAATTTATACTTTCAATTCTCTGGGTAATTTATACAAAGATTCCTTAGAAAAAGAAGTGTCATTATTTAGATGGAGAAGTTATACCCTAAAATATATATATCTGAACAATCGGTTGTATGGCAGCTATATGATATAGTGGTCCGATTCAGCCGATTCCGACAAATGATAAGCTTCTCCTAAAAATACACTCACATTCCGAATTTCATGCAGATATCTCAAAAATTGAGGGACTAGTTTGCGATTAAACAGACAGACAGACGGACATGGCTTAATCGACTCAGCTCATGATCCTGATCATATTGGTATATATTTTCGTAGGTCTGCAACGCCTCGTTCTGGTACTTTCACCATTCGTGTTTCGGTACAAAGTTATAATACCATTTCATTCCCATGAATGGTATAAAAAGAATATTTACCTGCATATAATGAGGAAATAAATGTAATGCATTTATGCTAAATCTTTTCTTGGCTCTAATTTTCTGTAACGTTCTCGGCTACTTACTTTAGCGAGTATATAACCTAGGCGTTCCTCGTCGGCAACTTCTGTACAAGGATCACTTACTACCTTTTCAAATCGCTCAGTATTTAGAGAATGGCATAGAAAATCTAAGTAAATTAATAGGTTATAATTAGTATAATTAGTATCAATCACTGCTGTTTGGAAATATTAATCAGGTATTTTTATAACATCATTAGAATTTTGTAGTTCCTGCAAGTCCGTATCAGAATAAAATTGCAAGCATGGTGGCTCTGTAATTCTAAATGAGCTCCAATCGATCATTTGAGTGTACTATGTACTTCTTCATGGCATTTCTGCTCTGAGTTGCTCTATGTTGCTCTATTTCGACAGCTGCCCTACTTTGCTCTGCTCTAACCTGCTCCGAACTTTTTTTGTTCATTAAACAGAGCTAATATTAATAAGTAATAATGTTTTTTACTCATATAATGATGTCAAAACTAAATTCAAGGCTAAATTTACTTTATTCAAAAAATTATTTTTAATACAGGGTGTTGGTTTTAAATAAATTTTAATAAAAGCTAAAGTTGGTGTCGCAGGTTAATGGCTTATATGGACGAAATATGACACGGGTTAAAACCTTTACAACAATATATTGCTCGTTAAAATCAAACACCAAATAGAAAAGTTATAAGCAAAAAACGAATTTCGCTGTTTTTACAGGGTGCCGAAAAAATTTTTTTTTCCATTTTTGAAATCTGCAAGGTGTAAACAGTCGAACCAGAGGGGAACATTTTAAACTTTTTTTTGGCGATACGCTCTAGTGTACATCCCTATTACATTTGTCAATGAAAGTAAAATTTATAAAAGCATTAAAATAATAGAAAACATTTATTTACTTATTTGTATCCATATATATATATATATATCAGGGTTGGGCAATCTGCATTCAATTTTGGTTGCATTCAGCCTTGCAGCCCCCAATCAATTCAGTAGTGAATGGGAATGCAAATGTGATTTGCACTACCATTCAATAGTGAATAGGTGAATGCATTCCCATTCATTCACCACTGAATGGTAATGCGAACCAATTTTGCACTACCATTCACTATTGAATGGTAATGCACTTTGAATGGTAATGCAAAAATGCCCATCCTTGATATATATATACATCCATATACTAGCATCTTTGATCACACTACAGCCTCACGAAATGTACAAGAACGTCGCGCACACCCCTGCACATATTGCTTGCTGCAGGTATACATATGTATGTATGTACATAAATAGTTGCATTATCTATTTTACTAGACCGTCTATTGTGCTACAATAATGATTTGGTAAAATATAACTACTAGCTACCTATTAAGTGATAAGCAGGTTGAATTACATGCACATACATACATAGGTATGTATGCGGTGGTTAACATCACCATGCATGCTCACAGGCGGACGTTGGCGGTACACCCTTAGTGGAACGTAGGCAAGATGCTTGAGGAGTCAGAAATGAGTTAATATCTTTTGAACCATAAAAGTCTCCACCTTGAAATAAAATGCGTTTTTTAGATGAAAGTTCAGCGCATATTATGTATATTTTTTCGAAAATATTCGTTGACCCGATCAGTATGTAATAATGCTTTAAAAATTTAGTTTGATTTCATTATTTTGATTTTGTAAAATTAAATATTTCTTTAACGCAGTTATAAAGTAAATATTATTACCTTCAAAATAAAAAAAAAAAATGAACAAGATACGACGAGCCGAACCAAAGATATGGAATTTTGAATGTGGGCATGTTTGCTTAACCATCGAATTTTTACACATGCAGATCTCTGAAAAGAAAAAAAATTTGCCTGTTATAGGTGTTTACTTAAATTGCGAAAAGATTCCAAGAAATAAATTTGGTGTCTTTTAAAAATGTGAAATTTTTTTTTTCAACAAATCCGTACGATTTGTAAAATAATGACCCACATACATATGTATTTGTGTACCCACGTTATATGCAAACTTCTCGTAGTTTTGCTTGTTATTTGGCATCTGCAAATAGAATAAAAGAATTTCAAGCGACGATCACCTAGCGACCACTTGCTTTCACGCTAGTCGAAGGCAAACTGATTATTTTTCCTAAGCGACGATCGCCAAGTCCCATCGTAAGCGCTCGTTTTACGCTCTTTATTTGTCTGTAGTAGTGACAATCGGTGTGTATATGTACACGGGCGCTTACTCTCATTTAGCAGGTGCTAAGATTTTGCCCAAGGCTGTACATAGCAGTGCTGCTCCTGGCATAAAAATATAACCAACAAATTGTTTAATAGTAACAAGAAATTGGTTGAAGATTTGAACGAACATTTTGTTATATCAACAAATATCATGGTTAATATAACCAAAAACACTGTCTAATATATCAACAATGGTAATGGTAATATTAAACAAAATTCACATTGATTCCATTTCAAGTGTGAAATTAGTACTATTAACCAACTTTTGGTTGATTTTTCTCTCAGTGTAAATGAAGTATCTAATTCTTATTTGATCTTTTATTTAATTATTGTTTTGCGTAAAAAATTAAAGACTTTTTGGAAAGAAAACTGTAAACAAAACCATTCCTCTTTTCATTTTAGTGAAATATTCATAAAAAACTATCGTTTCCCACTGTGACGACGGCCTTATGAAATAGTCGACTGCGTGTGGCAACACCGGTGTTTCTATTTCATTGTTTCGAAAGGAAAAGTGAGGTTAAATTTGACTTTTTTTGCAACTTTAACTACAAATTATTTAAAAACTATACATCTCCGAAAGCCAGGACTTTTACACTTAGAATCAGGAGGATCTCCTCTACAACGCCCAATAACTCTTTTTTCCAACGCGACGGTTGGAAAATTTTCCCATATGAATTACTAAGTATTTAAGAACTTGTCTGTTCTTGTTCTAAGTCTGTTGAATCTCTTGTTCTTACATTTATTCAGTCCGATTTTCTTTGGGGCAAATCAATTTATCAATTTGTTTTTATAATTTTTTGGTTTAAAAACAAATCCTGAAAAGTATAAAAAACTTACCATCAAAGTACTTTGGTTTGAAATCAAAACCAAAAAAAAATATTAAAAAAAATTATCAGAAAAAAGTAAAAAAAAAATCAAACGAAATGTTTCTAAAACTGCAATCCGGAGGAGTAATTAAATCTACTCAATAAATGGCCCAAATCGAATAATTGTATAAAGTAAGTATTGCATGAGATTAATTAAATATCATGAGGGTAAATTTTGCTTTATTTTTACAGTAATAAGGCAGTTGAGGGCAGGGCCGCCGAGAGAAAATCCGGGCCCGGGGTCAAAATAACTAAGGGCCCCCATACTAAATGAACAAATTCTCAAAATCAAAATTCAATGAATATATAGTTACGAACTTTAATTTATCTATACATGGCCGCTGTGGTGCAGTGGGTAGAGTGCTCGCCTGCTATGCCAGGCTTCTGTTTTAGCCACTCAAAAAAAAAAAAAATGGACGTGTTTTTGTAGCGTCCGGAACGCAGTTTAAGTGGCTAAAACAGAGGCATTAAACTAAATTTCTGTCGCTAACATACTTTAATCATTAGCTGTGGCCTAAATCTTTCCTTCTATCATAAAACGATACAATATTTCGCGATATTTCTGCCTCAAAAGTTCAAAAAATCGTGCGAACATACCGTCCGAAAGGCCCAGGAAATACCCATATCGCTGTATAAGAATTTGCATCATACCGAATTTTTCTGTTGCAACAGAAAACGAATTCAAATTTATGCTGCAAAGTCGACGCCAAAAACCAACAATTCCTTAAGTGGGGTGCAGACACGTTAAGAGATTTTTAAAATTTGTTGAAATTTAAAATGATTGCTGTCTACGAAAGGTGATTAAAGGTGTTGTTTGTTTATTTTCCGTAAGCAAAAACTTGGATATTATTTTGAGATTCCCGGGCCCTCTAAAGCCCGGGCCCGGGGCAATTGACCCCCTCAGCCCCCCCTCTCGACGGACCTGGTTGAGGGTTCCTCTTTCAGTATCACTGCAAGAACCACGACGGTGCCGAAATTTCCCTGGTCATCTCCAAAATATTAGTATAAAAGTGACAATATATGTATATATATCGAGCCCTAACCGCCATAAAATCCAACAAAATTATCGATTTCAGCTTTTTTATGGAAATCAACAATTTACTATCACATGAACAAACTCCCAAAATTTCATAGCCGTGAAATGTGCAGTTTCGAAGTTAGAGACTAAATAAGTTTCAAGGCTACATACAAACTGTGTGCAAAACAAATTAAAAAAAACTGTGTCCTCTAAAATTTAATTTTTGTTGGATACACTTTTATGAGGATTAGGACTCGATATATAAGGTACTTTAGTGTTTGCTACTACCATTTTGGATTTTTATGTAAATAAACTATGTTAACGTTATTCAATTTCTGATTAATCCTTGGTATAATGGGTTATTTGCAGTATATCCACAGGAAATTTTAGGGGGGTTTATTTTTAAATCCAAAAAAGTATAAAATTTATTCCAATTTTCGGATAGATTTAATATCATTTAAACTATTTTTATTACCAAAAATATTATAAAAATAATCAAAATTTGGTTTTGATTTAATTCTATAAAAGTATAGAATTTATTCCAATTTTGGATTGATCTTATACCATTTCAACTATTCTTAATACCAGAAATATTCTAAAAATAATGAAAATTTGGTTTTGATTAATGTAATTCCAAGAAAGTATTAATTTGACACCAAGAATAATTTCTGTCTCTCAATATTCTCTTCTTTTTTTTTAAACCAGAATGGTTTTAATTTTATGCTTTTTGGCATTGTTATATATAAATACCAAAATGGAATTAAAATTAAACTAAATATTTTACTCTGAAACTCTCTCACAATTCTGTTATACTATGATGTAGATGTACATAGATTTAATATTTACCTTCGATTTTTGTTGTGCCTTTTCCATGGGAAACGACGGTAATAACGCGAACGCTTTAACACACCATTTCCAGGTCTGGCGCCACCAATACCACCAAATCCGTATATCAAATCATTCAGACTATTTCCATCAGCGTTCTCATCAGAGTACTCTTCTTGCTCATCTTCTATGTAGATAATTGGTAGAGTTTGCAAATTGGGATCTTCAAGCATTTTTACAAGCAGCTTTGATTTTGTAATAATTTCTTGTTCGGCGCTTAAATCTTTCTCTAATTTGCTTAACATATCGTGTTTATTTTCCGCTTCCAATTCACTGTATACTGTGTCCGCGTAATCGTGTTCTTCTGGTAAGGAGCCGAGCTTGTGTCCGTAGGCGTTTGCTTTGGAGTTGAAAGTGTGCAGAAACTCTGTGCAGGCGATAGGGGGAGAGAGGCCAATTAATTTATGGCAGCCATTGGCAGGTATAGAAATTTCAGCAAAAATTAATGAGAATAATTTTGGAAAGTTCTGATTATGAATTGTTTTGGGTACATAGCCGTACCCAAAAAAATATTTTGGGAGAGGGAGTGGGGGTTACAGGGGGGATTTCAATTTCTTAAGTGGTATTTGATTGATTTCAATAGCATTAGAATTAGAAAATTCCAGGCTATTATAAAATGGTATCATATTTCTACATTTTATATTGGAAACATAAAAACAAAACAGTGAGGTTATAATTCGCGGTCTTCGCCTACTCAGAAAATTTTGCAATTTAATACCACAGAGAGACCTATGAATCAAGAACCCAACCCCACTTTCGGATTTTTGGGACAAGCATGATTAAAGAAACTGCAGCGATAAACGTTACTCTATGTGCAGCAATACTTGCCCTTCTATTAATAAAATATACCACTATGAGTAAAGGCAGCTGTAGGCTTTGCTTTTTATCTTACTTTCGTGCCAATTTAAGAAGAAGCTCGTTTTCCCATTTTAACTCCGTTACGATCATTTTTATCCACGGATTTAAAAAACTAATGTTTAGTTAAGTTTAATAAATTTTATGTTTAACAAATTTTTTTAAAAATGAAATTTCACTACCTAAAATATGTTGGGGATCTTCAAGTACAAATACATGGTAGGTACTTCCGAGTATTTTTTTATGCCTTTCGCTAATTTGAACCAGGATTTTAGCGTATTTTAGCTTTTCTTTTGGGTGTTTTAATTTGCTAAATGTTTACTGCAGACTTACCCGTATAGGCAATAGTTTTTAAGTCTAATATGTATTGATTTATATGCTATAAATATATCATTCTTTGCTCGTATACATATCTAGTATTAACAAGTAAGGAATCCCAAGTTCGAGTGGAATCGAACATTAGATACTCACCTGTATGCTTTCATTGTTTGTTTGCGTTTGATGGAAACACTGTGTATTTTATATAAAGCGGGTGGCGCATAAAGTGGGCGTAGTCACGCCCATTTTCAAAATTTTTATCAATGATCTGACTAAGCATATTAATATTCTCGTTAGTGCAAAATTTCATCAATTTGTGACTTTTTGTTATTACAAAAATGTCACATTACAAATTTCTGAAGGGCATTCTAGAAACATCTTTGTTAAAAAGTAGGCGTGGTCGTAAGCCGATTTCGAACGTGTATTACAAATAAACAAGTGACAAAAGTGTATACACCAAGCTTAGCCATTTATTTGAAACATCCCATGGAAAAGGTCCATGTGATAGATTGGGTGGCACAGTTAAACGGCACGATTCTCGAGTCAGCGCTCATAGCCCACTTGTGAACCACATCACAAATACGAAGGAATTGTAGGAATGGGCGGCAGGGTTTTTCAAAAATATTTCTTTTGGATACGGTGCAGATGAAGATTACAATAATGCAGATAGTTTTCTAAAATCCCTTTTCAAATTAGCGAAAGGTATAAAAAATACTCGGAAGTACCTACCATGTATTTGTACTTGAAGGTCCCCGACATATTTTATGTAGTGAAATATCATTTTTTAAAGTAATTTGTTAAACATAAAATTAGTTCCTGATATATTAAGATTTTACCCAAAAATTACATGAAAATTTAACTTAAGATATAAACTTAAAAAAAAAAAAGAAATTTTTAAAACTTAGTATACAGAAAATTATAGAAGTCATATGGCTAGCGATTTATATTGGATTCGCAAAAATCGCAGTTAACTTTTTTTTTGGTCGATTTATAATATTCTGACCCAAATACTTTTAAGAGATAAAAATCACTTATTTTTTGGTTCAGTTGAAATTTTGCGAAACGCGTTGGAAGCATTCCAGGAAATTTTCGAATCAGCGACACATATTGCTCAATCGATTGGCACCACACTGACTGCTCCTCGACGAGCAGGACGTCAGAAAAATCGAGACAATTATAGTGGAGATGCTGAAGTGTACTATAGGCGATCAATCTACGTCCAATTTTTGGACAAGTACTATGAGGAGCTCGAATCGAGATTTTTAAAGCAGCGTGATCTGCTTTCCAAGCTACAAAATGTTATTCCAGCAAAATGTGCAGAGATCGATGAAGCTGAAATAGACAGGACCATCTTTGCTTTCAAGGAAGTGTGGCCGAGTGAACTTACTGAAATTACTGAAGAAATCAAATCTGATATTAAAATGTGGAAACGGTAAGAAGTAGTTCTAGAATCGATTTTGGACATTAGATATAAAAAAAAATAATAATTGAATTTTTTGGACCTCCATAGAATTTTCTGAACTTTGACCCATGTGCGACACCCCTTAGTCATCTCTGATCGGGACCACAATTTATATGTGGTATCTTCGACTATACCCAGCAAAAATCTGGTCATCGCTATTACCTGTAAGGCATGATAGAAGGCCTTGCCATGGAACATCTGGCGAGTTCATCACTTCTTTCACGCATTGCCAATGCTACTACCCACCAAAAAACTCGATGACCGTGGAATTAAGAGGGTAATCCAGAAAAACCTTGGCAATCGCTTCCACATTCGTTGACATAATGCCTGACATTAGCATGGGCTTGTCATTGGAGGGAAGGACTTCCCCACTGCATTACCGCTGAACGAATAAATCACGCAATACCGCAAGGATTCTAGTGAATCAAGTAAAGAATACCTTACAGGGAAGCAGAGAAAGAAGGCGAAAAATGTAAGGCCTGATGGAAATTTCCACTGGTATTTATTCCAGTTCATTTTTCGCGCTCCATTCTACTTTGAATTACGTGGAATGGGTAATGGAAGCTCATTCCACTCCGCAATGCGTGAAAGAAGTGATGAACTCGCCAGATATTCCATGGCAAGGCCTTCTGTCATGCCTGAAAGGTAATAGCGATGACCAGATTTTTGCTGGGTTACGCTATTTATTTGTCTGTAGTAGTGACAATCGGTGTGTATACGTGTGAATCGCAAACAGCTGGTCTGCCCGCGGGCAAGAGGCTGCGCAACGCTGACCTAGAGGGCGAGACCGAAAAAAATCTCTAATTTAATTTGAAGGACCACCCTAATATACACATGTGTAGGTAATATTGAAGCCAACTATAAATTCGACAATATTTTTTTTACTTTACTCTAATTAATATTTTTAGCAATTCGCCGTTTTAGCTTATACTCACCTTTACGGTCATTTAACAACTTTTTTTGCGATGATGGCGGCGGTAGAAATGCAAAATTTTTCGCTGCATCATTCGAATAAGCCGTCGCTACACCATTCATCCTGTCAGAATAAGTACCAGTCATTAGTTCTGTCATATGCTTGGTGTGGGTCTTTTCTCCAGTGTTAGTACCTTTCCCATCGCCACCAAATATATAGTGCTTAGCGGACAGTGTCTGTGTTGATGAACCTGCGGCCGCGGCTGCACCTGGTAAAGCAAGATATGCTTCTGCATTACAACAATTACCAGCCAACAACAGAATCGTCACTGTCGTAGTGGCCAACGTGCGAATAATGGCGAAAGTGCCAAGATGCATTGCTGGCATTCCTTCAAAGTTCAAAGAGTTATTTTCTTCCCTATTTTTACTTTTAAACAATTTCTTTAATTACTGCGTTGGTGGTTGACTTATTATTGTGCTTGTGGTAAAACTTAAATAGATTTGTTGCGTATTTTAAAAAATTTGCCTGTAAGAGAAAGTTCAACGTTAATTGAGATTTTGTCAGCCTTCGGGGTTAGAAATTCTATGAAAAACAATTAAACAATTGAACATACTGTTGAAGTCCGAATACAACTCTGCAAACCATATGTAAGAAAATCAACAAAAGCAAAATTGATGGTGAGAAGATAAGGAGAAAAATCCAAACAAAAGTTTATTTTTAGCAGAAATTTTTTTCCAAAAGTTCCCGATGTTGATTTAAAGGCAAAAGTATTTGACCCAACATTTTCCGTTGTTAACAAAACTAATGAGAACAAATTTTTTTAAATTTTTTTTAAATGATTCATATAATTCATGGATTCTTTTTTAGGTAAAGGGAAGTATAAATAGGTTACTACAATTCAATATAATGTTGAATGTTCCACTATGTGATGATTGGATAGAATTTCAGGTTGATGTCATGGTTCGAATCAGAAGGAGAATATAAAATAAAGAAGAACAAGTAAGGAAGCCTAAGTTCGAGTGGAATCGAACATTAGATACTCAGCTGTATGCTTTAATTGTTTGTTTGCGTTTGATGGAAACACGGTGTAGGTACTTTATATAAAGCGAGTGCTGCATAAAGTGGGGGTAGCCACGCCCATTTTCAAAATTTTTATCAGTCATCCAACGAAGCATATGAATATTAGTCTTTGTGCAAAATTTCATTCCTTTATGACTTCTAGTTACGAAGATGTCACGTTACAAATTCCTAAAGGGTGTTCCAGAAATATCTTTGTTAAAAAGTAGGCGTGGTCATAAACCGATTTAAATAAATTTCTGCGTGTCTATTACGACAAGTTATAAAAGTATATAAACCAAGTTTCGCCATAATATCTCAATTATTTGTCGAGTTAAAGGCTAAGAAATCTCGTATATTCCTTTGTCTTAAAAGAGGCGGTACCACGCCCATTTTCCAAAATTTTTCTTTTTTTCCAGTCTATTGTCATATCTTAATTTAATATAATTAAAATATGTTGTAAATATTGTTCATATGTATGTATGTATTTATGTTGTATGTTGTGGCCGCTGTGGTGCAGTGGGTAGAGTGCTCGCCTGTTATGCCAGAGGTCTCGGGTTCAAACCACGGTCCGAGCAAAACACCAAAAACAATTTTTCTAATTAGTAAAAATCCAATTATTGGGTTTTTAAGAGCAGCGGTCACCTCTCGGCAGTTGGCGGCATACCCTCCGAGAGTATTTCTGCCATGAAAAAGCTTCTCACAAAAAATGTATTCGCCGTTCGGAGCCGGCATAAAACTGTAGGTCCACCCAATTAGTAGGAAAAACAAGAAGAATAGAAGAAGAATAGTTTAGCTACTCCAGAGTGCAAAATTTAATTTTTAACTTTATGATATTTTTTATTAAAATTTATCTTTATTTGATTCAAAACCCACTATAAGTTCAACCACAACCCTTTTCCATTTTTAATTAATTAAAATTTTTCATATAAAATAATTTTTTACCTTAGTTTGGATGGCACTTTTCTTTTTTTTGTTTTAGTTTGAACACAGCCCATTTATTACGCCTAAAAGCAGGTAACAAAAAATATTATAAAATTATTATAGGTAAAGCTGTGTTTTGCAATAACAATAACATAGGAATTTTCTGCAACAACAACAATTACACAGAAATTTTCCAACGGCAATTGTGCACGCATTTTCCAACCGATTTTAATAAAAATTAAATGGAACTATTCTAGGGAATTCTCTTTCTAATGACAGTCTATCTTTCAAAATCGGTTCAGTAGAATCGCCAAAAGGTCGCGGACAAAATTCGTGTTAGCGTATTAATATATAGATGTTGTATGTAAAATTTTCCAATCGTAAAATAAAAATTTACTTGTAGTTTGTAACTTTTTTTTTTTTTAAATCTAACACAAATTTTTTCTGAGTGCACTAATAAATTTTTGTAGATGTATTAAAGTTTCCACATTCAATACGAGAGCGTTGAGCACCTTTGGTATATATCAAACTAACGAAAATTTCCAACGAGAAATCAGGGTTGTAAAAGAATGCACTCATATGCGAATGAAATCAGTTGAAGTCAAATTCAATGACTCCAATTTCGAATGCACTCATTAACTAGCTTTTTGACTAAACAATAAAAAAAAAATAAGTCTGAAGTCTTTTTGAAGTCACGACTTTGAAGTCATTTAGAGAAGTCACGTACTGACTTCATTTTTTGAGTGAAGACACTAACTATTTGCAACAAAATTTATACAAACTACTTATAATCTATATACATATGTATGTATATAAGGATGGAAGTTTGTTTGTTTGTTCCTTATGGAAACCGAAACTACATGGCCGATCACATTCAAATTTTCACATGATCACCTGGTATTAGATTACAATTATGACAAACATTTAATTCTGGTATATCAACCCCTTCCTGAGATATAGGGCCAAAATATGGACCCAGATGCCTCCGAAATATTTTTGAGCAATATTGGTATCAAATTAAAGGTATCAATTAGGGCTTCAATGCAGAGTTCATTCCATTTCAATATTCCAGTCCGTTCTCCAGATAGGGACCAAAACGTGGACCTGGATGTCCGTAAAATTTTTTTTTCGCAATATTGTTATCAAATTAAAGGTGCTGATCAGGGTTTCCATATATATTTTACACTATACGGATATCTCAGTCGGTTCCCGGGATTGAGGCCGAAACATAGACCCAAATAGCCCCGAAATATTTTTGAGCATTATAGTATATACATCTACTTTGGCTGTTATAGCAAGTTTAATATACCTCTATTGTAAGTTAAGCCTAGATATTTTTATTTATATCTTTTGATTGAATTAAGTTATAAGCATGGGGGTTTTAAAGAAATATAGGGTTTTAAAAGGAGAATAACGTGGTATATATAAATCGAAATCTTCCTAAGTGGACTTAAGCGCTTATTGCTTGTGACCACAGATATCATTCTATTAGAAAAAAAAAGCGCCGCAGGCGAAAATTTGGAATTAAACATCTCGCGATTTTTTCTTCCAAATTTTCATGTTTTTATATACATATGTACATACATATGTATATACCTAACGTTTTATTGAAAAAAGTCTGTATACAAGTATATGTAAATATTTTTAATTTTAGATATTTCCTGCCATACATGTATTGATGACAAAAAAGACGCAAAACGCGTATGAGCAGTTCTTTATTTATTTTTTTTGAAATTTAATTTTTTGAGAATATGTGTATTTAAGTACTTCATCTTATATACTAGATGTATTATTATATAACATTAAATTTGCCACATTTGAATTGTACTTAATTTTTTGTTGTCTTATTTTATTGTCAGCTTTAATTTTGGTCACGCTTTCCTTTACCGACTCAGGGGGGCGTAAAAACCGTTTTTACAGGGGGGTGTGGCACCGCCCCCAGATCTTATATCTGAAGTCGGTACAGTTCGGAGGCCTATAGTTTCCGAAATATAGGCATTTAAAATTGCAAAAAATGCTGTCCTTAACTCCAATTTTGGGAAGGAATTCTTTTCGGAGTAATATCTATGGCCCGGTCCAGAGTGCTTTTGCGCAGAACACTTTTCTGCGTTGGCTACCGCCACGGTGATGTCCTTCTGCGTAGTACACCTTCACCGATTTTTCATTCCAAATTTTCTTTTTTTTAATAATGGAGTAATATCCAGAAAACAGCGCCGCAGGTATATGCACTTCAACAATTGTGGCAATACTTACCTTGTAAGTCATAGAAGTCATAGGAAGTGGTTGGTTGATTCAAGTGCAAATTTTGGCAAAATTGTTAATATTTAAGTGAAAAATTAAATATATATATTTGTTTATCAGGCCTGCCGGAACGTTCCCTGTGATTTTCATTGAAAATGACATTATCCCAATTGGGATTATGTCACTACGCCTAGGGTGACATAAGCCCAAGTAAAAAAGTTGGGCTTACGTCACCGTAGGGGGGGCGACATAATCCCAAATAAAAAATTTGGGATTATGCCCCTTGGGATTATGTCAGGGTACCTCACAGTAGAGGTGGGAAACTATCGATAGTGCTTCCATCGATAGTTTTTGATAGTTTGAAAAAAACTATTGATAGTCTTCGATAGTTTTCTAAAAATAAACCATCGATACTACTATCGATAGAACTATCGCCGAAAATTTGAAAAGATCAAGAAAACATCAAAATCTAAATTTTTTTTAAATTCAGTCCAGTATATTTTAGTACACGGAAGCGAAAGTTTGAAGTCGAAACAAAAAAAATTTTCAAAGCCTTTTATGTTTAAATTTTTTTGTACATATACGAATATAAAACCTCAACAGAATCTGAAATAGTATGGTGCAATATTGGGATGTAAACGTTGTAAAACTATCGATAGTACACATTAATATCGATAGTTCTTGATAGTTTTGAAAAAGCCATCGATGGTCTTCGATAGTGTTCAAAAAAATAAAATATCGATACTATCGATAGTGCCATCGATAGTTTCCCATCTCTACCTCACAGCATACTGGGTTTCTTATTTTCGTTTAACCCTAGTTCGGCCGACGATTTTTACAACTCATTTCGGCCGAAGCAGTCACCCGGGTGACCATATTTAAAAGTTTTAAAGTTCAGATGTAAATGGAGGGTAGTAAAGAAAAATGTCTGAAAAATTGCGAAATAAGTGAAATTAAGTGAAAATAGGCATCTGAAAAGATTAAAAGCTGATTATTTTTACTGTTCATTTTGGTACAATTGTGAAAAACTTAATTCAGTTACTTTAAATTGTTGAAAATGGCCAGCTCTAAGCGTGTAAAATACGAGGACGCAATCAGTTCAACCAATAAAGATAAAAATGCAGACTGTAGGATTGAAATTGAGCGGTTTGTAGCCATAACCGACTGCAGCACACCGTTAATCGAAGGTAAGTATGCTATTTCTGATGAAATGTGTACTGGATATTTATACTATATAGAACATTGACGGGAGCGGATATTGAGAAGTTGTTCGAGGAGGATGACCATGATGTTAAATTTGGCAATGACAACGATGTTGAAGATGACAAAACTGACAATATTGAATTCTATGGAATTTTATTGCATAGCTTGTGGAGTTCATAAGTCCAGCATGGAGGCGATTGATGACCTATGGACTTCTTATTAATTTCAACTCTACCATTCAGAGAAACTTTCCATTTCGTGATCGAGTGTCGTTCCGTCAATGTATCCCGTCAAAGCCAGCAAAATATGGCATACAAATATTTTGTATTTAGGCCAGCAACCTATCTAAAAGGACTTGCTCGTTAATTGGCCACTGGAGCTATAAGCCGCCACGCATCAAACCCTCGTATACTGCAGCATTATCACGTACATACCTACCGATATGCAGCCTGTTTTGAATACTCGTTTATCTCCGTCCATCGCATAAGAAACGCGAATTGAGCACCGTGATGAAACTGGTCAAATGGCAATCAAAGGCAGGTGTCATGTTTGTCGGCATGTGAACGAAAGACAACGGAACTCCCGAAAAGTTTGCTGAGTTTGTAAACGGCCAGGGTGCCAGGAGTGCATTCAATCAATTGTCAAATGTGTTGAGTGCAGGAAATAATCATATGCCAACATTTTCATTTGTATGTATGTATATTACGTTTGAATTTACCCGTGGTCACCCAGGTGACTACGTCGGCCAGAATAAGAATATAAGATCTCAAACTGTAACAGTGTTCTATGGATTAAATCTTAAAACTTTATTTCGTGTTTTTTCTGCTCAAAATTAACAACTTTAAGATGTCATGGAACATAAGGTAATAGAATTTATTAAAAATATGTTTTTTTGTGCGAAAAATGTGAAATAGTCACCCAGGTGACTCGTCGGCCGAACTAGGGTTAAAAATGTAGACAATTTTTCAATAAAAATCGTTTTAAGCAGGATTTCTAAGCTTATGAAAAAAAATTCGAAAAATCGTAGAAATTTCTAAAAATGGATTAAAAATTTCAAAGCGAGGCCAGATTTCTAAGTGTGCTGTTATGTACCCAACAAATTTTAGTGTAAAAGTGCAATTCTCAGTGCTCTAAAAAATTCCGTAGATTTTAGAAATTTTTTCTGTAGGGTGCTTGCCATATATGTACGTGAGACCGTTCCAATTAAAAGTACCTAAAATAAAAGGGCAAAAACGAACTAAAAAGTTTTGTCGGCATGTTTTTGCGCTTCGAGTTTTCACGTTTTTTGTTTCTACGATAGTTCGTATAATAATATAAGTCATTTTTGCACTGGGGTGTATGTATATATACATATATGGCTCTGCGACAGCGACGTGTTCATGAGCAGCTTCGTGCCAGGGATGGAAAATGGAAATTTCAAATTGTACCAAATTTGTCCAAAAATTTGTGCATTTTTCAAGGTCATTGTGCAATCGAAAAAGGCTCAAATATGATGAATGATTTCATAAAATTCTGTGGGATATTTGTTTTTGGTTTACTGTGATGGAGCAAATATTCATAAGTTTAATTGAGTTTCGCAAAATAGTGCCAAAAAGCGGTCGATTGTGCATAAGTGCCAAGCTACTTCCAAAAGGGCCGAAAAGTGCACAGGCACGAGTCATTTTCCAACACTACTTCGTGCCCATCTATGATTTAATATGACGACAGTCTCTTGTTTTTCCTGTACCATTTTGGTTCCTTCACTGTACCAAGCTAATAAATTATGTTTGCAATTGTTATTAGCAAGAAATGCTGGGCACGAATTGTTGTGGGTACAAACTTAACAAATTGGTTTTATGTTCTCTGCTATAATTTATTATGCTACTATTGCTTTGCTTGTCATTTAAAGACCAGAAGATAAAACACGTGCTTTGCTAGGATCCATTATTAAAAAATTGAGGGTACTACTAGATAGGGTCGAAAAAAAAAAGTTGTAAAAGTCCGCCCCTAAATTTGAAGGTTATGTTGAGAGGATTAAGGGACACAAAAAAAATTTTTTTTAATCCCGCGAAATACAGCCGAAATTGTTTTTTTCTTGTAACTTTGTTATTTAACATCCGATTTTTAAAATTGATACGTCATTAGTTTCGTATTTTGAAGCTCTACACTTCCTTCGAATGTCCTTTTGAGCTCTGAAGTCGTTTTCACATAGTTCTGTCAGCTAACTTATTTGTATGTCCATGAATTATCCTCTTTGTTTTGCCAAATGAAAGTGCTTTAAAATTCATGACAATGTTGACTTTAAACGGTTTTACTAAATTAATAAACAAAGAAGTTACGTCACGACGAATATTTAACGTACATAGCTATTATTTAACAAATTTTTTTTAAGCAATTCAGTATATGTAAAGTTGTAAAAGTTTTACCCTAAATTTGAAGCCTATATTGAGAGGATTAAAGACAAAAATTTTATTTTTTTTCTGTTCCCGCGAAATACCGCCGAAATAGTTTTTTTATTGTAACTTTGTTATTTGACTTCAGAGTTCAAAAGGTCATTAGAAGAAAATATAGTGCTTCAAAATACGAAAATAATGGCGTATCAATTTTAAAAATCGTATGATAAATAACAAAGTTACAAGAAAAAAACCATAAGCTTCAAATTTAGGGGTGGACTTTCACAACTATACATATACTGAATTGCTTAAAAGAAATGAGTTAAATAATAGCTATGTACATTAAATATTCGTAGTGACGTAACTTCTTTGTTTATTAATTTAGTAAAACCGTTTAAAGTCAACATTGTCATGAATTTTGAAGCACCTTCATTTGGCAAAACAAAGAGGATAATTCATGGACATACAAATAAGTTAGCTGACAGAACTATGTGAAAACGACTTCAGAGCTCAAAAGGACATTCGAAGGAAGTGTAGAGCTTCAAAATACGAAACTAATGACGTATCAATTTTAAAAATCGGATGATAAATAACAGTTACAAGAAAAAAACAATTTCGGCTGTATTTCGCGGGATCAAAAGAATTTTTTGTGTCCTTTAACCCTCTCAACATAAGCTTCAAATTTAGGGGCGGACTTTTACAACTTTTTGATTTCGCAGGGGACCAACCCAGTCTAGTACCTACCTTGTTTTGTTTTTTTTTTTATTGGGTTCTAAAGTTTTCCAATTTTTTTTGAATATTTTTTTTACCCTGCAAAAAAATCAATATATCTAATACCTTTAAACGAGTAATTCCAAAAAGTGGGACCACGCAATAGGCTAGTACAGGACCAGGTTATAATATATAATACAATGGCGCTATTATAACTCTGACGAGTTTTATGGCCGAGCTTCTTTCCCAATTCGAGGTGTGCTCCTTTTTGTTTTTCCTACTAATTGGGTGGACCTACAGTTTTATGCCGGCTCCGAACGGCGAATGCATTTTTTGTGAGAAGCTTTTTCATGGCAGAAATACACTCGGAGGGTATTCCGCCCACTGCCGAGAAGTGACCGCTGCACTGAAAAAACCCAATAATTGGATTTTTACTAATTAGAAAAATTGTTTAGGTGTTTGGCTCGGACCGTGGTTTGAACCCGAGACCTCTGGCATAGCAGGCGAGCACTCTACCCACTGCACCACAGGACCAGGTTACGTTGTGACAATTACTAGTTACAGAGATGGTCCAAATATATGAAAAAATATGGTTACATTAACATTGCGATGTTATTGGACATGACCACCCCTGCTTCACCTCTGCATAACAAAAGACTATATAAGAAACCACCCCATTTGGGCCATATACTAGTCTGCTTACAGTAGACCACGTTTTAAACTACATCCCAATACCCTAGACCATTGGCGCACTCGAGGGGGGTTCGGGGTTAAAACCCCCCCAAGATTTGACAGCACACCATAAAAAAGTAATTTTATAAAAGATAGTACATGCATAAATATTTGTGTAAATACATGTTGTAAAATCTATGAATATTCGTGGATGTACATTGCCAATGTTTGTCAACATCTACTGATTATGTTTATAAACAAGCAGTGTGGAGACATTTCCGTAAAAGTATGCTGTGGATATTAGCTGATGTTTATTTTAATTTAAAATAATTCACCGACGTACACTGGTCACATTTGTATGGAGAGTGGGATAAAACTCAACTTCTTGGAAACGGATGGACCTACCGAAACCAAATTTTGCACATTGGTGTCCCACTAAACGACTCATCTTTCAGAAAAATTAAAAGCATATATGTTGTAATCCACGCCCACCACTAACGCTAGTTCACAGCCAAAAAAAAAACAGGAAAACCAGGAATAGGGGAGGAATTGACCTGCTGAGCTTGGAACTATTTTTTTTTTTAAATTTTTTGTATGGTTAGGTTTTTATATAACGATAATTTTGTGTTTTTTTGTTATAACTTCATTCAAAAATTATTTTCGCTGGAGTTACAAATGCGATAAACACAAGCAGTACCTCGTTCGAAAGGAAATTAAAATATGCTCCAAATGGCATACAACTTGTAGTGGTCTAATAAAACTCGCTGAGCAATAGCTGGTCAAAATTTTGTGCATTTTTTGCGATTTTTTAAAAAATTTTGATTTTCAAAGTAAGTTTTTTACAAAAAGTTGTAAAAATCAGGAAATTTTTATTCTTTTACCCATTTAATTGCAAAGACTTTAAGTGCAATATCAGAGAGATCCGATGAATACTTTATTTTTGGCGATTTTTTTCTTGTGAAGCAAAAAGGATATTTTGGATGAAAAACTTGGTTAGGTGATTTAACTATGTGAAAATGACTTCATAGGTCAAAAGGACATTCAGGCGCGGATCCAGGATTTCGGCAAGGGGGGGTTTTGAAAATTTCTTTTTTTGGAAGATGTTTTTTAAGGGCATACGCTGGTGAAAATACCTACCACCTACTATTATTATTCTATATACTAGTTGCGCCATTTCCCGCACCTTAAAAACACCAAACTCAAAACCCTCCAAATTAACAATGTCTATGTCATCACTAGGGAAGCTAAAAATATGCACGAAAAATTTCAAAATATTCATGCTAGTATGCCCGAAAAATAACTGAAATATGCTCGTAAATATGCAAGAAAAAATCTCATTATATGCATATATACCTAAAAAATACCGGAAATATGCTCAAAAAATGTATGTATTTCATTTCAAGCTTACATTTTTATTTAACGAATTTTGCAAGATAATAATAATATAAGAACTGAAACGTACAATTCACATTTTCCCCATTTAAAAAATTTGTTTTTAAATACTATAAAATACTTTAAATTAATTTTAGATTTGTATACATGAGATCTTTTTACAAAGCAAACGAAACTATTCTATTAATATTGCGCAGGGTTGCATTGAACTATCGTATGTTTTACTATATTTTCCAGTGGGAGTTTTTGGCGGTTTTCCGAGAAAAAGCTCTTGTATGGGAAAACGATTAATATTGACCGTGTGGCATCGAGTATTGATGGATCGCGATTCTGGATCGCAAAATATTTAGAAATTTTGAAATCCGCGATCCGGAACGAAATATTGGCAATAAACGAATTGAAAGTGAAAGTGTGAAAAGGACGGAAGTAAAATATTTTAAACCTCAGATCGAGAAAAATATCGCAATATTCATATTGAACGTGTAGCGTATGCCTATGTATGTCGATACATATTGCATATTATTGTTCCCTTCAAATTTTCACACTACAGCTGTTTTCTATCAATAACAGGGCATTGGAGAGAAGTTTTTTTTTCACTTTGTGTTTGCTTCGAGGCTCTGATCAGCATACAAGAACTTAGGCCCGTTTTCACCATATCCGGTTAATTTAACCGGTGGTTATTTTGACGTAAATTGTATGGCGAGCTGTCAAATAAATTGCTTAACCGGGAGAAATCCTCCGGTTAAGAACTTAACCGGAGATGGTGAAACCGGCCCTTAGTGTTTATCGTGGTGAATTTTTATAAGGACAAATGCTCCGCTCCGGGGCCCAGATCAATAGTTAAATAGTCTTGTTTGTATGCATACGCAACTATCTAAATTAACCACAGATAAGATGTTGCCAGCTTAATATTTTTCGATATTGCTCGATTAAGTGCCAAAATAAGCACGAAATGCATTTGCATATTTTTAGCTTCCCTAGTCATCACATAAGGTGCAGGAGATTTCAATTGAAGTTCTAAATAACATGTATAACGTACACGTATTTAATAAATTCATAAATTAAAAAAGCCGGCATATGCGGGTGTTACGCCTTCAGATGGCTCTGAAGCTACTTTATTATAAACTTGACCACTGCGCGACACCTAGTGAAGGGTAGCAGTTATTATATGATATAAAATAATATTAATAATTTTAATAAAATTAAAAAGAATATTTTTTCCAACCCAAACGCAGAGTGAGGGGATTCCCGTCGTCTATGAGATATCGGAATAGTAACTCCAGCGATAATGAGGATGTTGCGAATCTGTTTGCAGAATTCTTTGAGTCAAATTATTCCCATGTTAACGTAAGCATTGATGAATACCCGTATAAAGTTATTTCGAATAACACATTTAATATTTCTTATATTGATCCGGAAGAGGTTTTATTTTTCCTAAAATCACTAAAGGTTTCCTCAAACCATGGGCCAGATATGATTCCCACAATCTTTTTAAAAAATTGCGCCGACCATATTTATGAACCATTATCCAAACTTTTTAATTTGTCACTGAAGTCTGGTGTTTTTCCGAAATCATGGAAAGAATCTTTTATCATTCCTCTGCATAAATCTGGGAATAGATCTTCCATTGAAAATTATCGTGGCATAGCAAAACTGTCTGCTATTCCTAAGGTGTTTGAGGCTATTGTCAATAATCACCTAAAACATTCTATTTCCTCGTCGCTAGGAACCTCGCAACATGGGTTCTGTAGAGGTAAATCAACTGTTAGCAAGGCTTTTGATAAGGTTAACCACTCATTACTTGTCCGTAAACTTGATCTGCTTGGCTTTCAACCTATTCTTTTAAAATGGATTGCTTCTTATATTTCAAATAGAACACAAAGGGTAGTTTTCAAAAATGCTTTTTCCAACGTCATTGATGTATCTTCTGGAGTTCCACAAGGGAGCCATCTCGGTCCGACTCTGTTCTTATTATTTATAAATGACATTTCTTATGCTATTAACAACTCAAAAATTCTTATGTATGCCGTTGATGTGAAACTTTTCAAGTCATACTCTTCTTTGGAAGAAAGATCTGCGCTCCTGAACCCCCAAAACCCCCCGTGGATCCGCCACTGAGGACATTAGAAGGATATATAGAGCTTCCGAAGACTAAACTAATGACATTTGAATTTTAAAAATCCGATGTCAAATAACAAAGTTACAATTAAAAAAATATTTCCGCGATAAAAAATTGTATGGAGAGTGGGACAAAACTCAATTACTCAGATTTTATAGAAAATAAAGTTTTATCGAAAACAGTCGACGTACATATGTACAAAAATACGTAAAAGGAGCATCTTGGGCAACAATGCTTTTTATAGACTAGCTATATTTAATATGATATTTTAAGAAAAAGGGAAAAATGTATAAACAGGCTTCTCAAGAGAAGACTTGGAATAACTCAAATCTTCTTATAAGACCTGGTATAGAGTGGTCCTTACTTGTTAAAAGTTTAAATGAAAATGCTAATGCTTGATAATTACACTCATAGAAAACCCAAGATTTCTTCATCTTGTATTTTGCTAAAAATAAAATGTTCTCACTGTTTTCTTTCGCTAAATCATGAAACCTACATTTTTCTTGCGTTTCCATAGTTCAATTTCAATTTATTCATAATATAATTAGTAAAATAAGATATTCATCTATTTTAGTACAAAGAGAAATAGGAAAAAAAAACGAGTGATTCTTATAGGGTCTATACACGATGCGTCTGATTCAAGAGTCAGTTTAGGTGTATTAGTGAAAATGTGAATGTAGTAGTTTACACCGACATGACTCTGGCATGACTCAAGAAAATCAAAACTAGTTTGATATTTTGCTGTGACGCGGCGAGTCAACACGTACACAGATGACTCGCGAGTCAGACGCACTGTGTATAGACCCTATTACATTCTAAAACGCAATGATCAGATCATTATTACATATAATAAATAAACAAATACATATATAAATATAAATACATATACATACAAGTAGCAAAAAATACATAGTGGTTTAAATCTATAGATGGTCATTTTTTTTAGCACTCAAACTTGAAATCTCGCAAAAATCATAATACACTTATTTACACAAATTTTTTCCAGAATTTTTTTTTTCAAATATGTTGACTTTAAATGAGCCAAAGTAACGTTTAATGGTGTCTATTGCGTATAGAAGGAGGTTTTCCATAAAATTAAATATATTTCCCACGGAAATGCATGACAGAAATTTCTTTTCGAAACAGCAACATTTTTTACTTTTGTGTATGGGGGCTGACCAGTGTACAACGATGTGGACTTAACGAATATTTAATTCACCATAATCCAATTCGTTCCACCAAAGCTACAATGTAGCTGCTACATGACGAAAAATATGAATTCAGTTGCAATCATGACGCAATAATACAGGTGAGCTTTAAAAGGTGCCTTTGTTTAATGTGTGCATACGTAGGTCCACTCCCCAAACATACATATGCCGTCTTCGTTTCTGGAAAAAATGTTGCCCTGCTTGATTTTCTTAGCCATCCTATAAGCTTGTGTAGTAATTTCAGTGAATATTGACCTCTAGCTAAGTCAGAGGGCATCATTATTTACAAATCCAGCCATTTAAAACGAATACAGGTTACGTAATTTGATAATTGAGGCATTAAGGGGTAACATTTTATGCCAGAATCGAAAACGCCAATAGATTTAAGTAAAAATTGTCCGGACGAGTTTGGAGTATTTGTTTTTTAATTTTCCGTCGGATATTGAAACCCCCCAAAATATTTTTCTGTGTGCGCCACTGCCCTAGACCGAGCCAAATTGCCGACCAACCACGAATTAGTTGGCGGCGAACGACAATTTACATTCGATGTGGTCCGATGCAGGATAACATGTAACCAAGTCTGTAACTAGGCCGCTTCACGCGTGGTACTATGCAGCATAACATGTAAACAAGTCCGTAACCACGTCCCTTCAGACCTACTTTAAAGCCCCGTCCCATTGGACTACCTGGTCCTAAAATTTTTGAAGGGTCTTGTATATATATATATGTATATGTATGTGTATATATATATCAAGCCTAACCGCCAAAAAAGTGTAACCGATAAAATTGTCGTTGTTAGCTTTTTTATGGAAATCAATAATAGCTCCGACACATAGCATACACCAATCCGTCTACGTCGACGTATGTAACTGACAGCTGAGGTACTTGACGGAGAGGTCGCCACATAGCAAACGTTGACGGATATACATAAATCAGCTGTTTGATTAACCTTTAACTACAGAGGTGGTGGCAAAAATTTAACTCTTTAGAACATTTTGTAATTTCTCTTTTAAGTTGCCCTCTTGAAATTCAGTTTTCAACAACTTCATATCTCCTGATAATTATTGACCATTTTGGTTGTATGGAGGAATATTTTACAAATGAGAAAAAACTCGAAAAGCAAATTGCAAAAAAAGTGGAATTCAACAGTAGCTAAAGGTTAACAATCAAAAGCAATCAGCTGGCATAGCGACGGATTGACGTATGCCAAAAGTTGAGTGTTGGGCAACTTTAGTACGTATCCGTCGTACTTGTGATGGTTTTAAAAACCTTAAGAAATACTGATTTTTTCGATTTTGTACTGATTTGTACTGATTGTTAGCCGACACTAAAAAAATTAATTTTTATCACCCTGCACTGTTTTTAATTTTCACTATTTTCATTTGACGTTTTTAATGCCGTTGTTATGCTTACGACAATACTCGACGAGCAACGTGTAATTGTTGTTGTGCACTCCAAAGAGTAAGAGAATTTTCGGACTCTCACATCGATCAAATTTCATGGGTGAAACAAGCACAGTGACAGTTAACGATACGGAAACAAAAACAAAATGTCAGTAATAAAGACGATTTTCTCCGCATATATTGTTTTTTTTTTTTTGAAGGCAATGTACTGTTTTTTTTGGGAAAGGTATCTGGCAACCCTACCCGTCAGTCACATTAACTTAAAGGGCTTTTTCGTAAAATCAGCTTACTGAGCTATGATAGTACTGAAGGAACATGAAATACCCGGTAGGCCCAAGGAACTACAAATCATCAATACTTTCCTCGTTACATTTCCTTTAGGGAAGATAACCACTTCCATGACTATGCCGTATGACTAGGGTTGCCAGACGTACCGATTTGATCAGTACAATACTGATTTTTCGTGTTCCGTACTGATGGTTTTCAAAACCTTAAGAAATACTTATTTTTTGAATTTTGTACTGATATTTAGCCGACATTAAAAAAAAATTTTATCACCCATCCAACATTTTTCATTTGACGTTTGTAATGCCGTGGTTATGCTTATGACAATACTCGACGAGCAACGTGTAATTGTTGTTGTGCACTCCGACGAGTGGGATGAATTTTCGGACTCTCATATCGATCAAATTTGCTGGGTGAAACAACCACCCAGCTCGCCGAGGTTTCGGGGTAGTAATGTGTTAGGTTCTGTATGGGCGCTCTAATCATCGATTTAAGCGTAACCACCTCTCACCGATGACAAAAATGTGTCCGAATTTCATCGGTGTTTTGCTCGTAAGCATAACCACGGCAGAACCATGAAACAATTAGGAAGAGGAAGCAACGCGAACGTTAAATGTCTTAGAAACATGATTGACAGTTAACGATACGGAAACAAAACCAAAATGCCAGTAATAAAGAGGATTTTCTCCGCAGATATATTTTTTTTTGAAGGCAATGTACTGATTTTTTCGGGAAAGGTATCTGGCAACCCTACATATGACTATCGCACGGCGATCGCCGCCTTCGCATGAATGACTTTGTAAAGTAAAAAATGCAATGAAGCGAAAGCTTCGGGCTTTCATTCCAAACCGCCTGCTTTTTTCATATGGTCCTTATTATATTCTTGTTAGGTATTCAGCATGAATTGTAGCAATATTGTAGTGCCGAATATACAGCTGCCTACCATCCAGCTTTGTTATGTATTTCATACGTATACATTTTTCTGTTTCGGCTTACTCTCCTTAACTCCTACTTTAGTCAGTGAGGAAATGATCTGTGCTTAATTTGTACATCCCGCTCACCATACTTTAGGAGTACCTGAAAAAGAAATCGCATGACCTCAGATATGGGCCTAGTGGGCAGTATTATAACTTTGTGCCAAAATACTATGTATTTTTATACTCAGCTGTACTAGTACAAAGAGTATTATAATTTTGATTTCATAATGGTGGATTGTAACAACATGAAATATTCGAGATAGATATGGACTTATATATATCAAAATGATCAGGGTGAAAAGAGAAATCGATTGAGCCATGTCCGTCCGTCCGTTTGTAAGCACTCTAACTCGCGCAAAAATTTAGATATTTTGATGAAATTTGGAATGCAAGTTGGTATGAAGACTGGGATGGTTGGTATTGAAAATGGGCGAAATCGGACCATGACCACGCCCACTTTTCCTATATAGAAAAAATCGGAAATTTTGTATCTCAGCCACTAATATAGCTAGAGTGATAAAATTTCACCTACGTATTAAGCTCAGGCTCTTATGAAGAAATTTGATGAAATTTTGGAAAATGGGCGGTGCCACGCCCACTTATTAAGAGGCAAACATTGAAAGTTTTATAAGCCATAACTCAGAAACCGTAGCAGATGTATCGATGAAATTTGGTATGCGTGATTTGCTTACTTAGGAAAGCGTTTGGAGGGAAAATTGTCAAAATCGGTGGATGGCGACGCCCACTTTTATATATGTGTATTATAAAGTGACCTAATAAAAACATTTTAAGCGATATCTCCGTCAAATATAAAGTTATATCATTGAAATTTTATGACAAGAGTCCAACTATGGACATAAAACAAAAAACACAAAAATTTTGGAAAATGGGCACCGCCTCCTTTTAGAAGCAGGAATATACGAGATTTCTGAGCCTATAACTCGAAAAATAATTGATATATAATGGCGAAACTTGGTGTATACACTTTTGTAATTTTTGGTAACACATGTTCAAAATTTCAACGAAATCGGTTGACGACCACGCCTACTTTTTAACAAAGATATTTCTGGAACACCGTTTAGGAATTTGTAACGTGACATCTTTGTAACTAGAAGTCGTAAACGAATGAAATTTTGCACAAAGAATAATATTCATATGCTTAGTTGGATGATGGTTTGAAAATGGGCGTGGCTATGCCCACTTTATGCAGCACTCGCCTTATATAAAGTACACCGTGTTTCTATCAAACGCAAACAAACAATGAAAGCATACAGCTGAGTATCTAATGTTCGATTCCACTCGAACTTAGGCTTCCTTACTTGTATTATGTACAATTTATCATTGTTAATGGAAGCACCAGCAACAAATAACGTACATATTTATATATTTTAGGTTAGGATTTTATAAAAATTGTCATATTTCAAGAATAAAAAATGCATCCATAATATGGATTTCATATATCTAGTTTGATAATTATAACTTAATTACTTTCGAAAATAAATGCTTTTTATTGGCTTTATGCGACACCCGTTATATGGGGAGGGGTCACAGTCAATGTAAAAAATTTACCAAAATTAAAATTACAAAAAAAAAAAACTAAAATTTTTTTTATAAATGATAAAAATCGCTAGCTTAGAATGCAAATTGTGTAAGTCCTTTTTTAAAACTTTGTAGGAGAGACAAAAAACAAAAAAGAAAAAAAATTCGAAATGAAAAAAAATTTCTGTTCATATAAATATTTTGGACTTACACAATTTTTTTCGCTTTTTGGACTTACACAATTTGCGTATCACTGAATAACAACGAGTAGAAATATGACAAGTATGTCAGACTTGTTTAGCGCGGTGCGTATTTGATTTTTCTAGCGTTCTACTTAAAAATACACTTTTTCATAAAAGTGGACTTACACAGTTTGCACTCTAAGCTAGCGAAATGTAATTTTTTCAGACTATAATTTAACATTTTAGTATACAAATATCGCTTATAATACATACATATATCAAACTCTTAAGGCCCTTGGCCACTTAAAATCTGGACTTTCAAGCAATGTATATGTGTGAGTGTCGGGTGATTGACGCAAATATCTAAAAGATTTGATTCTCATCAACGCGAGCCCGAACAAGAACGTGTAGCTCGACGACTGCCGATTGCACTAACACACACAAAAAAACTCACACATACACACTGCTTGACATGCCAGATTGTCAGTTGCCAAGGGCCTTTAACTATACTTCAAAAGTAAGTCTCATATTCTCTTCTGGAAATCTACGCGCATAGGTAGTTTTATGCGCCCAAAATTTAATTTTGTAAAATTGTTACAATTAGAGAAAAAAACATATCCACATATTGGAAATAGAGTGGGGAACAATAATTCATCGCTTTTTTCCCGACCCCATACTCTGCACTTGCCCCAGATGGTCGTAACTTAGCATATCTGAAGTTAATTTTTTTGTTTTTTTCTTACATATTTTTAAGTGCTAGTTTCAACTTGAATATTTGTTACGTTTCTGTTCGAGCTTTTTGGCCGGTGAAGATGAAAAGCGAAAACAAAGCTTCCTTTTTGCTCTCCTACGCGTTTCGGCGTCGTTTCCGCCTTCTTCAGGGAGACTGTTTTATTCAACAAAAAAAAAAATTATCGCCAACCGTGGCCGATATTGTTCTGGACCAAATACTCGACGACGCATTAGCCGAACTGAAATCGAATGACATATATATCAAATACATAACGAAATATGTAGATGATATATTCGCTATTGTAAAACAGAAGGACGTGGAAGAAATACTGACGGTACTGAATAAACAACATAAGAAAATCCAGTTCACGACTGAATTGGAAAAGGACAAAAAACTACCCTTCCTAGACATTGAAATACACAGAAAGGAAAAAAGACTTTTGACTAGCTGGTATGCCAAACCAATATCATCCTCGAGGATAATAAACTTTCATTCTAACCACCCCTGGACTCAGAAAAGAAATACGGCTGTGAACCTTATAAACAAAATCTGCGCGTTGAGCGACCAGGCGCTCAGAAAAAATAATGACACTATGATAAGAAACATTTTACAAAAAACGCATACCCAATCAAAACGATAAATAGATGGTTAGCAACAACAAAATGCAGGCGAAAAACAAACAAAGAGAATACGCCAATAACAGACAACAACAAAAAGAAGACATTTAGGGGGGTCACATACATTCACGGCCTAACAGACAATAAAACTTTACGAAGTTGCATTAGAAATGACGAACTAATTTTTGCACATAAACCACAATATACACTCAACACTATTTTTAGCAAAATGAAAGACAATATCAACAAAGAGCAACAACACAATGTAGTATATGAGATAAAATGCAAAGGGAAAGACAACGAACCGTGTAACAAAACTTATATAGGGACTACAAAACGCGCATTAGGTACAAGAATAGGCGAACATAAAGCAGACGTAAGAAACCTAAAGTCAACAACAGCATTAGCCCAACACATGACAAATACTGGACATGAAGCGGACTTTGATCATGCGAAGATACTGGACATAGAGAGACGAACAAAAACAAGACTGACATTAGAAAGTCTGCGCATCCAAGAAAGAATATATGACGCAATGAATTACAAAGAAGATGTGGACAACATAAATTGTGTATACCGAACAACGATAACAAAGAAAAAACGGAAATACGAATGACAATAAGAAAGACGATTTATGTTTTATGTATGTCTGTATATCTGTATAAGTGTTGATAGATGTGAAACTTTCGGAAAAATTTTTGTTAAATGTAAGTGCAAATTATTTTAGTGAAAATTATGTTTTAATCTATATTTGTGCAACATTTGGTAATTTTTATAGTTTTTAATTATTGTCATATGTTAAATTAATGTATATATGTATGTTTTTTTTTATATATTTGTTGAATAAAACAGTCTCCCTGAAGAAGGCGGAAAAGACGCCGAAACGCGTAGGAGAGCAAAAAGGAAGCTTTGTTTTCGCTTTTCATCTTCACCGGCCAAAAAACTCGAACAGAAACGTAACAAATTTAATTTAATGGCCTAAAATTTATAATAATTGAATATTTATTATTTAAAGCATTTCATTTAAGTAATCGTGATGAATCCTAAAGGTTCGAGTAATTATTAACACTTTTCAATAATATCCTTGGTTTCCAATAATTCTAAGTTTATAGTTTTAAGCTTTTAAAGTTGAGATATTTAAAAAAAAATTATCACTCTTTTTCATGTTAAAAATGGGTTTTGTTATGTTGCTCTGTCAGACTCAGTCAAATTAACCCTCGGACATGATATCTAGTACAATTAGTAGTTAGCCGACAAAAAATTACGTCGCACAAAGCCGCACTTCACTACTAGATACAGGGTTTTTCATATGTACCTACAATAATTTTCTTTTTGTGCTTTATATTTAATTTTAATGTTTATATTTCTAACGCATATCTTGGTTAATGTAGGTGATGCTCGAAAGTAACCCAGATATTTAGCAGCGATTATTGTTAACTTTTTAGGCAGTATTTTTAGTATTTCCAATTTTTCAAAGTTAAGGAAGTACTTATCATAAAAATGGGATAAGAATTATAAAGCTACATTTTTTAGAAGATTTTTGAGTATGCAATTTTGCAGCTCATTCAATTGTAATATAAAAATATGCAACATTCAACTTTTTGAAAAATTTCATTGGCTTTTCGGAAATTTTAATTGGAACGGTCTCACGTACATATAACGCAAACACCCTACAGAAAAAAATTACTAAAATCGACGGAAATTTTTACAGCATTGAGAATAGCACTTTTTACACTAAAATTAGTTGGCTACATAACAGTACACTTAGAAATCTCCTCAAAATCTTCTATAAATTCTGGCCGCGCTTTGAAATTTTTAATCCACTTTTAGAAATTTCTACGATTTTTCGGATTTTTCCATAAGCTTAGAAATCCTGCTTAAGGCGATTTTTATTGAAAAATTGTTTACATTTTTAAACGAAAATAAGAGAGTCAAATTTTCGACAGAACTGTTTAAAATAAATTTAAAAACTCTGGCATATGATTTTTTTTTTTTGAGTCACTGTATATATTTTTCAATAAAATCGACTTTTAACTAGAGCCCTAGATACCCGGGTATCGAGCAATTCGATCTGTAGCCCGTTTCTGTAACCTTGCGATATGAATTATAACGCAAAATATAACCCTGTTTCATATTTATCGCAAGGTAGTGTTTCTGTAAGTGTGGTGAATTTTTGTTTTCGTTATTTCTTGCGATATTCATATCACCAGCTTTGAGGGTAGTGAAAACAGATACATTTCAAAATAATGAGTGAGGTTTGTATTAAATTTCTTGCATTTTTATTTATTACATTAGTTTGTGTTTTGTAGAATAAAATTATAAGTGGGAAGATTTCCAAGTTGCAAAAAGTGAAGCTCATGGAAGTTATGAAATCCAATAAATAAGTCGGATGGGAACATTTAGTGGGCCGAATAGTGCCTAACTCGCAGAGTTTGCAAAACCGCGGAACAATGGAAAAAGGTAATAGCTAAGTGAAAAAAGAATGTATGTATAAATACGTGTGCATGACAAGACGAAAGACTGGCACTGTTTTACCTTTTCTATTTAAATACTTTTTGGTTGCTTGTTTTTCGGGCAGGATAGGAATATGATGTATTGTGGAACGATCCTCCGTCATCCCTTGTCAAGTTTGGTTTGGAGACAAACCGGTTTCGGCTAATATGCGCCATCTTCAGTGTCTTTTTTCGTTCTGAGTTATTTTGTGTAAGTTCGATAGTACTTATAGTAACTAACTTCCACCGTTTGGTCACGTACTTCGTGTTCGTGTGATGTGTTTTCGTGCGTTCGGGCAACGTGCATGCGTGTGTGCGTGCGAGTCTGTGCGTTTAGGTATGTAGATCTATTTTTGTATCCTCATTAAACAGGCAGGTAAAAGTCCGTTATTGTCCTCTTGTGTGTTGTTTTGTTTATGTCGGTTTTAGGTTTTCTGTCCTCTTTTCGGTATAATAGCTTAAGCGGTTCAAATAATGTATTTGATGCGGTGTTTATTTGTTCATTTATTATTTTACCTACGAATGTCTTCCGTTTGTATATCTCCATATTTTCTAATACGTTAAGTCGTTTTCCCTTGTGTTGTATGTGGAGAATTTTAGCTGTTTTTCCTATTTTCATGGGTGTACATTTGTTTTCTGCCATGTGGTTGGCGAAATTTGATTCCACTGTCGTTGATGATTTCCTTATTTTCTTATTGTAATCTCTTACGTGTTCTCGATATCTCGTCTTGATTTGGCGTCCTGTTTGTCCTATATAGCTATTTTGGCATTCGCAAGTCAGTTTGTATACGCCTTGTTTGTCAAAGGGGTCTTCCTTGTTAATGTTGTTTCGTAGAAGTTTTTCCATGCTGTTCCTCGTTTTAAATGCTGCATTAATGTTATATTTTTGGAAAAATTTAGCCAACTTGTAAGATGTTGCTCCGGTATATGATAAGACTGCCCATTTCTTCTCTACCTTTTCTTTGTTTTCCGATTTCCTTGAAGTTATGTTTTTCTGTATTTTCTTCACCAAACTTTTTTGATATCCGTTGTTCTCCGCGATTGTGTATATTGTACTGAGTTCCTTGTTGTAAGCTTCCTTTTCTAACGGGGTCCGTTCAAGTCGTGTTAATAAGTTTCTGAAAGCGGCGTTCTTGTGTTGTTGAGGATGGCTAGATTTATTGTGTATTACTGTATCCGTTGCTATGGGGTTTCTGTATATTTCGTAAGTAAATTTGTTAGTCTCTTTGTTTATTTTAATTGTGAGGTCTAGGTAGTTGATTTGTCCATTTTTCTCTGCGTCCATGGTGAATTTTATATTTTTGTGTTGGCCGTTGAGGTATTCCAAAATTTCTTCTTCTTTATTTCCTGATATGAGGCAGATGATATCGTCTACATACCTGGCATAAAAATTTACCCCCAGATTTTTCGCCAGTTCTTCCATGTAACTTTCCTCCAAATGTTGCATAAATACTTCCATAAGAATGGCTGATGTGGGGTTACCCATTCCCAGTCCGTGAGTTTGTCTGTATATTTTATTGTCAAATTTGAAATAATTCTGGTCCAGGGTTACTTTCAGCGTATTTACGATCTCTGTTGCAATGTCTCTGTTCGTTTTTTCTGTCAATATTTTAGTTAGAGTTTTTAGTGTTTCTGTCAGTGGTATCGAAGGGTATAGGTCTTTCACGTCAAACGATACCAGTTTCGAGTCCTTAGGTACGTTCAGGTTTGTTCAGTTTTTTGACTAGTTCCGTCGTGTTCTTGATTGTGTATTTATTGGACAGGTCCAGTGTCTCGGTTAGTAGCTTATTTAGATGTTTTGATAGTCTATATCCTGGTGCCGATTTATGGTTTACTATTGGTCGCATAGGTGTTCCTGCTTTGTGGATTTTAGGTAGTGCGATCAGTGACGGGGCCGATGGATTCATTGCCGTGAGAGTGTAGGCTATCTTGTTGTCTACTATATTTTTTGCCTGTTTTATTGCACGATTTATTGCCATTTGGTATTCCTCCGTTGGGTCCTTCCTCATCACTCGGCAGCCCATTTCTTTGATGAGTTGGCCTGTTTTTGTGGTGTATTTCTCTTCGTCCATTAGCACCGTTGTATTTCCTTTGTCTGCTTTTGTTGCTATTATTTTATTCTCTCTTAGTTTTTTCTCAATTCTTTTACCGTTTTATATTCATTTGCTACCATTTTCTTTCCATCAGCTTTTATGCTCTTTTCGATTATGCATCTGTATAAATGCCTTGCGTGCTCCTGTTCCTCGTTTGGTATTAGTGATATGGCCACCTCCGTGTCCGCAATGGTGTTCTCCACGTCTTTTTTCCTATCGTAGCTTTCGATATTGTATTTCAAACTTTTTTGTAGTAGCTGTGTTTCCTTGGCGTTGATTGGAAGATTTGTTAAGTTAACAAATCTTGGATGGAAAGATGTTTTTTCCTGCTGTGGGCCTTTTTTGACACAAAATGAAAAACGAGGATAAACGCAAAATTATAAGCAAAGCGGAGAACAGCTTCATTAGATGCGAGATCAGGAACCAGCACGCAAAGAAGGAGCGCATGAATCAGGAATTACTACGCATCCATCTGGAGCTGATGGGAATCATTCCAGTCAGTTCCCTTCTGGAAACGTTAGATGCAATAAAGGAAGAGATCAGGAGCCATGGAAAACAAGTATAAAAAACTCAACAAAAAACTGGACGACCTTGACACAAAACAAAACAACAACAAAAAAGGCCCACAGCAGAAAAAAACATCTTTCCATCCAAGATTTGTTAACTTAACAAATCTTCCAATCAACGCCAAGGAAACACAGCTACTACAAAAAGGCTTGAAATACAACATCGAAAGCTACGATAGGAAAAAAGACGTGGAGAACACCATTGCGGACACGGAGGTGGCCATATCACTAATACCAAACGAGGAACAGGAGCACGCAAGGCATCTATGCAGACGCATAATCGAAAAGAGCATAAAAACTGATGGAAAGAAAATGGTAGCAAACGAATATAAAACGGTAAAAGAATTGAGAAAAAACTAAGAGAGAATAAAATAATAGCAACAAAACAGACAAAGGAAATACAACGGTGCTAATGGACCAAGAGGAATACACCACAAAACCAGGACAACTCATCAAAGAAATGGGCTGCCGAGTGATGAGGAAAGACCCAACGGAGGAATACCAAATGGCAATAAAGCGTGCAATAAAACAGGCAAAAAATATAGTAGACAACAAGATAGCCTACACTCTCACGGCAATGAATCCATCCGCCCCGTCACTGACCGCACTACCTAAAATCCACAAAGCAGGAACACCTATGCGACCAATAGTAAACCATAAATCGGTACCAGGATATAGACTATCAAAACATCTAAATGTGCTACTAACCGAGACACTGGACCTGTCCAATAAATACACAATCAAGAACACGACGGAACTAGTCAAAAAACTGAACAAACCTGAACGTACCTAAGGACTCGAAACTGGTATCGTTTGACGTGAAAGACCTATACCCTTCGATACCACTGACAGAAACACTAAAAACTCTAACTAAAATATTGACAGAAAAAACGAACAGAGACATTGCAACAGAGATCGTAAATACGCTGAAATACGCTGGACCAGAATTATTTCAAATTTGACAATAAAATATACAGACAAACTCACGGACTGGGAATGGGTAACCCCACATCAGCCATTCTTATGGAAGTATTTATGCAACATTTGGAGGAAAGTTACATGGAAGAACTGGCGAAAAATCTGGGGGTAAATTTTTATGCCAGGTATGTAGACGACATCATCTGTCTCATATCAGGAAATAAAGAAGAAGAAATTTTGGAATACCTCAACGGCCAACACAAAAATATAAAATTCACCATGGACGCAGAGAAAAATGGACAAATCAACTACCTAGACCTCACAATTAAAATAAACAAAGAGACTAACAAATTTACTTACGAAATATACAGAAAACCCATAGCAACGGATACAGTAATACACAATAAATCTAGCCATCCTCAACAACACAAGAACGCCGCTTTCAGACACTTATTAACACGACTTGAACGGACCCCGTTGGAAAAGGAAGCTTACAACAAGGAACTCAGTACAATATACACAATCGCGGAGAACAACGGATATCAAAAAAGTTTGGTGAAGAAAATACAGAAAAACATAACTTCAAGGAAATCGGAAAACAAAGAAAAGGTAGAGAAGAAATGGGCAGTCTTATCATATACCGGAGCAACATCTTACAAGTTGGCTAAAGTTTTCCAAAAATATAACATTAATGCAGCATTTAAAACGAGGAACAGCATGGAAAAACTTCTACGAAACAACATTAACAAGGAAGACCCCTTTG
The DNA here is from genome assembly GCA_960531455.1 of Urophora cardui. Classification (NCBI taxonomy): domain Eukaryota; kingdom Metazoa; phylum Arthropoda; class Insecta; order Diptera; family Tephritidae; genus Urophora; species Urophora cardui. The sequence continues at coordinate 59,002,962 of OY482674.1, forward strand.
ACAAACAAGGCGTATACAAATTGACTTGCGAATGCCAAAATAGCTATATAGGACAAACAGGACGCCAAATCAAGACGAGATATCGAGAACAGGTAAGAGATTACAATAAGAAAATAAGGAAATCATCAACGACAGTGGAATCAAATTTCGCCAACCACATGGCAGAAAACAAATGTACACCCATGAAAATAGGAAAAACAGCTAAAATTCTCCACATACAACACAAGGGAAAACGACTTAACGTATTAGAAAATATGGAGATATACAAACAGAAGACATTCGTAGGTAAAATAATAAATGAACAAATAAACACCGCATCAGATACATTATTTGAACCGCTTAAGCTATTATACCGAAAAGAGGACAGAAAACCTAAAACCGACATAAACAAAACAACACACAAGAGGACAATAACGGACTTTTACCTGCCTGTTTAATGAGGATACAAAAATAGATCTACATACCTAAACGCACGCACACACGCATGCACGTTGCCCGAAATACATACATATGATGAACATTCAAGAAGTGTAAAATACGCTCCGAAGTACGTGACCAAACGATGGAAGTTAGTTACTATAAGTACTATCGAACTTACACAAAATAACTCAGAACGAAAAAAGACACTGAAGATGGCGCATATTAGCCGAAACCGGTTTGTCTCCAAACTTTTCTATTTACCTTATCGTTTTCGTTTTTTTTTTTTTTATTATTATTAAATCACATACACAACAAGGCTGCAAAATAACGTTATTTTTAACAATAAACAAAAAAAAAATTTTGTTTCTGTTGAAATACTCGATTTTATAAACGTAAAAAGCATAACAAAATCCATTTCGTTTCAACTGTTATCAAAAAAACATTAACAAAATTTTTTTTGTTTTGATAATTATCAAAACAATTATTTCAAAAAAATATAGTTGACTTTTCAATAATTTCGTTTTCTATGAAGAAAAGAAATTTTACATATGTTTGTATGTATGTACATACGTACAAATAAAAACAAATACAATTTTTGTTAATTTTTTTGATATCAACGAAACAAAATTATTCTGATTAAAGGTTTATTGATAATTTTTGAAACGAAAAAATTTTGTTTCTGATAATTAGCAAAACAAAATAATTTTTGGATATTTTTTATTGATATTTTTTGAAACAAAATTATTTTGTTCATTTCGTTGAGCAGCCTTGATACTCAATACCTGTGTTAAATAACAAAAATTGTTACGAATTTTTTTTAAAAGGTGTCATTTTTATATAGCGATCTGTTCGTAAATATTTTTTGTTATTGAACAGAGATAATCTTACAGGATATTTAGTTTTTTTATTATTATTTTGTTTATTATTATTTTGTTTATTTTTTTTAATATTTTATTTGTCTTTTGATAACGAATAAAAATAAATAAAATGAAACTCGAGCATTCGAGCTTACAAACAAAAAAAATGTGTATCGGAAAAACAAAACTACATATAAAGAAAAAAAAATAATAATAAACAAAAGAAAAAAAACAAACTTCAAAATACCCGAATTGTTCAAATGCCCGTACAAACATACGGGTAATAAACAAACAAACAACTCTTCGAGCATTTGAACAACAACTGTTCGGGCTACTCGAAAAAAAAATCGAGAGCTCTACTTTTAACACAAATTATTAAAATTTTGCATTAAACAAGCAATTTGGAATAGATGTACACAATAAAATATTTCTACCTATGTGCTACGGTTATCTATTATATAAAAATGAATGTGTGTGTGTATGTGTGTGTGTGTGTGTGTGTGTGTTTGTGTTATTTATGGACTCCCAAAGTAATCAACCGATTTTTATGAAATTTTCACAGTAGATTCATATGGTGATAGGGTGATAGGGTATACAGACTTTCGGAAAAGTGGGAACTTCCCGGAATATGGGCCCAAATGTGGACCCAGAGTGACCCAGCAAGTCTTTGAGCAATATTGGTATCAAATGAAAGGTGCTGAGCAGGCCGTCAACATAGAGTTATTTTCATTGCGATGCCTAGGCCGGGTCCCGAGATATGGGTCAAAACATGGACCCGGATGACCCCTGAATATTTCCGAGCGATATTGGTAGCAAAGGAAAGCTGTTGAGGAGGACTTCAACAAAAAGCTCTTTAAATAGTTACACCTAGGCTGCTCTCCAAGATATGGGTCAAATCATGAACCGGAATGACCCCTAAATGCTTCCGAGCGATATTGGTAGCAAATGAAAGGCGTTGAGCAGGGCTTCAACCTACAGCTTTCCCAGAAATGGCTCAAATAGTGGGCCCAGATGGTGATGGATGGTCTCGGTAATGTAAAGGTAAAGGTAAAGATAAAGATAAAGGTAAAGGTAAAGGTAAAGGTAAAGGTAAAGGTAAAGCTAAAGGTAAGGGTAAAGGTAAAATTAAAGGTAAAGGTAAAGGTAAAGGTAAAGGCAAAGGTAATGGTAAAGGTAAAGGTAAAGGTAAAGGTAAAGGTAAAGGTAAAGGTAAAGGTAAAGGTAAAGATAAAGATAAAGGTAAAGGCAAAGGTAATGATAAAGGTAAAGTAAAGGTAAAGGTAAAGGTAAAGGTAAAATTAAAGGAAAGGGAAAGAGAAAGGTAAAGGTAAAACTAAATGAAAAAGAAAGAGAAAGGGAAATGTAGAGGGAAACCCTCATTATAACATACAAATTTTTTCGTCGCTGCGAAGCGGGACGGGTATCTGCTAGTAAATAATAATTTTCTTATATAATTTAGTTTTTTAATATTCCATTTTGACAGACATTAAGTAAAATCTCAAGTTCAGATACTCTTATACCATTATTTTTGCCATTGTAACCAAACTACTTGACCAATTTTGGATTGTGAAGCCAAAAAATATTTGTTGGAGCTCCCTCTACCAGCACTTTCTTGATGTCAAATCGCCACGATGTCTAATAAAACTTTTTGATGCACTTATGTGATGCAATGTCTTGCATATATGGCCTTTTCCACATTTTTACCAATATCTCAAAAACTGGGTGTGCCACAAAAAAATGGAGATGATATTAAATATAAACTCAATGTTCGGAAAGGGTTTTCTACATCAATTCTGGAAGGCTGATTAATAGTTTCTTCCTCCGAACACTCTTCATCACCCTCCATTCCTGCTACGTTCGCATCCTCCAATTCAGGGCAGTATTGCTCCACAATGTCATCTTCTTTAGGGAAGCCACTTCCTTTTACCACGTACAGGAATTCCTGTTTCAACAGCCTTCACAATTGACTGCTTATTTTTTAAAATTGTGGATACAGTACTCGCCGGAATACCATATTTTTCAGCACCTTGTTTTTACTTTAACCCGCCTTCCACTTCTATAATAACCTTATACATATTTCTCTTCAATCGACAAAGATTTTAAAACTCGTTTAGTTGCCATTATAATGAACAAACTGCATCTATGTACTTCAGACCGGACAATAAGTGCGATTGACGTTGAACTGACTTATATGTAATGTAACGAAGCTTTTTCCTGCCCCGGTGCTTCTACTCTAGTGCTGGGGTATACTCCCGTGTCCAAGGTTCGTTTACAATAGATTTATTATGTTGGGGCTCCTTAAAATCGTTTTATCCCTTTGTTTATTTCAATCCCTTACAACTAAACTAAATTCTATCTTTTTAATAACTGTATGGTCCAACGGTTTAACGAGGTCCCGTTAATGTATCCCGTTAGCGTTGATTTCGATGGGCAGACGCCCTGCTGCGCGTTGCGCTGACGTACCTCTGCTGAGTGCTTGCGACGGCGTAGTTCTGCGATGTTTAACGTCGACGGCGGTGTTCTGTGTCGCTACTGCGCTCTATGGCGACGCGGCTCTGTGGCGGCGTATTGCGTTGACTTGGGCTTTCAGTGTCGCTGCGATGATGCGTCGCTGCTGCGCTGCTATGGCGACGTTTTACGTTGACGTTAGGTGTCGTTGTGGCGCCCTCTGCGATAATGCACCGCTGCTGCGCTGCTATGATGACGTTTGACGTAAGCGTTCGGTGTCGCTCTCTGCAATAATGTGCCGCTGCTATGGCGGCGTTCGCGTCGACGATCAGATGCGCCTATATGCGGTTCACGCCGGACTGTGGGGGCGGTTTTACCCGAGGGGGTGCGAACGTGGTGTTTAAGCGCAGCGAGTCAGGAAACCACACTCACCCAATACACTTGGCCACGGCTCTTTGCTTGGAACAGCGCTTTCATGTAAATGGCACCAACCGAAGTACAATCCGGCACTTATTCGCAAGCAGCTCCGGTCACAACCACAGCTCCGTGCTGACTGCTCTTTGTTCTGCTGTGCCGAAGCTTTTATTGCTTCACTGGTCGTGTTGCTAAGGCTTGCTGTGCTTTGTGTTTCTGCAACTTGCTGCTAAGACCTGCTGTGCTTTAAGGTTCAGACATTGGTGACTTATAAGCAGTGTTGCCAGAATATTTTGAAGCTTATAGCTAAATTAAATAAAAAAAATTGCTAAAAATAGCTAAATAATTTTTTTCATAACTAAAATAAATAGCCAAATTTTTTTTTTTTTCAAAAATAGCCAAATAATGATTTATTTAAAAAGACGTGACATAAAACAACTTCACATATATGAATATTTATATATACATATATTATATATTGTAGCCATACATATATTTGTTTGTATGTACTTATATATGTACGTCGTATAATAAGATTATTACAATGAAAAAAATCAATTCATTACATATGTATGTATGTATGTATGTACATTCAATTGCAGTATTAAAATAAATTATAATAGCGACTAATTAATATTTAAACTTTAGTTAAAAATTTGATTCAATAACATTTCAAAAATCATATCTTCTTCATTTAGTTCACAGGTTGAATTATTATTAATTGAAGTGATTGCTTTAATAATATCGTTAGGAATTTTAAAGTTATTACAACATTTTTCAAGCCTTTTTAGACCATACCTAACATTCAATAGAGAGTTTAACATAAATAATTGCATTCTATTTCTTTGCTTTGTTTTTATTACGTTCATAACAGAAAATCTACGTTCTATTTCTGTATTACTAAGCGGTAGGATTAGAAAATTAAACACAAAAGATTGTAGTTCTTCAAACGGATTTTCGTTAAGAGCATTTCTAAGCTTTCTTACGTCTACCCAAAACTTTATTGTAGAGGTAGTTCCCTTCCATGGGTATGCGTGAAGTTTTTCCATTGCATTTCTAAAATAGTGATTTCCTCCGTGTTAAAGTGATCCTTTTCATCCTTGAAAGTGTCAAATATTTTTGGCTTATTTACAGAAAAAAATTCAATATTTTTTAAAGATTGAATATTCTGCGGTAAGCGTTGGCGGAGTTGCTCAATTAACTTGATAATAAAGTTCTGAAAAATTTTACGAATACACCGTGAAAAGGACGGTTCAAATATCGCGTATGCCAATAGTCATTTGCGAATTCAAATAGCAAAATGGGCAACAACAAAATGTATGGCAGAGTTGCTTTTGCGCACTGCGAAAACCTTATTGCATCCAAGGCAGATCTAGGAAGGTAGGCTCGGTGGCGAATTCAGAAACTTCTTTTTTTATTTACAAAGGTAGAGTGTAATGTCAGATGCCAAATAACAAGCAAAACTACGAGAAGTTTGCATATAACGTGGGTACACAAATACATATGTATGTGGGTCATTATTTTACAAATCGTACGGATTTGTTGAAAAAAAAAATTTCACATTTTTAAAAGACACCAAATTTATTTCTTGGAATCTTTTCGCAATTTAAGTAAACACCTATATCAGGATTTTGGCAAATTTTTTTCTTTTCAGAGATCTGCATGTGTAAAAATTCGATGGTTAAGCAAACATGCCCACATTCAAAATTCCATATCTTTGGTTCGGCTCTTCGTATCTTGTTCATTTTTTTTTATTTTGAAGGTAATAATATTTACTTTATAACTGCGTTAAAGAAATATTTAATTTTACAAAATCAAAATAATGAAATCAAACTAAATTTTTAAAGCATTATTACATACTGATCGGGTCAACGAATATTTTCGAAAAAATATACATAATATGCGCTGAACTTTCATCTAAAAAACGCATTTTATTTCAAGGTGGAGACTTTTATGGTTCAAAAGATATTAACTCATTTCTGACATGACCTCAAGCATCTTGCCTACGTTCCACTAAGGGTGTACCGCCAACGTCCGCCTGTGAGCATGCATGGTGATGTTAACCACCGCATACATACCTATGTATGTATGTGCATGTAATTCAACCTGCTTATCACTTAATAGGTAGCTAGTAGTTATATTTTACCAAGCACAATAGACGGTCTAGTAAAATAGATAATACAACTATTTATGTACATACATACATATGTATACCTGCAGCAAGCAATATGTGCAGGGGTGTGCGCGACGTTCTTGTACATTTCGTGAGGCTGTAGTGTGATCAAAGATGCTAGTATATGGATGTATATATATATCAAGGATGGGCATTTTTGCATTACCATTCAAAGTGCATTACCATTCAATAGTGAATGGTAGTGCAAAATTGGTTTGCATTACCATTCAGTAGTGAATGGGAATGCAAATGTGGTTCGCATTACCATTCAGTGGTGAATGGGAATGCAAAGGTGAATGCATTCCCACTGTAAATGTGATTTGCACTGGACTAGTACTCTATTCGGAAAAGTTGGTCTGAGAGGCATCCTCTTTCATAATAACTAGCGTTTGTTCGTGTTGAGTAAAATTTTTGCAAATTTGTTGAACTGTGTAATTATAACCTCAGAAGTTGAAAGAAATACTTTTACATACAGGTATAACATAGAACATATATACATATTACTATGCCGTGTTGGTTTCCCTTTACTTTGCTAAGCCTAATTCCATATTTATAATATCTCATAAACTTCCTTTCCGTTAATAAATAAATTAGCCACTTAATACCTTAACTATGGTCACAGGTTTTAACTGCTATTAAATGATGAATGGTTGTCCAAATCCCTCGCACTCATTTTTAATTGGTAGTCCAAATCACATTTGCAGTGGGAATGCAATGAATGGGAATGCATTCACCTTTGCATTGGCATTCACTATTGAATGGTAGTGCAAATCACATTTGCATTCCCATTCACTACTGAATTGATTGGGGGCTGCAAGGCTGAATGCAACCAAAATTGAATGCAGATTGCCCAACCCTGATATATATATATATATGGATACAAATAAGTAAATAAATGTTTTCTATTATTTTAATGCTTTTATAAATTTTACTTTCATTGTCAAATGTAATAGGGTTGTACACTTCAAAACCGTCGTAATAGAATAAGTATATCTAATATTACTAAAAATTTACAGCCAGTTTCACGAAAATATTTAAGTGAAAATTTAATTTTTTCCCTGTCAGATTTCATATTTAGAATCTGATATCTACTTATACTAAAGGTACTGGCTCGCAGGCATAACATATAATATGTGTATAACATAACATATTCATCTTAATGATCGTCCTTGGTCCTAAATACATAAATAGTTGTATTATCTATTTTACTAGACCGTCTATTGTGCTACAATAATGATTTGGTAAAATATAACTACTAGCTAGCTATTAAGTGATAAGCAGGTTGAATTCCATGCACATATGTACATACATAGGTATGTATGCGGTGGTTAACTTCACCATGCTTGCGCACAGGCAGACGTTGGCGGTACACCCTTAGTGGAACGTAGGCAAAATGCTCGAGGTAATGTCAGAAATGAGTTAATATCTTTTGAACCATAAAAGTCTCCACCTTGAAATAAAATGCGTTTTTTAGATGAAAGTTCAGCGCATTTTATGTATATTTTTTCGAAAATATTCGTTGACCCGATCAGTATGTAATAATGCTTTAAAAAATTTAGTTTGAATTCATTATTTTGATTTTGTAAAATTAAATATTTCTTTAACGCAGTTATAAAGTAAATATTATTACCTTCAAAATAAAAAAAATGAACAAGATACGACGAGCCGAACCAAAGATATGGAATTTTGAATGTGGGCATGTTTGCTTAACCATCGAATTTTTACACATGCAGATCTCTGAAAAAAAAAAATTTGCCAAAATCCTGATATAGGTGTTTGCTAATTTCGTGCAAGTAACTTAAAAAAAGTTTGAGCCGAATCAGAAATATGAAATCCCAAAAGGTGTACGATTTGTAAAATAATGACCCATGTGTATACGTACGTTGTTTCATAATTTCGCGAAGCGTGCGCTCATGACCCTGCTTGCTCAACATCTGCATGCAGACTGATTATAGTGATGGGCGAGTCCGAGATGTTTTATTCGATTCTCTCGATTGTTGAAACATCTCGAATGCTCTCGATGGTTTTCATTCGTATTCGAGTCAAGTCGTAAATGGCCTTCAGTCGAAACAATCGCTAAAACATCTCGGACTCGCCAATGATTCCTCTCGTTTTCAAAGCAACCCTACATTTCGGACTCCCTGCAAAAAATACATAACATTTGTTGTTGCCGCTTGAATATCAAAATTGCTTAAAAAAGTATACAGTGGTACAAATCTATTGCCGTTGTTACTGCTCGTAAAATTAATTTGTTTCGTAAGCGTCTCACTTCAGAAAATTTATTAATGTATTAATGTTTAAATAATTAATTGTATTTATTAAGCACGACACTCTTTAATTGTGATTGCAAAAATGCAGCGTCTATATATAGCATATTTTTCAATTTGGTTCATTTATTTACATATGTATTTGCCTCACTTCCATTAACAATCCTACTTTCTTCATCAACAACACTCATTCAGTTTATTTTATCAACTAAAACAAATCATCAAAACAACAGCCGGCCCGCCGACTCGGAACAGTCGCAAAAACATCTCGCTTGTGTAGTCGAGATGTCATCGAAACAACCTCCGACTCGCTGACTCGGAACAATCGCAAAAACATCTCGGTTGTGTAGTCGAGATGTCATCGAAACAACCTCCGACTCGCTGACTCGGAACAATCGCAAAAACATCTCGATTGTGTAGTCGAGGAGCGAGTCAACTTTTGACTCGATTGTGATTTTGATACGATGGCGATTCTCTCGATTGTCTAAACATCTCGGACTCGCCCATCACTAACTGATTATTTTTAGTAATTTTTCACTTTATCCTACAGTAGGCGCACCAACACACACTCATTTTTTAGTAATGGCTTGAGTGTAGTGGTGCCCAAGGCTGCTTATCTATATATTAATAGGCTAACATTTTTCCCATACAAACAATTGCCAGGCTGTTTTGCACATTTAACATACTCATATCCACATAAAATTGATATGGATGTGTCCCTATGAGTGAGGAGCAGTGCATAGGCATATAATTTTTTCTATAAATTATTTAATTTCTTTATAATTAATAAATAAAATTTTTAGTTTTGTACCATTTTTGATTTACTTCGTTTTTGCTTCCTTGCCAAATGTGCCCACTATCTATATATTAATAGGCTAACATTTTTCCCATACAAACAATTGCCAGGCTGTTTTGCACATTTAACATACTCATATCCACATAAAATTGATATGGATGTGTTCGTATGATTGAGGAGCAGTGCATAGGCATATAATTTTTTCTATAAATTATTTAATTTCTTTATAATTAATAAATAAAGTTTTTAGTTTTGTACCATTTTTGATTTACTTCGTTTTTGCTTCGTTGCCAAATGTGCCCACTATCTATATATTAATAGGCTAACATTTTTCCCATACAAACAATTGCCAGGCTGTTTTGCACATTTAACATACTCATATCCACATAAAATTGATATGGATGTGTCCCTATGAGTGAGGAGCAGTGCATAGGCATATAATTTTTTCTATAAATTATTTAATTTCTTTATAATTAATAAATAAAATTTTTAGTTTTGTACCATTTTTGATTTACTTCGTTTTTGCTTCCTTGCCAAATGTGCCCACTATCTATATATTAATAGGCTAACATTTTTCCCATACAAACAATTGCCAGGCTGTTTTGCACATTTAACATACTCATATACACATAAAATTGATATGGATGTGTTCGTATGAGTGAGGAGCAGTGCATAGGCATATAATTTTTTCTATAAATTATTTAATTTCTTTATAATTAATAAATAAAGTTTTTAGTTTTGTACCATTTTTGATTTACTTCGTTTTTGCTTCGTTGCCAAATGTGCCCACTATCTATATATTAATAGGCTAACATTTTTCCCATAAAAACAATTGCCAGGCTGTTTTGCACATTTAACATACTCATATCCACATAAAATTGATATGGATGAGTTCGTATGAGTCAGGAGCAGTGCATAGGCATATAATTTTTTCTATAAATTATTTAATTTCTTTATAATTAATAAATAAAGTTTTTAGTTTTGTACCATTTTTGATTTACTTCGTTTTTGCTTCGTTGCCAAATGTGCCCACTATCTATATATTAATAGGCTAACATTTTTCCCATACAAACAATTGCCAGGCTGTTTTGCACATTTAACATACTCATATCCACATAAAATTGATATGGATGTGTTCGTATGAGTGAGGAGCAGTGCATAGGCATATAATTTTTTCTATAAATTATTTAATTTCTTTATAATTAATAAATAAAGTTTTTAGTTTTGTACCATTTTTGATTTACTTCGTTTTTGCTTCGTTGCCAAATGTGCCCACTATCTATATATTAATAGGCTAACATTTTTCCCATAAAAACAATTGCCAGGCTGTTTTGCACATTTAACATACTCATATCCACATAAAATTGATATGGATGAGTTCGTATGAGTCAGGAGCAGTGCATAGGCATATAATTTTTTCTATAAATTATTTAATTTCTTTATAATTAATAAATAAAGTTTTTAGTTTTGTACCATTTTTGATTTACTTCGTTTTTGCTTCGTTGCCAAATGTGCCCACTATCTATATATTAATAGGCTAACATTTTTCCCATACAAACAATTGCCAGGCTGTTTTGCACATTTAACATACTCATATCCACATAAAATTGATATGGATGTGTTCGTATGAGTGAGGAGCAGTGCATAGGCATATAATTTTTTCTATAAATTATTTAATTTCTTTATAATTAATAAATAAAGTTTTTAGTTTTGTACCATTTTTGATTTACTTCGTTTTTGCTTCGTTGCCAAATGTGCCCACTATCTATATATTAATAGGCTAACATTTTTCCCATAAAAACAATTGCCAGGCTGTTTTGCACATTTAACATACTCATATCCACATAAAATTGATATGGATGAGTTCGTATGAGTCAGGAGCAGTGCATAGGCATATAATTTTTTCTATAAATTATTTTATTTCTTTATAATTAATAAATAAAGTTTTTAGTTTTGTACCATTTTTGATTTACTTCGTTTTTGCTTCGTTGCCAAATGTGCCCACTATCTATATATTAATAGGCTAACATTTTTCCCATACAAACAATTGCCAGGCTGTTTTGCACATTTAACATACTCATATCCACATAAAATTGATATGGATGTGTTCGTATGAGTGAGGAGCAGTGCATAGGCATATAATTTTTTCTATAAATTATTTAATTTCTTTATAATTAATAAATAAAGTTTTTAGTTTTGTACCATTTTTGATTTACTTCGTTTTTGCTTCGTTGCCAAATGTGCCCACTATCTATATATTAATAGGCTAACATTTTTCCCATACAAACAATTGCCAGGCTGTTTTGCACATTTAACATACTCATATCCACATAAAATTGATATGGATGTGTCCCTATGAGTGAGGAGCAGTGCATAGGCATATAATTTTTTCTATAAATTATTTAATTTCTTTATAATTAATAAATAAAATTTTTAGTTTTGTACCATTTTTGATTTACTTCGTTTTTGCTTCCTTGCCAAATGTGCCCACTATCTATATATTAATAGGCTAACATTTTTCCCATACAAACAATTGCCAGGCTGTTTTGCACATTTAACATACTCATATCCACATAAAATTGATATGGATGAGTTCGTATGAGTCAGGAGCAGTGCATAGGCATATAATTTTTTCTATAAATTATTTAATTTCTTTATAATTAATAAATAAAGTTTTTAGTTTTGTACCATTTTTGATTTACTTCGTTTTTGCTTCATTGCCAAATGTGCCCACTATCTATATATTAATAGGCTAACATTTTTCCCATACAAACAATTGCCAGGCTGTTTTGCACATTTAACATACTCATATCCACATAAAATTGATATGGATGTGTTCATATGAGTGAGGAGCAGTGCATAGGCATATAATTTTTTCTATAAATTATTTAATTTCTTTATAATTAATAAATAAAGTTTTTAGTTTTGTACCATTTTTGATTTACTTCGTTTTTGCTTCGTTGGCAAATGTGCCCACTATCTATATATTAATAGGCTAACATTTTTCCCATACAAACAATTGCCAGGCTGTTTTGCACATTTAACATACTCATATCCACATAAAATTGATATGGATGTGTCCCTATGAGTGAGGAGCAGTGCATAGGCATATAATTTTTTCTATAAATTATTTAATTTCTTTATAATTAATAAATAAAATTTTTAGTTTTGTACCATTTTTGATTTACTTCGTTTTTGCTTCCTTGCCAAATGTGCCCACTATCTATATATTAATAGGCTAACATTTTTCCCATACAAACAATTGCCAGGCTGTTTTGCACATTTAACATACTCATATCCACATAAAATTGATATGGATGAGTTCGTATGAGTCAGGAGCAGTGCATAGGCATATAATTTTTTCTATAAATTATTTAATTTCTTTATAATTAATAAATAAAATTTTTAGTTTTGTACCATTTTTGATTTACTTCGTTTTTGCTTCCTTGCCAAATGTGCCCACTATCTATATATTAATAGGCTAACATTTTTCCCATACAAACAATTGCCAGGCTGTTTTGCACATTTAACATACTCATATCCACATAAAATTGATATGGATGTGTTCGTATGAGTGAGGAGCAGTGCATAGGCATATAATTTTTTCTATAAATTATTTAATTTCTTTATAATTAATAAATAAAGTTTTTAGTTTTGTACCATTTTTGATTTACTTCGTTTTTGCTTCGTTGCCAAATGTGCCCACTATCTATATATTAATAGGCTAACATTTTTCCCATACAAACAATTGCCAGGCTGTTTTGCACATTTAACATACTCATATCCACATAAAATTGATATGGATGTGTCCCTATGAGTGAGGAGCAGTGCATAGGCATATAATTTTTTCTATAAATTATTTAATTTCTTTATAATTAATAAATAAAATTTTTAGTTTTGTACCATTTTTGATTTACTTCGTTTTTGCTTCCTTGCCAAATGTGCCCACTATCTATATATTAATAGGCTAACATTTTTCCCATACAAACAATTGCCAGGCTGTTTTGCACATTTAACATACTCATATCCACATAAAATTGATATGGATGTGTTCGTATGAGTGAGGAGCAGTGCATAGGCATATAATTTTTTCTATAAATTATTTAATTTCTTTATAATTAATAAATAAAGTTTTTAGTTTTGTACCATTTTTGATTTACTTCGTTTTTGCTTCGTTGCCAAATGTGCCCACTATCTATATATTAATAGGCTAACATTTTTCCCATACAAACAATTGCCAGGCTGTTTTGCACATTTAACATACTCATATCCACATAAAATTGATATGGATGTGTCCCTATGAGTGAGGAGCAGTGCATAGGCATATAATTTTTTCTATAAATTATTTAATTTCTTTATAATTAATAAATAAAATTTTTAGTTTTGTACCATTTTTGATTTACTTCGTTTTTGCTTCCTTGCCAAATGTGCCCACTATCTATATATTAATAGGCTAACATTTTTCCCATACAAACAATTGCCAGGCTGTTTTGCACATTTAACATACTCATATCCACATAAAATTGATATGGATGTGTTCGTATGAGTGAGGAGCAGTGCATAGGCATATAATTTTTTCTATAAATTATTTAATTTCTTTATAATTAATAAATAAAGTTTTTAGTTTTGTACCATTTTTGATTTACTTCGTTTTTGCTTCGTTGCCAAATGTGCCCACTATCTATATATTAATAGGCTAACATTTTTCCCATACAAACAATTGCCAGGCTGTTTTGCACATTTAACATACTCATATCCACATAAAATTGATATGGATGTGTCCCTATGAGTGAGGAGCAGTGCATAGGCATATAATTTTTTCTATAAATTATTTAATTTCTTTATAATTAATAAATAAAATTTTTAGTTTTGTACCATTTTTGATTTACTTCGTTTTTGCTTCCTTGCCAAATGTGCCCACTATCTATATATTAATAGGCTAACATTTTTCCCATACAAACAATTGCCAGGCTGTTTTGCACATTTAACATACTCATATCCACATAAAATTGATATGGATGTGTTCGTATGAGTGAGGAGCAGTGCATAGGCATATAATTTTTTCTATAAATTATTTAATTTCTTTATAATTAATAAATAAAATTTTTAGTTTTGTACCATTTTTGATTTACTTCGTTTTTGCTTCCTTGCCAAATGTGCCCACTATCTATATATTAATAGGCTAACATTTTTCCCATACAAACAATTGCCAGGCTGTTTTGCACATTTAACATACTCATATCCACATAAAATTGATATGGATGAGTTCGTATGAGTGAGGAGCAGTGCATAGGCATATAATTTTTTCTATAAATTATTTAATTTCTTTATAATTAATAAATAAAATTTTTAGTTTTGTACCATTTTTGATTTACTTCGTTTTTGCTTCCTTGCCAAATGTGCCCACTATCTATATATTAATAGGCTAACATTTTTCCCATACAAACAATTGCCAGGCTGTTTTGCACATTTAACATACTCATATCCACATAAAATTGATATGGATGTGTCCCTATGAGTGAGGAGCAGTGCATAGGCATATAATTTTTTCTATAAATTATTTAATTTCTTTATAATTAATAAATAAAATTTTTAGTTTTGTACCATTTTTGATTTACTTCGTTTTTGCTTCCTTGCCAAATGTGCCCACTATCTATATATTAATAGGCTAACATTTTTCCCATACAAACAATTGCCAGGCTGTTTTGCACATTTAACATACTCATATCCACATAAAATTGATATGGATGTGTTCGTATGAGTGAGGAGCAGTGCATAGGCATATAATTTTTTCTATAAATTATTTAATTTCTTTATAATTAATAAATAAAGTTTTTAGTTTTGTACCATTTTTGATTTACTTCGTTTTTGCTTCATTGCCAAATGTGCCCACTATCTATATATTAATAGGCTAACATTTTTCCCATACAAACAATTGCCAGGTTGTTTTGCACATTTAACATACTCATATCCACATAAAATTGATATGGATGTGTTCGTATGAGTCAGGAGCAGTGCATAGGCATATAATTTTTTCTATAAATTATTTAATTTCTTTATAATTAATAAATAAAATTTTTAGTTAAGATAAATAGATATCGTAAACGTGTTTACAAATATCGTAAACACAGTTGAAGAGTCGCTTTAATTTAAAAGCGCTCACCACCTGCCTTGATTTTGACCATGATTTCGCGTCGGACCGTGATCAAAAGAGCAAATCAGTGTTGCGGTACAACTGGAATTTGGAAAGTGTTGCTTATCTCCGCGAAAAGGAATAATTTTTGTACCAATACAAAGTTGAAAAAATAAATTGCATGGTCGAATTTCGACCACCGGCGATACTAGTAAGTATTTCAGTATCGTTAACCTTATTGCAACTTTATCGCTATCCATGTGAGCTGTTAGTGGTGCCGTAAATCTGTAAACAGCTGACACTTGTCGAGGCAGATCTTGGAAGGTAGGCGCATAGGCGAATTCAGAAATTCCCAGTGGCGGACCTAGCATAACTTGCCTGGGCAAGCCTATGTGTGAAGCATAACCATTAGCCATTTATGTAATTTCCTTTGCTGTATTATTTAAAAGTCTGATTGCGTTCTGTCATTGACTTTGATTTAGAGTAGTCGATTTCTTTTTAACATTTTCGAGTGGCCCGAATAAATGCTTTTCAATGCTCGAACGCTCGTTTGTTTGTTTATTACGCGTATGTTTGTACGGGCATTTGAACAATTCGGGTATTTGAAGATCGTTTTTTCTCGTTTATTTTTTTTTTTGTTTTTTTTTTTTTCATATGTATTTTTTATTTTTGTTTTCCTGATACACATTTTTTTTGTTTATATCTCAGAGAAAAGGAATCAAAAATAAAATTTTTATTTTTATAATGCACGTTTTTAACCAAGTCAGTTTTATTTTATAAATGAAAATTTTTAAATTAAAAATTAAATTTTTTAAATTAAAATGTATTTAGGATTTAAAAAGAAACATGTTTAAATTAAAAATTAAAATTTATGGAATAAAAATGAAAGTTTTTCCTTAAAAACCTCATAGTGCTTAAAATAAAAATAAACATTTTTAAATTAAAATTGTTTTTTCGTGATTTTGCAATTTTACTCTGATCATTTTTAAAATAAAAAATTTCGTATTTACATACTTCTTAAATATAAAAACGTGCGCTAGGGAAATCTTACACGAAAGCGCAGAGGTATTTTTAGTTCCTTATGCCGACGGAAATTTCAGCAGTAGCAAGTGTATTTGCTTATTGCCTAAAAAATGGGTGCTTTTGTGTTTGAAAAACTGAGGTCCAATTAGATTTCCACCGCTTTTAAAAATTATCTTGATATTGTGCCAATAGTCGCCAAAAATCACAATCAACCCTTTTATAATCTGGTATTTGATATTTATGTTTGCATGCACATGCAGATGTAAGAAATTATGTGCATAAGTATGTACCTACATGCAAACGAAAATCAAATCAAATATGCATATGGCTGTCAATACTGAACTTTTGAATGCCGAAGCCAGCTTCGTATTCGCATACAAATTTGATGTGAAAAATAAAAAAAAGTGCTTTGCTAGTTTTTTTTTTTTCAATTTAAGTCTGAAAATAAGCAATTGGTTTCTCCTTAGCGAAAGCGAGAAAACAAGCTATGTTATTCTGTTTTGAAAGCCACGTAAAAGCTAATGTGTTTAAACGTTGAAGTATGCTCACTGTGCTGTGATTGGCTGTACAAACAAAATACACATTGTGGGGTGGATTGGTGGTGTATTTGCGCTATTTTCTTAGCACGCTTTTAGGGGAATGTTACAGTGGGGGCTATATTATTGAGAACTTAAATAGTAAACACATTTAAAACGTAAAATAACCAGATTTTAAAGAATTTCGTATGAAATGAATGAAAATGTGTACGCAAGCCGGGCTTATCGGCTTGTATGAAGCGACCGCCTCTGGAAATTCCCCATGTATTTTGTTATTGTAATTGGTAAATTGTAATGTCAAAATAATATTTCTCCTTGTTAAAATCTGAATTCGCTTGGGACTCGCCCATTACTATTGGCCATGATGTGAATTCGCTTTGATTTTGATATTATAATCTACCTTTGTAAATAAAAAAAAGAAGTTTCTGAATTCGCCTATGCGCCTACCTTCCTATATCTGCTTTCACAAGTGTCAGCTGTTTACGGATTTAGGGTTGCTAACCAAAATCCA
Organism: Urophora cardui; assembly: GCA_960531455.1. Classification (NCBI taxonomy): domain Eukaryota; kingdom Metazoa; phylum Arthropoda; class Insecta; order Diptera; family Tephritidae; genus Urophora; species Urophora cardui. Next base: position 59,020,540 of record OY482674.1, read on the forward strand.
ATTGGTCTGTAAGTTAACGATAGAGCTACAGAATTACGATAAGGCACCAATGACTAGTAACACTGCTCGTCGTAAAGTTGGTTGAATCAGTTGTTTTATAAGGTTACAGATAAGTCACCAATGTCTGCACTTTTATGCTTCTGCAGCTTGTTGGTTGTATTGCGACTTGTTGGCTGTATTGTAGCATGTTCGATGTCAAGGCAGATCTAGGAAGGTAGGCCCGGTGGCGAATTCAGAAACTACTTTTTTATATGCAAAGGTGGCCAATAGCATGGTACAATAACTTAGAGGTAGGCGCACGGGCGAATTCAGAAACTACTTTTTTTATTTTCAAAGGTAGAGTGTAATGTCAAAATCCAAGCGAATTATAATCATGGCCAATAGGAATGAGCGAGTTCCAAGCGAATTCAGATTTTAACCACGGCGAAATATCATTTTGACATTACACTCTACCAATTACAATAACAAAATACATGGGGATTTTCTGAATTCGCCCCTGCGCCTACCTAGTATATCTGCCTTGGCCAATAGGAATGGACGAGCCCCAAGCGAATTCGGATTTTAACCACGGCGAAATATCATTTTGACATTACACTCTACCAATTACAATAACAAAATACATGGGAAATTTCTGAATTCGCCACCGGGCCTACCTTCCTAGATCTGCCTTGGTTCGATGTATTGTAGGTATTTTGTTTGGGCTGGATGTATTGCTATGTGACTGTGAGGGTTTTGTGTGGGCCAAATTTACGTGGAATGTTTGGTCCTCACAGTAATACACAAAAAAGCTGTTCATGTACAGAAAGGAATTCCCCGAACTACAAAGCAAACTTCAAAAGAAAGCATTTCAAGTACAAAAAGAGATTTCCCCGAATTATGAAGCAAAATTCAAAAACAAATATGCGTTACTTCGAGTTAGAGAAATGCTTTATATGGATGTGTATGGATTTTCTTTCGAGTTATGGAGAACTTCGAGTTAGGGAAGTTCGAGTTACGGAAGAAAATTTGTATGTAAATTCTTTCTTAACGCTATTGCCAACCATTTTCGTTCGAGTTTTAGAAAATTCGAGTTATAGAAGTATGAGTTATGGGAGTTCGACGTATTTCAAAAAATGTTTAACCATCACCACTTTTCTATGCCATACCTCTAAGAGAAGAAAAAGAGGAATCTTTGCGCGTAAGGTGTATTGTTTTGCTGGCGGAACAAAGTTATTGAATTGTGCGGGTTTTAATCAGGGCTGCACATTAACGTTATTTTTTTTATCAATAACCGAAACAAAATTTTGTTCTCAATTCAACTTTGAAAAATTTCAACGTTAAATGCTTAACAAAAAAATACTGTTTTGATAATTATAATTATCAAAAAAAAAATTATCGAAAAGAATTTCGTTTTGTTGCACGGTAGGCAGGAAGCGACGATAGGTTGCATGAAAATGTCGAGAAAAAAGGAAAGTGGGGTTGTGTTATGTGATGTTTATAGATGAAACATCCGTTGAAATTAAAATCCGAGCTGCTCCTTTTTCAAGGATATCCACATTTTTTGTTTTTTTTGAAAGGATCAAATATTGAGGAAATCGAAAATTCGCCACAGTCCAAATTTTTCCGATTTCAATACATTATTTGGTCGCTAAGGGATACAAAAAAGGTATTAAAAAGAAAAAAGGACACCCGTAGTGGAAAAATCCAATGTGAACAGGACCTAAAGTATAACCACTGAAATATAAAATAACACGAAAAGGACCCACTTTAATTTGCGTATAACTCCTAAAATGTTAACTCTACGTGAAAACTGCTTATGATATGTTTCATTCGGAATAAATAAAGCAATATTTCTTTAATATACAATTTTGATGTACCTGCAGTGCTTAATGTACTTTTGTGCATCTAAATTGAAAATTTCAAAAAAAAAGTACGTTTTTTTATGGTGCTATTTTAAGTTCAAATATTTTTCTAGTTTATGTAAATATTTTAATCTAATGATCCAACTTTCATTCCTACATATCTATACGTTAATACTAAAAAAGAGTTAGACCTGAGATACGCGCTAGCTGTGCACGGTGGGCGGGAAGCAACAATAGGTTGCATGGGAATATCGTAAAAACGATGGCCCAACGAATATGTTCCTAGCTGTGTGCTGGTACTAATTTTCGTTTAAAAAAAATGTTGGAGATTTTATTCACGCTTGCTGTGTGTTTATGAAGTATATTAGAATATCATTTTACGTAAGTTTTTAGCCGGCGATCGTTTTTTCGATATTTTCATGCAACCTATTGTTGCTTACCGCCCACCGTGCACAGCTAGCGCGTATTTCAGCTCTAGTTCTTTTTATACTCAGCTGTACTAGTACACAGAGTATTATAGTTTTGATTTCCTAACGGTGGATTGTAACAGAATGAAATAATCGAGATAGATATAGACTTATATATATCAAAATGATCAGGGTGAAAAGAGAAATCGATTGAGCCATGTCCGTCCGTCTGTCCGCCTGTCCGTCTGTGCGCACGATAACTCGCGCAAAAATTGAGATATTTTGAAGAAATTTGAAATGTAAGTTGGTATCAAGACAGGAACGGATGGTATTGAAAATGGGCGAAATCGGACCATGATCACGCCCACCTCCCCTATATAGTAAAAATCGCAAATTTTTTATCTCAGTCACTAATAGAGCTAGAGTGATAAAATTTCACACACGTATTGAGCTCAGGCCCTTATGAAGAAGTATGGTGAAATTTTGGAAAATGGGCGGTGCCACGCCCACTTATTAAGGGGCAAACGTTGAAAGTTTTATGAGTCATAACTCAGAAACGGTTGAAGATATATCGATGAAATTTGGTAGGCGTGATATACTTACTTAGGCAAATGTTTGGACGAAAAATTGCCAACATCGGTTGACGACCACGCCCACTTTTATATATGGGTATTATAAAGTGACCTAATAAAAACATTTTAAGCGATATCTCTGTCAAATATAAAGATATATCATTGAAATTTTATGGAAGGTGTCCAACTATGGACAAAAAACAAAAAATACAAAAATTTTGGAAAATGGGCGTGACACCGTCTCCTTTTAGAAGCAGGAATATACGAGATTTCTGAGCCCATAACTCGACAAATAATCGATATATTATGACGAAACTTGGTGTATACACTTTCACTACTTGTAGTAATACATGTTCAAAATTTTAGCGAAATCGGTTGAAGACCACGCCCACTTTTATATATGGGTATCATAAAGTGGCCTAATAAAAACATTTTAAGCGATATCTTTGTCAAATATAAAGATAATTCATTGAAATTTTGTGGCATGAGTTCTACAATAGATCGGAAACAAAAAATAGAAAAATTTCGGAAAATGGGCGTGGCACCGCCTCTTTTCAGACAAAGGAATCAACGAGATTTCGGAGCCCATAACTCGACAAATAATTGAGATATTATGACGAAACTTGGCTTATACACTTTTATAACTTGTGTTAATTGACAAAAATTTATTGAAATCGGTTTATGACCACGCCTACTTTTTAACAAAGATATTTCTGGAACACCCTTTGGGAATTTGTAACGTGACATCTTTGTAACTAAAAGTCATAAAGGCATGAAATTTTGTACAAAGAATAATATTCATAAGCTTAGTTGGATGACTGATAAAAATTTAGAAATGCAGCACTCGCTTTATATAAAGTACACCGTGTTTCCATCAAACGCAAACAAACAATGAAAGCATACAGCTGAGTATCTAATGTTCGATTCCACTCGAACTTAGGCTTCCTTACTTGTTAATATTAACGTATAGATATGTAAGAATGAGAATTGGATCATTAGATTAAAATATTTACATAAACTAGAAAAATATTTGAACTTAAAATAGCACCATAAAAAAAGTACTTTTTTTTGAAATTTTCACTTTAGATGGACCAAAGTGCATTAACCACTGCAGGTACATCAAGATTGTATATCAAAGAAATATTCCTTTATTTATTCTGAATGAAACGTATTATAAGGAATTTTCACGTAGAGATAACATTTTCGGAGTTATACGCAAATTAGAGTGGGTACTTTTTGTGTTATTTTATATTTCAGTGGTTATCCTTTAGGTCCTGTTCACATTGGATTTTTCCACTACAGGTGTCCTTTTTTCTTTTTAATACCTTTATTTTGTATCCCTTAGCGACCAAATAATGTATTGAAATCGGAAAAATTTGGACGGTGGCGAATTTTCGATTTCCTCAATATTTGATCCTTTCAAAAAAAAAAACAAAAAATGTGGATATCCATGAAAAAGGAGCAGCTCGGATTTTAATTTCAACGGATGTTTCATCTATAAACATCACATAACACAACCCCACTTTCCTTTTTTCTCGACATTTTCATGCAACCTATCGTCGCTTCCTGCCTACCGTGGTTGATTATCAAAAAACAACTATTTAAAAAATTTCGTTTCGGTAGCTAACAAAAAAATATATCAAAAAAATAATGTTAATAAAATAAGAAGAAAATTCAAAGTAAAATGAAGCCGTAAGCCCGAACCATTTTTTTAATATTTTTTTGTTTTTGATGATCAACGAAACGAAATAATTTTGATAATTTGTTTTTGATAATCAACGAAACGAAATAATTTCAATAATTTTTATTTGATATTCAACAAAACAATTTTTTTTGTTGATATGGTTGTGCAGCCTTGGTTTTAATCACGCTATTAGCATCAGTTGCCTAGCAAACTTTAAGTGAATTCTCGGTGGATCGGTGGGGATTCATCGTTGATCGATAGATCTAGTGTGTTGATTACAGGAAGCAATTTTAATTTGGTATATAGAAAATTTCTTGTACTAAATTTGATAATTCAACGTGATGCACGCACGTCTATCCAGCTGAAATTATATGAGAGTAAGCGAGAAAACAGCTAATATCGTTTAAAAAAAAACATTAACACGTTGACTGCCGAGGCCATTTTCAGAAAACCTCCCAAAATGACATTTTGATTTTTTCACATTATCTTACTAAAACTCCATTTATAGATCATTGGTATCATCAAAAATCAAAAATGATGTTTTTTCCAGGAGAAAAAGGACCTACGAGTTATCTCGTAGTTGGCGTCTGGGGTAAGAACCCTACGAGTTATCTCGTAGTTGGCGTCTGGTGGGAAAGAACGCTACGAATTATATAGTTGCTTCATCATCTGTCATTCCTTGTATCAACATCTCTGAACACATTTATTATTTTCTTGGGGCCTAAGAGTATGCTACATAAAAGCCGTTACCTCTACCGCATTGACGCATGACATAATCCAGCATACTATCTTACATACTCAAGTTCATCCATGTACAGCGGCTGCTAATTCTATACTTATACAAAAAACAAGTTTTCAGCACTAAAATTACACAATACAAAAGAAGCACTTGAATTACATAAATCAACAATACCGTTTTTTAATCAACCTTGCATAATGCCTTTGGCTGAAAAGAAAGTTACAAGAAGTTGTCCGCATCAAAGGGTTCCACCCCCCTTCAGTCAAAGAGCAGAGATACTAAATCGGATAACTGTGCACAGGCTACTAATTTAGAAGCGAAGATCGACAAACAAAAGGAGAGCTTGCTATAACAGCTGAATGGAAGTATAATGAGTAGCGAAGAAAGGATCATACAGCGTTTCAATGAGATTTCAGCAGAGTTTCAAAGCATGAAAATTTTTTTTTTTTTTTCTTCATATTTGTTTTTATTGAATCTTTCTTGTTTAGAAAATAACAATAATTTCGCAAATCTTACAAACTAATACAATAAATTATTTGTTGCCAATGCTACAAATAATAAAGTTGGCAAAGAGTCTTTTTACATATACACATATGGCATGTATCTTAACCTAGGAGTGTAATATTAACCCAGTTCTGTAATGAAGTTTATCTTGGTCTAGGTCACTATTATTAATTATTTATTTATTATTATTATTATTATTATTATTAATTTTTTTTTTTTTTTCTCAAAAGTGGATAAACAGTTTAAGTTTTTATTTAAATTTATATGTACAGCCATAGCATGGTGATCGTAGAGGTGTTTGTCTTCGCGCGGGCTGGCGCGATGAACAACAGGGACTAGGTGCGTTCATCGCGATGGCCGTTGGTCGGACGCTTCGGCGACGTTTATTGTATTGTTCGGTATTTACGCTAGCCCGTGCGATGAACAACAGGGACTAGGTGCGTTCATCGCGGATGCCGTTGGTCGGACGCTTCGGCGACGTTTATTGTATTTTACGTTATTTCCACTAGCCTGTACTATGAACGCCAGGGACTAGGTGCCGTTCATCGCGATGGCCATTGGTCGGTCGCTTCGGCGACGTTCATCATTATCTTTACTTTACGTTACTTTCGAGATATTGGTCTAACAGAATATGACCTTATGCACAATTGAGGTTTACATCCTTTCTCTTTAACCGCCTAGGATAGTTTTGCTTTAGGAGACTTTTTGCTAATGAATTAGGATGGTTGGCATGAAAAATGCGGTCAAATTATTCGATGTAAGGCTGGCCGCCGTTGAATCTTGTGTGAAGAAATCGCTTCTCTTAAAGTAGAGCTTCTTACTTTGAAACAAGAGTCGGCTCGTTATGAAAATGAAATCGTTGCAACAGACTTAGTTATAAATGGCATACCCAGCGTGGCTAATAAGAGTTGTGTTTTTCTCCGATATCTGCAAAGCTGTACGACATGAGATGCCCGAGGTAAGAGAAATTTTTCGTGTGCAGCCTAATAAAAGCCTATTCAGATTGGCATGATTTAAGGGTTATTTAGGCAAAAATCGTTGTTTCGGCGTTGATTACCCTTAAACAACGTTGTTTCGCCATACAAAAATGCCAGCCGAAATTACCCTTGAAATGCTCATTTCGGCGAAAATACTCACGAAATTACTCTGAAATCGGTCTCTTCTGTAAATTTTATCGACTATAATCGAAAACATCTTTACCAATCGCTAATATTTCACGCATATACATCTGTGCTAAAATAAAAACACGGCTATTAAATTTGCTCGCGGCGGCTTCTTAGATGTATTCTCATTGTATATTGCATAAGCGATTCTTTAATTATAAAAAATTTAATTTGGTGGGAGTATTTTATTAATGATATTTTCATTTAAGTTGACCAAGTAAAATTTTTTATTTGGCGCAGGAACGGCGTAACTGAAACACGACGAAATGAAATTACTCAAAAACCAGTGGTTTAGTAAGAGAATTTTTCGGGGGGGGGGGGGGGGGGGGGGGGGATCACAGCCAATGTAAAAAATTTACCAAAATTAAAATTACCAAAAAACTACAATGATAAAAATGTAATTTTTTCAGACTATAATTTAAAATTTTAGTACACAAATATCGCTTATTATACATATATCAAACTCTTAAGGCCCTTGGCCACTTAAAATCTGGACTTTCAAGCAATGTATATGTGTGAGTGTCGGGTGGTTGACGCAAATATCTAAAAGTTTTGATTCTTATCAACGCAAGCCCGACAACAAGAACGTGTAGCATGACGACTGCCGATTGCACTAACACACACAAAAAAACTCACACATACACACTGCTTGACATGCCAGATTGTCAATTGCCAAGGGCCTTTAACTATACTTCAAAAGTAAGTCACATATTCTCTTCTGGAAATCTACGGTTATAAATAATAATTTTCTTATATAATTTAGTTTTCTAATATTCCATTTTGACAGACATTAACGAAAATCTCAAGTTCAGATACTCTTATACATTGCATATTTATTCCCATTGTAGTTTATACTAACATTATTATTTGATTAAGATGATAAGTAATTGAAAGAAAACTTGAAATTTGAATAATTGTATGTTGGAAAAAATAATTACATTAAATTCTATTAATTAATATAATTCAATTTATTGAAATCGCAGATTGATTTTCCTACATATGTTTTTGTGCCAATCTGTGAATAACTTCTTCCACTGTGATATCGATATTTCTCTTAATAGTCATTAGGGTAAGTCCGTTCAGCCTATCTTCACCAGTTGAATTTTTTATCCAAAGTTTTATTGACATTTTTGGCGTTACTTTTCTGTAATTAGCATGTTAATAAAGCAATACCGTATAAAAACACATTCCAACAAATTTACAAAAATTTTACTCAACACGAACAAACGCTATTAATTATGAAAGAGGATGTCTCCCAGACCAACTTTGGCGAACAAGGTACTAGTCCGAGGGTCTGAGTTTTTTTTTTAGAGGGGGTTAAAGTTTTATGGTTTTAGCTGGAGGTGAAATTACTTTATCGAAAATATCTTGCAAATAAATAATAGCTTAAAAAAACTAAAAAACACGCTTTAATCTTAAAAATCGTACTAAAAATTGAGAAATAATTTAATTAGAAACAAAATGATGAACGAAAATATAAGTATTTAAGGAAAAGCGTGGGGTGCTCAGTATGTCATAAAATATTTAAAATCGGTGTTTTTTACTAATAATTTTATTTTGACTTTTTTGAGATTTCATATATCGTACTCTTTAATTTCGCAACTAGGTATATTTTTGTACTAGTTGTACGAATCGAATATTTTCATGTTCAAATATTATTGAGCACCCCACGCTTTTCCTTAAATACTTATATTTTCGTTCATCATTTTGTTTCTAATTAAATTATTTCTCAATTTTTAGTACGATTTTTAAGATTAAAGCGTGTTTTTTAGTTTTTTTAAGCTATTATTTATTTTTGACTTTTTAGTGAAATTTTTCATTAAAGGATGTTTTATGCGGACTCAAGAATAAAAGTAAAAAGAAGTCTGATGGGATGTGGTGTTCTCCGAAATAGATCTACATAAATATGTATTTATAACTTCTACCAAAAATCCCAATATGCAGTGAAGTAAACTAGCTTATTATGTAATATTTTCCAAACCCTTTTATTCAAGGTTTTCCAAACTAGTTTGGAAATACAAAATTTCCCAAACGTTTTGTTATATTTTACAATCAGAAAGTGAAGAGAAGTTGAGGTGAAGCATTTGAAAAGAACAAAAAAAAAGAAACCTGATTGAATAAATTCGAATTTAGACAATAAAGCTCCGAATACGTTTGTAGCGTAATGGTGAGGTATGCTGCCTACGGACCAAGGAGCTCAGGTTCGAGTCCCGAGTGGAGCATTTTTTTTTTTATTTTTATTTTTTATTTTTTTTTTTAGAGAAATTTTTTTCACCTCACGTTTACAAAACAATGTATAACAAGTAAGGAAGCCTAAGTTCGAGTGGAATCGAACATTAGATACTCAGCTGTATGCTTTCATTTTTTGTTTGCGTTTGATGGAAACACGGTGTAGGTACTTTATATAAAGCAAGTGATGCATAAAGTGGGCGTAGCCGCGCCCATTTTCAAAATTTTTATCAGTCATCCAACTAAGCATATGAATATTATTCTTTGTGCAAAGTTTCATTTCTTTATGACTTCTAGTTACAAAGATGTCACGTTACAAATTCCCAAACGGTGTTCCAGAAATATCTTTGTAAAAAGTAGGCGTGGTCATAAACCGATTTCAATAAATTTTTGCATGTCTATTAACACAAGTTATAAAAGTGTATAAACCAAGTTTCGTCATAATATCTCAGTTATTTGTCGAGTTATAGGCTAAGAAATCTTGTATATTCCTTTGTCTAAAAAGAGGCGGTGCCACGCCCATTTTCCAAAATTTGTCTATTTTTTGTTTCCGGCCTATTGTGGAACTCTTGCCACAAAATTTCAATAAATTATCTTTATATTTGACAAAGATATCGCTTAAAATGTTTTTATTAGGTCACTTTATAATACCCATATATAAAAGTGGGCGTGGTCGTCAAACCGATTTCGCTAAAATTTTCAACATGTATTACCACCAGTAAGAAAAGTGTACACACCAAGTTTCGTCATTATATATCAATTATTTGTCGAGTTATGGGCTCAGAAATCTCGTATATTCCACCTTCTAAAAAGAGGCGGTGCCACGCCCATTTTCCAAAATTTTTGTGTTTTTCGTTGTATGTCCGCAGGTTGACTCCTGGCATAAAATTTCAATGATATATCTTTATATTTGACAGATATATCGCTTAAAATGTTTTTATTAGGTCACTTTATAATACCCATATATAAAAGTGGGCGTGGCCGTCAACCGCTTTTGACAATTTTTCGTCCAAACATTTTCCTAAGTAAATATATCACGCGTACCGAATTTCATCGATATACCTTCAACAGTTTCTGAGTTATGACTCATAAAGCTTTCAATGTTTGCTCCTTAATAAGTGGGCGTGGCACCGCCCATTTTCCAAAATTCCATCAAATTTCTTCTTAGGGGCCTGAGCTCAACACGTGGGTAAAATTTCAGCACTCTAGCTTTATTAGTGGCTGAGATACCAAATTTCCGATTTTTTCTATATAGGAAAAGTGGGCGTGGTCATAGTCCGATTTCGCCCATTTTCAATACCAACCGTCCCAGTGTCGATACCAACTTGCATCTCAAATTTCATCAAAATATCTCAATTTTTGCGCGAGTTAGAGTGTTTACAGACGGACGGACAGACGGACGGACGGACATGGCTCAATCGATTTCTCTTTTCACCCTGATCATTTTGATATATATAAGTCTATATCTATCTCGATTATTTCATTCTGTTACAATCCACCGTTATGTGATTAAAACTATAATACTCTGTGTACTAGTACAGCTGAGTATAAAAATGTAATTAGGGTTCCTTTTCGTTGATTCAGCACTTACTATTAAATGAATTACAAACAAAACCAGTTCTTGCTTTGCATACATATGTATGTACATGCGATTGTTTTTATTGCAAACACAACAACGACAAAACAGAAAGCTTGTTATACAAAACACAAAACCAGTTCTTGCTCTGCATACGTATGTATGTATGTCAGGGATTACCACACTAATACTTTCAAACATTGTGCATGTGTTAAAAGCACAAAAGCTCTTGGTTACACCCAAAAGAAACTCAATCATTGTCGAAAATTAAAATTTTTAAATTGGAAATGGATATTATTTTTATTCTTAACTTCACAAAAAACCACAAAAAAAAAAATTAAAATAAAAAATATGAGACGAAATGCAAAATCACGATTCCTAATAAAAATATTACGTAAAAAAATCGAAACAAAAAAACCACCCCATCATTTACAAGCATTCAGAGACTGCTCGAGCAACACAACCTGCTAGCTCAACAGCTCAATGCTGACTGAACAGAAATTTGCAAAATTTCTTTTCGTGCACGAAGAGTTCTGTAGTGTCGGTGTGGGGCTGTCAGTGTGAAAGCTCTAAAAAGCTTGTACCGCGTGTATAGGCTGTGAAAATGCCTGATGTATGTACATTGTACATGCGGTTGATTTCATTGCAAATACAACAAACCCAAAACAGAAAGCTTCAAGCTTTATTTTTGAGTGAATTTATGCATTGAGTTTATCGCCAACGCTATGAGCGGTCGCTGGCTGTTGTGCGTTAGTTCGCTAGCTATTTGAGTGGTTATACGTTTTTCTTTGAACATTTGTTTGTGATTTGAGAAGAATGTATTTTTGAGCGTTCGTGAGTGAGTTTTTCCGTACCCTGAAAGCTTGTTACTTATTGGCTTGTATACGGGAGTGAATTGAAATTCATAGAGGCTATTTTTAAGAAAGGTAACATAAAAGCCGCAATGAAGCATAAAATATAATGTTGAATGTCCTACTATATGATGCCGTTGGGCTGTTGATGTCATGTTTCGAATCAGGAGGAGAATAGAAATAATAGAGAGAACACAAAAAAGTGAATGTTTGAAAGATATAATAATTTAGTTAAATGTTGCAACTTTTAGGATGGGATGAAGTTACATACATACATACATACATACATACATACATACATACAGGTGAAGCTAATAAAAGCGTGTTAAAAATGACCTAAAATGAAGTTTTTGAGCTGGGACTTCTTCTACAGAATTTAATAAGGAATTTCTTTGTGGAAGACGTTAACCCTCTAACGCCCGCGCAAATGGCTGTTATTAACCCTTCTTTGGAAGCACATGTAGAAAATATCAATTTAGAATGCAGATAGAGGGTCGCTGTGGTGCAGTGGGTAGAGTGCTCGCCTGCTATGCCAGAGGTCTCGGGTTCAAACCACGGTCCGAGCAAAACACCAAAACAATTTTTCTAATTAGTAAAAATCCAATAATTGGGGTTTTTAAGAGCAGCGGTCACTCTCGGCAGTGGGCGGCATACCCTCCGAGTGTATTTCTGCCATGAAAAAGCTTCTCGCAAAAAAATGCATTCGCCGTTCGGTGCCGGCATAAAACTGTAGGTCCACCCAATTAGTAGGAAAAAACAAAAAGGAGCACACCTCGAATTGGGAGAGAAGCTCGGCCATAAAACTCGTCAGAGTTATAAAAGCGCCATTGTATTATTATTATTATTATTATTATTATTATAGAGGGTTAAAATGTTCTAGAAAATTATTCGCCATAAAATTTCACTAGGGGTCCCCTCAGACAAAATCTTTGTACGAATAACGCAAAAGACCACAGGATATAATAATCACAAATTACGCCATGAAATACGTAACAACTTTTATATGTATATACATTAGATGCACTTTGGATCCTCCCTCCGGCACCGGAATATGAAAATGAGTTGTTGTAGAGTAAGTAAATTGAAAAAAAGTTCACTTTTGTAAAAACTGAATGGGGCTACTACAAAAACCGCGCGATTTTCAAGAATTTCAAGGCAAGTTTAGGTTTATTTATGAACAGAGATATGATTTTGCACAAGAAAAAAAATGTACATCTATCTCTACGAAGAGTTAACCGATAAAGCGAATGTCGTATTCAGTTTTTTGGTACACCCTCCAGTGAAGGTAATATTCAAACCCCAGTTTGATGCCGATATTGCCAAAAATATTTTGGGCCATCCGGGTCCACATTTTTTCCGCTATCCACGGTCTCGACCTTTCTACCTTTTTTTACTTTTATGGAGTTGGCCACCATCATAAAACCGTCTTGAAGAGCAAAAATTGTTAAAATTTTTTAGAAATTTTAATTCATGTCAGCCCTATTAGGGTATATTTTACTTCACTTAAACTTGATGCGCTCATCCAAATTATAATAGATTTTTAACCAGAATGAGTTTTTGAAAATCGCATTAAATTAAGCAGCATTGTGTGTCATTCAGATAAAAAAAATGTCCGCTGTCAGAAAGAATATGGGGCATGAAGTTTTATGTTCGCGAGAAAACAAACAAAATGTTCTATTTAGGCCGCGATATTACCCTCCCAGGGAAGTGCACTAAAACTGAATACGCTGTTCGCTTTAGCGGTTAACTCTACGTATAGGTAGATATAAATTGTTTCTCTTGTGTAGTCATAACTTTTCATACATAAATCTAAACTTGCCTTGAAATTCTTGAAAATCGCGCGGTTTTTGAGTACTCCGTTCGGCAAAGTTGGTCTGGGAGATAATTGTAGCATTTGTTGAGCCGTAGGAAAGTGCAGGAACCGTAGGAAATTTACCACAAAAGAGCGAATATGAGTAGAAAGAATGTAGGTTAGGTTATGTTGTGTTGGCTGAGGTCTGAAGACCCCTCACATAGACCACATATGGTCCTTAGTGTTGCCAACATACAGGAGGCATTATGTTATTATATTATACTCGGAATGCAGGTCTTTGCAAGTTTTAATATTTTGTGAATTTTCCGGTCGGCAATGTTCTCTAGAGACGTGAAGTATGCAGAGCCGAGACAGTTAAATCGTAGTCTGCCGAAAGCTGGACATTGGCAGAGAAGGTGCTCCAGAGTGCCTACAACATCGTCCTCATTGCAAGCCGTGCACGCCTGACTCTGCACCAATCCCATTTTGAACGCATGAGATGGTGTGAGACAGTGCCCTGTTAGTATGCCGACTGCCAGTCTGCAGTCTGCGTTTTTAGCTTTATATGACCGAAGCATGATTTTGGCGACCTTGCAGGATGGCAGGGTCTCCCACTGGGAATCGCCTTTACGCATCAATGCCTCATCTATTTGAGCTTTTTGGAAATTTAGAGAAGGGAAAACGTCTTCCGCATTTACTTGCGCTAGTGATGCCCCGGCTTCAGCTAGCGTGTCCGCCCTCTCGTTTCTTTCGATTCCCTGGTGCCCGGGTACCCAGTAGATGGTAACGCGTCTAGATGCGCAGAGTACGTGTAGCTTGGCCTTACACTGCTCCACACACCGCGAGGTAGTTGTCGCTGCCATATTCGCCTTAATTGCTGCCTGGCTGTCAATGAATATATTTAATCTAGATTTCGAGGACGTTAGTTCAGCTGAAAGTTCCGCCGCCTTTAAGGCAGCATAAACCTCAGCTTGAAAGATACTGCAGTAGTCCGGGAGTCTAAAAGATTTTTGTATACCAAGCTCCGAGCAAAATCCTGCAGCTCCAACCCTTTCGTCCATCTTAGATCCGTCTGTAAATAAGTTGAAGGAATGGTGATTGGCTCGTAGTCCTTTCTTCCACCCGTCCTGTTCTATTATTACATGTGGTCCCCTGCTGAAGTTGGTTATGGGAGTAACGTAGTCAGAGCTGCCGTTTAGTCCTTATATGTTGCTGTGTCCAAATGGCCTTAGCACTGTCTTTTCAGCTACGCTTTTAGCCACAAGGTCCGCGGAGTACAGGTTGAGTATCCTATTGAGCGCCGCTGAGGGGGTTGTGCGTATCGCTCCCGTTGTGCACAGACTAGAAATCCTCTGTACACCCTCTAGATTTCTTGCATTCACCTTTTTATCAAGTGCCGTCACCAGACTAGAACTCCATAGTGCATTATTGGACACAAAACTGACGTGAAGAGCCAGTGTGTTAGTTGAGTCGATATGCCACAAGTTTTGCCAAGTGCTCTGCTACAGGTATACAGCGCATTGGTGGCTTTCTTGACTCTTTCCTCGACATTGAGCCTCCACGCCAGCTTACTATCCAATATGACTCCCAAATATTTCGTGAACGGTTTAACGGTTAGCGTGTGAATGTAAATTGTGGTAAAATTCCTACGGTTCTTGCACTTTCCTACGGCTCAACAAATTCTAAAATTATAAATAATACTTCGTGAGAAAGAGCTAAATTTCGAAAAATTATTATTCTCATTGATTTTTTCCTGAAAAAGAAATGTATGCTAATAAAGCGTCTCTTAGTTAAAGATGGTTCAATTTTATACAAAACGAATCTTTCGGGAGGAGAGGGTTTCGCGTAATTTCAAATGCAATGTGAATAGGCTTTAAGCTTCAACACCATACGGGCAACACATCTTCCTCTATCGTTGTAAAACTACATTCCCCTTATGCAAGGAGTAAATTTTTTTTTTTTTTTCGGTGGCAGGCTTTTGTAAGGCGAATAAAAGGGCTTTAACGCTCAATCACGTCGCCGTTGATGGTACAGCTAAAATTCATATATGTATATGAAAGCCTGCCCAAAGGAAATGCCAGCTTATGCACCACGCTTCTCAGATTAGCCGTCTAATAGGCTTGAGAGACGGCAGCGATAATACCGATTACCGCAACAATTAAATCGATTCAAATTTTACCTTGACAGACGGCAAGTATTGCGGATTAACAAAACAGCTGAAGGAAGGTAGGCGCAGCGGCGAATTCAGAAACTTCTTTTTTTTTATTTCCAAAGGTAGGGTGTAATGTCAAAATCAAAGCGAATTCACATGATGGTCAATAGGAATAGGAGAGTCCCAAGAGAATTCAGATTTCAACCAAGGCGAAATATATTTTTGACATTGCACTCCACCAATTACAAAAACAAAATACATTGAAAATTTCTGAATTCGCCTATGCGCCTACCTTCCTAGATCTGCTTTGGATTCTTCTTTTTCTTCAATTTCATTCACAATAGAGATTTTTCGCCAGAGATGTCATTAGAAAATGCCCTAATCCGCTGAAATTTTGAGGACTAACTCAAGAGATGTTCGGGATTACCTCCAGTTAATTTTCAAGTTAACTCCGAATTAGCTAAATATTCCGGATTATCGCTGCCGTCTGTCAATGCTATAACACATATGTATCTCTGCCGCTTTTTCAATACGTCGTCAGGTGTTTATGCGAAAGAAAGATGGTGATGCGGCGATTCGAGTGTATGACAAGAAAGGTATTAATGAAATTGTCGGCACAGCATAAAATGGATAATTACACTACTCGACAAATTTTGATCAACTTTAACCACCAAAAATGAAATAATACTTTTCTAAAGCGAAATTTTACGCTGATTCCGAATATCATCTCCATTTTTTCGTGGCAGACCCAGTTTTTGAGATATTGGTAAAAATGTGGAAAAGGCCATATATGCAAGACATTGCATCACATAAGTGCATCAAAAAGTTTTATTAGACATCGTGGCGATTTGACATCTAGGAAGTGCTGGTAGAAGGAGCTCCAACAAACATTTTTTGTCTTCACACTCCAAAATTGGTTAAGTAGTTTGGTTACAATGGCAAAAATAATGAAAAAAATTTGAAAAAAAAATCGAATTTTTTTAAAGAAATTTCAGATTCGACTGTCCTAAAATCAGAAAAATTGTATGGAGGAGAAAAAGATAGTCCCCCTATCCTATAGAGAATTTAATTGTGAACATTTTAAGGCTAATTGTGCAATAATCGGATGTACCATTTTATATATTTACCTATTTTTTTGAAAGTCCTTAACCAAAAATTTTCCGGAAGAGTAAAATTTCAACAACAAAATTGGGTTTATTCATAAAACTTTATTAAGGAGTAATACTCAAGATTATTTCATTCCATTTATTACGTGTTTTGAAGAGCACAATATCTCTCAAAACAGCAATTAATAGGAAAAAAAATTAATTGAAGAAAAAAACATCTGCATTTCGCCATTTAAAAGAGAGGATAAATAATGAGCGATGTGAGTAAGCACTTTTGACTACTCTTTTGTGATTTTCTGGATTTGTTACACGTATGATTGTCCAAAAAATAGTCTCCCATCATATCCTCGTACCAAGGCCCTTGATATCGCCATTCAAAAAGTATTAAATCCTGATGAAATCTCTCACCCTGTTCGTCACTTTCAGCACCTAAGTTTGTAGGAAATTATGAAGATGTGAAGGAATTTTAGGCGGCATATTACAATCTTTTGCAAATAAAGTAACTTTTTCTTACCTAGAAATCCACAAACAGTTTGTTAAAAACTGCTGCAAGCAGTAACAAACAGCACACGATCTATCATGAAATAGTTAGAACTTTTGTTCTGTTTGTGGATTTCTAATTAACAAAAAGCTGATTTATTGCAAAACTATATAGCACGGAAAGTAATATACCGCCTAAAATTTATTTCTAGCATTAACATCTTCATAATTCCCTACAAACTTAGGTGCTGAAAGTGATGAACAGGGTGAGAGATTTCATCAGGACTTAATAGTTTTTGAATGGCATTATCAAGGGTCTTGGTACGAGGATATGATGGGAGATTATTTTTTGGACAATCATACGTGTAACAAATGCAGAAAATCACAAAAGAGTAGTCAAGAGTATTTACTCACATCGCTCATTATTTATAAATAGCGAAATTCGGATATTTTTTTATTCAATAAATTTTTTCCTATTAATCGCTGTTTTGAGAGATATTTTGCACTTCACGTAATAAATGGAAAAAAATAATCTTATGTTATGTTCAGACACAACCTTAATTGAACATTAAGAGCCGTTATTCAATTTTCAAGCCTAATGATTCTCAATTTTCCATACAAAAATTGACCAAGTTAATGCTTCATTAGAAATTAATGAGTTCTTAATGAAGAACAATTCTGCATGCAACCCTGTTAAAAGGCTTGTTTCATAAGTAAAATGAAATGTCATGAAAAGAGAAATGTGATAAGCGTCAGTGTCCACTAAACAGGTTGGTTCGTCAGATCAGCTGCATTCTTGTTCTTCTTCATCAACTATCAAATTTGTTTTTATTTCTGCTTATTCTATACATGTATTCGTGTTTACGATTGGTAAAAATTGTTAGCTGAATGTCAAATTATTTCGTCCTCCTTGCAATTTTGACATTTAGGTCACGAGAGTTTGATATTCAGCTCACGGCGTGTATGTGTGTATGTATCTTGAGCCGACCTGTTAAATGGGCCAAGTAAATTAAATATGTCTGAACACCAAATCTCAAGATGTTCAATCAACCCCAATTGACTTAATTAATTTTTATGTCTGAACATGATATTAAGTATTACTCCTTAATAAAGTTTTATGAATAAACCCATTTTTAATGTTGAAATTTTACTCTTCCGGAAAATTTTTGGTTAAGGACTTTCAATAAAAATGGATAAATATAAATAACGGTAGATCCGATTATTACACAATTAGTCTTAAAATGTTCACAATTAAATTCTCTATAGGATAGCGGGGCTAACTTTTTGTCCCATACAATTTTTTTGATTTTAGGACAGTCGAATCTGAAATTTCTTTAAAAAAACTCAATTTTTTTTAAATTTTTTTTCATTATTTTTGCCATTGTAACCAAATGACTTGACCAATTTTGGAGTGTGAAGGCAAAAAATGTTTGTTGGAGCTCCCCCTACCAGCACTTCCTAGATGTCAAATCGCCACGATGTCTAATAAAACTTTTGATGCACTTATGTGATGCAATATTTTGCATATATGGCCTTTTCCACATTTTTACCAATATCTCAAAAACTGGGTCTGCCACAAAAGAATGGAGATGATATTCGGAATCAGCGTAAAATTTCGCTTTAGAAAAGTATTATTTTATTCTTGGTGATTTTTGGTGTCAAGTAGTGTTATAGATATGTATTCACATATTAAATATTACGGTGTAATTAGGTGTTCATGTGTAATGCTAAATTATAGTTTAATTTCATCTAATTTTCCCAATCACTTCTCATATTTCACTTCTTGCTGAGTTTAATTTTCTTTGTCAGATTATTCTTATTTGTAATTTTGGTCATATTTGTTTGTTCTTTTGTGATCACACAAAGTTGTTTCTTGTTCAAGTTCTTTTGTGATCACACAAAGTTGCTTCTTGTTCAAGTTGGAGCAGCAAAATGATTAATGATAAAGTTTCCAGCGTTATTGGAAATCGCAAGCTTATTTTAGAAATTTTATGCAGACAGACTATTGGTCTCAACGTGGTTAATTTTAATGCACCCAGCCTATGTTCAGACATGATGGACTACGTTAGAGACATTTTTGAAGAATCCTTAATAGACATTATATGTGTTTCTGAGACGTGATTCGGTCATGGTGTTTCTGACCTTCACTGTCACATAAAAATTTATAATATTGTTCGGAATGAACGGAAGAATAAAAAGGGAGTCGGTGTGGAAATATACTGTAAGAAATCAATCAGAATTAAACTTCTTGTTGAATCAAAATGTTCTGATACTGAATTTATAATTTCTGAGGTCCCCGAAGGTATAAACAAAGTATGTACTTATTTCCTGTGTGTATAATCCTCATGAATGTTGCTCGTTAGGGCCTTTTCACATTACTCGGTACGACATCGGATCGATATTTTTTGCTCGGTATTTTCAGCTTACCGAAACGATTCCGCGTTGCTGTGTTTTCACACTTGTGGGAATACTTTCGGTGCGTAATCGGCAGAAAATAGGAAAACAAACATCGAAATTTGCAAAACAAAATTTTTAACTTCAACAGATCACTCAATAATAACAATAATGTCTTCTAGCGAAGACGAAGACATTATAACTTGCTACATTTATAACCGAAATGAGTTTTTTACTGACTTTGTTCTTCTTCTTTTATTACGCCGCAAAAAAGTATGCAGTAATTCCTCAAATTTTACTGACCGGTCTTACCGCGTTGCGGTATACCTAAATTAATCCGCTCCGATTTCATGTATGCAACACTAATGTGAAAGTGCCAATTGAAATACATGTGGTCAGTAAGGTTTCGGTATACTTTCGGTAAAAACCAAAAATGTCGATCCGATACCGCACCGAGTAATGTGAAAGCGCTCTTAGATTCTTTCTTTTCGGAACTGTCTGTATTTGTTATGAACATTACATTTATATGTGGCGACTTCAATGTCAACTTACTAGTATCATCAGATTACGTGACCATATATCAGCCGCTGGGCTAATTATTTTAATGAACTTGCGCCTACTAGATATGCATGCAATGCCAGGCCTAGCCTATTAAGCCCATATGACACTACATTTTTTTTCTGGTATTCTACCAGGTTTTTTGTGTGAAGGAGATGGTCAA
The DNA here is from genome assembly GCA_960531455.1 of Urophora cardui. Lineage (NCBI taxonomy): Eukaryota > Metazoa > Arthropoda > Insecta > Diptera > Tephritidae > Urophora > Urophora cardui. The sequence goes on from OY482674.1 coordinate 59,040,751, forward strand.
ATAAAGTTTTGCGTTGGTGCAAGCGAGCAAGCTATATTGAAAAAAACCAAACAAAATACCATCTAGGCGATTAAAAACCAACGAGCCAGCTTGTATTTCGGTAGGTTTTTTGGCATTCGGTCATTTTTTCTGACAATTGTTTCAATTTGACAACTAGAAAATAAATTATATTTAAAATAAAAAATATATGGAAATACAAATTTTAAATTTGTCTCTTGTAAGCTTCTGCTATGGCCGTAAGGGTAAAGAAGAAGTCCGGAAGAAAAATTATATTGTGTACTGGCTTCCCTTTATAACACGGAATACAAAGCTATCCTGCCCTTTGGGTTTCATAACTTTTTTATTTCAGTAATTTAAATCAAATTTCCAAAAAAAATAATTTTTGAAATAAATATTATTTTCATTTAGTTTGAAGTTTAATGTCAATCAAATTATTTTTGAGGGAGTATTTGTCTCTTTTCAACCTATAGAAGAATTGTTTTTGTATTTTGACTTTCGGTGGGTTTTCAAAACCAAAAAAACCAGGGAAAAAATGTAGTGTCATATAGGCATTAGATTACTTTATTACCTCTGACCTGTACTTTATTTTGAAATTTGATCAGATAGTGTTTATATCAGACCATGATTTAATTTTCTCTGCTGTTGATGTAGTGTTTGAACGTTCTACAGTGAAATCTTCCTTCTCGTACCGTGATTTTCGAGTGCATTGTTCTCTGATTGCATTGTTATTCTATTCATTGGAACGATTGGTTGGTATCTTGAGACTGCTGACAAGAAGCTTGATTGTCTTAATACTAATTTAATCACACTTTTTGATCGACATGTTCCTGTACGTACTAAAAATTCTATAAATAATTCCTGTCCATTGTATTATAAGAGAGCATTGGCGCACTCAAGGGGGGGGAGTTTTGGGGTTAAACCCCTGATGCTTGGAAGAAGGCCATTATTTTACCTATCGCCAAAAAACCTCTAGCGTCCCACCCTTGTTAATACAGGCCGATCAGTATGCTACCAGCTTCTTCTAAAGCCTGTGAGTTTTTAATGGCTGCCCAAATCTCTACATATATCGCAGTGGCGTAGTAAGAGAATTTTTCGGGGGGGGTCACCGCCAATGTAAAAATTTACCAAAATTAAAATTACCAAAAAAAAAACTACAATTTGGTTTACAAATGATAAAAATCGCTAGCTTAGAATGCAAATTGTGTAAGTCCTTTTTTAAAACTTTATAGGAGAGACAAAAAACAAAAAAGAAAAAACAAAAATTCGAAATGAAAAAAAATTTCTGTTCATATAAATATTTTGGACTTACACAATTTTTTTCGCTTTTTGGACTTACACAATTTGCGTATCACTGATTAACAACGAGTAGAAATATGACAAGTATCTCAGACTTGTTTAGCGCGGTGCGTATTTGATTTTTCTAGCGTTCTACATAAAAATACACTTTTCATAAAAGTGGACTTACACAGTTTGCACTCTAAGCTAGCGAAATTTATAATGAATGCTTTTTTTAGAGCTTTTAGGCCGGTGAGATTTATAAGCAAAAATAAATTTTCTTATATTCTCCTACGCGTTTCGGCGTCTTTTCCGCCTTCCTCAGGGAGTCTGTTTTATTGAAATAATTGAAAAAAGATACACAACACATTATTATATAATTAAGACTAGGTAACGAAAACAAACATGGTAATATTATGATACATAATTAAACCTAAAATTAATTTTGAAAACTGTTGGAAAAGCTGATCACTTACATTAAACTTTTCAACAAAAAAATTCACTTCCACAAAACATCTAGATACATATAAAATGACAGAGAATTGGAAGAAAAACACCAAAAACAATATTTAACTAAAATTACGAAGGATACAAGGGAAAATTTAAACAATAAATTACAAAGACAATTAAATAATAATTTTGAGAAATATGGCTTCGTAATCAATGAGGACTGGTTCATTAACAAAACGAACATAAACATTCCTAAAGAGTCTCGATGGTTAATGTCCTTGTGAAATTAATTTGCGCTACCCACAACAACAAAAACTGTTTCACCAGTCAAACTGATTGCAGAGATCGAGCAAGGAATACAGACAATTCAAGATGATAAGGACAAAGATACAGCGAGATGCAGCATAGCTACTAGTATTAAGTCGTTTAGTAATAAGTTCAAGAATAATAGTAAAGAAAAACTTATATTAAAGATATTTGAAGACACGAAACGACTACTACAACAACACAAATACTCGATAATTATCACAAGCGCAGACAAAGGAAAGAAGACTGTAATAATGGACAAAAATGAATACAAAGAGAAAATGATGCAACTGCTAAACGAAAAAGATACATATAAGACTAGACGAGTGGACCCAACACAAAAACTTTTAAGAAAAAACAACGCAATAGTCAATGACTTATATAAACAGGGAAACATTGACATTATACAGAAACACAAGCTGACTTGCACTGCAGCTATAGCTCCAAGACTGTATGGATTACCAAAAATACACAAAAATAATACACCACTCAGACCTATTTCCTCATCGACTAACATACCTTGCCTCCAACTATCAAAATATATTGGACAATTACTTAAGCCCCTAATTTCGGATAAATATAATATTAAAAATTCGTTACAACTAAAAGAGAAGTTAAAAGACTTAACACTAGAAAAAGACGAAATCCTTATATCCTTCGGCGTAATCTCGTTATTTACTAACATCCCAGTGAATTTAGCAATTCGGACAATTATGCAGAAATGGACATCTCTTCAGAATGACGTCAACCTCAGTAGAAAACAATTCTTGGACATTTTAGATTTCTGCTTAAGAGATAACAATTACCTTATTTATGACGAAACGGTATACCAACAAATCCATGGTATGCCGATGGGTAATCCCTTATCCCCAACGATAGTTGATATCGTTCTTGACAAAATCCTTGACGACGCTATAGCCGAACTGAAATCCAAGGACATATGTATCAAATACATAACTAAATATGTAGATGATATATTCGCGATTGTAAATATTTAATATTTGCACACAAACCAAATCATACCCTTAACAAAATATTTAGCAAGACGAAAGACAAAATTAGCAAAGAACAACAACACAACGTAGTTTATGAAATAAGATGTAAAGGTAACAAAGACGAGAATTGTAATAAAACTTATATCGGAACTACCAAACGAGAATTAGGCACAAGACTAGGCGAACATAAAGCAGACGCAAGAAACAAAAAGACGTCAACAGCATTAGCACAGCATTTGACGAACAGTGGACATGCAGCAGACTTTGACAATGCAAGAATATTAGATATAGAGAGACGAACAAAAACAAGATTGACACTAGAAAGTCTGCGCATACAAGAAAGAATAAAAGACGCAATAAACTTTAAGGAAGACGTGGACAATATAAGTTGCGCTTACAGAACAGCATTAAAGAAGAAAAAAATAACGAATGACAAGAAGTAGGGAAAATGGCAATATATTTGTATATGTATGTTTTTAGGTCTCTATGTCATTTTATATGTATCTAGATGTTTTGTGGAAGTGAAGTGTTTTGTTGAAAAGTTTAATGTAAGTGATCAGTTTTTCCAACAGTTTTCAAAAATAATTTTAGGTTTAATTATGTATCATAATATTACCATGTTTGTTTTCGTTACCTAGTCTTAATTATATAATAATGTGTTGTGTATCTTTTTTCAATTATTTCAATAAAACAGACTCCCTGAGGAAGGCGGAAAAGACGCCGAAACGCGTAGGAGAATATAAGAAAATTTATTTTTGCTTATAAATCTCACCGGCCTAAAAGCTCTAAAAAAAGCATTCATTATAAATTGGATATATTTGGCCTAAATCTTATAATGCGAAATTTAATTTTTTTCAGACTATAATTTAACATTTTAGTACACAAATATCGCTTATTATACATATATCAAACTCTTAAGGCCCTTGGCCACTTAAAATCTGGAATGTTAAGCAGTGTATACGTATGTGTGAGTGTCAGGTGATTGACGCAAATATCTAAAAGATTTGATTCTCATCAACGCGAGCCCGACAACGAGAACGTGTAGCACGACAACTACCGATTGCACTAACACACACAAAAAAACTCACACATACACACTGCTTGACATGCCAGATTGTCAGTTGCCAAGGGCCTTTAACTATACTTCAAAAGTAAGTCTCATATTATCTTCTGGAAATCTACGCGCATAGGTAGATTTTCAAGTTTTATGCGGCCAAAATTGAATTTTGTTAAACTGTTACAATTACAGAAAAAAACATACCCACATATTGGAAATAGAATGGGGAACAATAATTCATCGCTTTTTTCCCGACCTCGTCGAAAACTTAGCATATCTGAAGTTAATTTTTTTGTTTTTTTTTTTCTTACATATTTTTAAGTGCTAGTTTCAACTTGAATATTTATTATTTAAAGCATTTCATTTAAGTAATCGTGATGAATCCTAAAGGTTCAAGTAATTATTAACACTTTTCAATAATATCCTTGGTTTCCAATAATTCTAAGTTTATAGTTTTACAGCCTTATTCATAAAAACATATCAAAGGTTTATAAAGAGTTTATCAATCAAATAAGCAAAAACATTATTCATAAACAATTTATAAATTTAAAATGCTCTTAAAAATCAGATAAAATGGAAACGAATTTATAACAAGCTTTACCCTTGTATAAGCTCTTTATAAAACAATTACTTCAAAAAATAAAGAAAAATTTCAAATTAAAAAAAAAAAAACCGAAACGCCCAGTATTGGTCAGCTGGAAAGCAGCACATATTTCCTACAGAATATTCAGTAGAGGTGGCCACTGTGGTGCAGTGGGTAGAATGCTCGCCTGCCATACCAGAGGTCTCGGGTTCTAACCCCGGTCCGGACAAAAACCAAAAAAATTTTTGTAATTAATCCAATTATTGGGTTTTTAGAAATAGCGGTCACCTCTCGGCAGTGGGCGGGATACCCTCCGAGTGTATTTCTGCCCTGAAAAAGCTTCTCACAAAAAATGCATTCGCCGTTCGGAGCCGGCATAAAACTGTAGGTCCACCCAATTAGTAGGAAAAACAAAAGGAGCACACCTCGAATTGGGGGAGAAGCTCGGCCATAAAACTCGTCAGAGTTATAATAGCGCCATTGTATTATATTAATAAACATGACTCGGGGCACCTTTCGTAAGGAAAAAAGGTATCGTGTAAGGACTGGCACATTCTTGTTGCCCGACGATGAATTTAGAATAAGGCGTTGTTTTATCAAGGACAGCGTAAAAGAATAGTTAATTTGGTAAAAGCTAATATCTCAATGGATAAACAAGATTTAGGGACTTCAGCAATACTGCAGGTGCTAGTGCCTTTGCGATGTTGGGGTCGAAAAGAAGTGAGATACATATGTATGTGTGTCATTAAAATTCCCATCAAAAAACTCGATGACCGTGGAATTAAAAGGGTAATCCAGAAAAACCCTGGCAATCGTCTTGACATAATGCCTGACATTAGCATGGGCCTGTCATTGGAGGGAAGGACTTGCCCACTGCATTACCGCCGATCGAATAAATCACGCAATACCGCAAGGATTCTAGCGAATGAAATAAAGAATACCTTATAGGGAAGCAGAGAAAGAAGGCGAAAAATGTAAGGCATGATGGAAATTTCCACTAAAAATAACGGTATTTATTCCAGTTCATTTTTCGCGCTTCATTCTACTTTGCATTACGTGGAATGGGTGATGGAAGCTCATTCCACACTGCATTACTGGCAATGCGTGAAAGAAGTGATAAACTCGTCAGATGTTCCATGGCAAGGCCTTCTGTCATGCCTGACAGGTAATAGCGATGACCAGATTTTTGCTGAGTTCATTTGAACTGCTAAGAGTCTAGGTATGTTTGCATGTACATATTCTATAATCCGAACAGATTCAAGAACACGCAGGTGATCCCCACGGGCTAAGTCAGACTACTGCATTCAGCGAAAAAGGTTTTGCAAATAGTGTACACTGCTCGCGAATCTTCGAGGATTTGCGTAAACACACTCCAAGTAGGCAAGATTATTTTCTCTACTTGTAGCGTGGCGCGTACTTGGTGTACACTATTTGATCCAACAGAACAAATGCAAATGGTATTTGTACCCCAAATGAAGAATAGAGGATTTATGTATTCGTAGCGGGATTTTAATTGTGCTGTGAGTATTGTACAATGTAGAGTATTTGCAAATATAGAAGAGGCAAATCGTACTTCGCAGAGGTTTAAATCCAGTTATCCTGTCTACTGCGCCTTTTCTTCTGCATTACCCTTTTATTTTGCGCATTCGTTTTTGTTTTTGGAATTTTAATACATTTATTTATGTACATACATACATATTTGTTTATTTTAAAATTGTAATTTTTTGTCAGGTTGACATTTTTTGTAACCAACATTGCCACATTTATTTTGATTTTGGACAGGAAAAAACTTATAAATCAATGATAGTTATAAAACCTTTATAAATCGTTTATGAATAATGTGCAATATAACGGCTTTATAAAGTTAAAAAGAGTTTTTACTATTGAACGTTTATAATGTGTTATAGGATTTTTTTATGAATAAGGCTGTTAAGCTTTTAAAGTTGGGATATTTTTAAAAAAAAATTATCACTCTTTTTCATGTTAAAAATTGGTTTTGTTATGTTGCTCTGTCAGACTCAGTCAAATTAACCCTCGGACATGATATCTAGTACAATTATTAGTTTGCCGACAAAAAATTACGTCGCACTAAGCCGCACTTCACTACTAGATACAGGGTTTTTCATATGTACCTATTATAATTTTCTTTTTGTGCTTTATATTTAATTTTAATGTTTATATTTCTAACGCATATCTTGGTTAATGTAGGTGATGCTCGAAAGTAACCCAGATTATTGTTAACTTTTTAGGCAGTATTTTTAGTATTTCCAATTTTTCAAAGTTAAGGAAGTACTTATCATAAAAAGGGCTAAAAATTATAAGGCTACATTTTTTAGAAGATTTTTGAGTATGCTATTTTGCAGCTCATTCAATTGTAATATAATAATATGCAACATTCAACTTTTTGAAAAATTTCATTGGCTTTTCGGAAATTTTAATTGAAACGGTCTCACGTACATATAACGCAAACACCCTACAGAAAAAAATTACTAAAATCGACGGAAATTTTTACAGCATTGGTTGGCTACATAACAGTACACTTAGAAATCTCCTCAAAATCTTCTATAAATTCTGGCCGCGCTTTGAAATTTTTAATCCACTTTTAGAAATTTCTACGATTTTTCGGATTTTTCCATAAGCTTAGAAATCCTGCTTAAGGCGATTTTTATTGAAAAATTGTTTACATTTTTAAACGAAAATAAGAGAGTCAAATTTTCGACAGAACTGTTTGAAATAAATTTAAAAACTCTGGCGTATGATTTTTTTTTTTTGAGTCACTGTACATATATATTTTTCAATAAAATCGACTTTTAACTAGAGCCCTAGATACCCGGGTATCGAGCAATTCGATCTGATCGTTTTTGTTTGAAGCCCGTTTGTTGTTCAAATGCCCGTACAAACAATCGAGCATTCGAGCTTAAAAATTGGCTTTACTTTTCTGTTATTAGCATGTTAATAACAGCAATACCGTATAATAATTGTAGCGTTTGTTGAGCCGTAGGAAAGTGCAGGAACCGTAGGAATTGTACAACAAAAGAGCGAATATAAGTACAAAGAATGTAAATTGTGGTAAAATTCCTGCGGTTCTTGCACTTTCCTACGGCTCAACAAACGCTAGAATTATAAATAATACTTCGTGAAAAAGCGCTAAATTTCGAATAACCAATTTCGAAAAATTGTCCCCAAACCAATATATCGGACAAAATAGCTTGCTTTCTGCTTTTCAGTCTAGATTTAGACCAAAACACAGTTGTGCGACTGCTATGGTTAAAATCTTGGATGATTTAAGAACACCGTATGATAATGCCGATTTAACTATTCTCTACCTATTAGACTTTTCCAAGGCGTTCGAATCAGTCAACCATTCTTTACTATGCTGGAAACTCAGACACTTATTTTCATTTTCAAACAGTTCTACCAAACTTGTGGCAAGCTATCTTATGGATGGAGTTCAGCGAGTTAAGGGTGAAAAAGCCTTTTCCAAGTTTAACGATGTCAAAGCAGGTGTCGCTCAATGATCTATCCTTGGTCCTCTTCTGTTTAGTATGTTTCTCAATGATGTCTTTATGGTATGTAAATATGCAAATGTTCATGCGTATGCTGATGTCGCATAGGTCTTGTCGAAGTTGTGTGTTATGTACAGCGTCAAATGTTATTACACAAGCGCAAACATACATACATAATAAATTTCCATACATTGTATTGTCACGCGCTAGCGCTGACTACTTTGTCAGCCCCACACAAATTGTAAGTACACAAAATTGCTGACGCTGCCATTCTCACGCTTCCAATGTTATTCTAATGGCGTTTTCGATTCTGGCAAAAATGTCGCACTTATTCTGCATTTTTATCGGGCTGTCAAATTTGTTTGTTCTATTCCACATAGATTCCACACATTTTTTCAGGGTTGCTTGTTCTATTGACAAAAATGTTGCCCTCTGCCCGACCGCAGGGCAGCATTTTCTGCCCTTAATATGACCAAGGGGTTGCATTATTTTTGTTTCATACATCACATGAAAAGTGCAACATTTTCTTAGGGCTCAGGGCGCATGTTGATAATGTTGCCTTGTAATAATGCAGCATTTTGGTTCAGAATCGAAAACGCTATAAGCCTAAGCGCTCATAGGAGCATACATACATATGTACATGTACGTAGGTACATGTACATATGTACAATATACCGTGGGAAAGAGTCCCATTATTACTAAGTACGTAGAGTAAATATGTATCATAGTAAATAAGTAGTACATAAGAACAATTATTGTATAAAATAAGCAAATTTTGTATAATAAATTCAATTCAATTTTGGCAACCAAACGATAAGGTGTTTCATTTACTATATGGCGATCTTTGCCAGATAAGTCGTGGCAATTTATTTTGCCTTCATTTATCTACCCGGCAAGAAAGCCATCGGGCGCGTAAACAAAGTATTTGAAAAGCGACTATAGCTTACCTCAGGAAAAGGAGCTAGGACATACACTATACAACCACAATTGGACTCACATAAATTGGCAACATTAAAGGAAAATATATTCACAAATGGCAATTGGCAACATTAATCGACCACAAACCGTAAATCATATAAAGATCCATTTGGGTGACAACTATTCGCTTGAAAAACATCAACAATAACAACGGGGCAGTTACAGCAGCAGCAAGTGGCAACAGCAGAACAGGCGGCGTCAAAAGGACTGAGCAAAGAAAGCGGCATTTTCTGACCAGCAGCAGCAGCCATAGAGTTAATGCATTTTATTCACACGTATATTTACTAACATACCTTGTGGCAAACTAACGGCTGCCTACTCAGTGGCAAGAGTTCAAAAATTCTTGCCTCTTTGTGTTATACTAACATTAGGGTATTCCTTTTTTTTTTTCTTCTCTTTCGCTTCTCTTCATGGTCAGCCAACAAGAGGTTGACGAGATTTTCGAGCGGTGGAATCGATTTTTTTTATCGAAAGGGAACAACCACCGCCAGAAAATATCAGACAAGGACCTTTGCCGATAACGATAGAGGAGTATCGGCAAAGACAACGAAATAACAATAAGGTGGAGGAACCCAAAGTTCCGAAGCCAATAACATTCAAACGAAAAAGGGGTGGCAAAGCTTTCAAAAAACGAAAAGCCCTTGCCATCACCCACGAGGAAATTAACCTCGCAACAAGTATCAAAGAAAAGAAAGAATTAAAAAATAAATTGAAAAAAATAAGAAAAATGTTCAAATAAAGAAAAAAAAAAAAAAAAAAAAATATATATATATAAACTTAAAAGTGGAAATGTCTTTTGTTCTTTTCAAGCATGTCTATACGTAGATACCCAATTGTTGATTTATCTAGCGGAATAGAAGTGAGAGATCTGAGAGATTACGACAGGGAATTAGAATGGTTGAGAAGATTTTGGCGTCGCATAGGAATGACTAGGGAACCAACAATGGAGGACGTTATTAACCCTACAACACAAGTAGAAGAAATTAATCGAATGAGTGAAGTTTTCGGCATTCCAAGTTTCCATTGAGATTTTTTTTTTATATAAATAAACCAATATGGGTGGCAAAACATCCAAGATTGACAAACCAAATGCCAATGTGGTTAATTCCATTGAAGTGGTTGATCATACTGAATCCTTGGATTCAATTAAATTCATTTTGCTCGTTATTGCAATCATTAATTGCATCAATTTATTTTTGAAAATATACTCAACCCACAATAAAATTCTGAAAAAGAGATACATTTCTCGCGCTAACGATCTAGATAAAGTCTAAACAGATTTTATTTTTTATCTAATTATTTTTCAATGGCCAAATGGGAAATAATTCTCAAAACACTCATTGAAGAAAAAACCACGGCAGAAAAAGCATATAAATGCATAAACAAAAATATAACAATAAAAACGGAAACAGTAAGAAAACACCTCAAAACCATACTAGATTCACTAAATAATTTAGGTGAAGTGATACGCAAAGTTAACAATCAACTCACTGCAGCTCACCAATTAGAGGCATTCCAAATTTTTTCCTTTGTTAGAGACAAACTAGTATCTTCACTAGCAAGATACAATATTGATGCATTAATACCAAATACATACGAAAGTACTATAACACTCGACTTTAGCATTTTATTACCAGAACCAGAAGAAATAGAAAAAGACAAAATGCCACAAACAGTGGTAGAGTTCATTAAAACGGCTTCATCAATTCTGCCTGAATTTGATGGTAAGCCGGAAAACCTACATAGTTTTTTGGACGCACTTGAAATTCTTGATCAGATAAAGGATACGCATGAAGCGTTAGCGATATCCATTATAAAAACTACACTTAAAGGTACTGCACGAAATTACATCAGTACTGAAAATACCATACGACAAGTTAAAACAAAATTGCAAACTTCAATTAAAGGCGAGTCAGTGGAAGTATTGACTGCAAAGCTGTTAAATATTCAACAGCGCAGTAAAACAGCTAATCAATACACTACTGAAATAGAGAAGCTAACAAAGTCATTGGAAGGAGCATACATATCTGATGGGCTTACCTCAGACTTGGCAAGCAAATACTCTACACAAGTAGCTGTAAAAGCCATGTGTAAGAATTGCTCGAACGAAAAAGTAAAAATGATAATGCAAGCAGGAACGTTCACTTCCATGAACGAAGCTATCTCTAAATTCACAAATAGCTGTACTGAAGTAACTGGAAACCCAAACACATTACTTCACATCCGCCAACAAAACTATTACCGCGGTAGCTTCCGTCGAAGTTATCAAAGTAATAACAACAGAAGTAACCAAAGACGCGCGTTTCCCACGCGCCACAATTATAACAATAACAATAACATGCAAAGGCGAGACTATAGAAACCAAACACGCTCAAATGCTCGCAATAACAATAACAATAACAATACAAACAGCACACGAAACATACGTAGCTACGATCAACAGGAAAACCAGCAGACTCCACTTCAACAGTAGAGAGAAAAATTTTTGTATTCAATTTACATTTGAACAGCTACATAACTTCCAAGTCAACATTAAATAATTCATTTTCTACTCTCCTAGTAGACACAGGAGCAGATATATCTATTATTAAGAAGGGTCAAATTCAGAATGATGTTTCAATTAATAATTCACAAAAAACAGATTTAAAAGGCATTGGTCAGGGTATAACAAGCACCCTTGGAACAGTTAAAGCAGATTTGAAGGGTGATGATCTTTTGATTCGACATAAATTTCACATCGTAGAAGATGATTTCCCAATCCCATGTGACGGAATTTTGGGACTAGATTTCATTAAAAAATATAATTGCATTTTGGACTATCAAAATAATAAAGATACTTTGATATTACGTCCATATGATTTCCCAGAAGATATAGCAATTCGAATGACAAATGAGCCAACAATCAATAGTATATCAGTACCAGCAAGATCAGAAGTAATTAGACAAATTAAAATTAATAATAATAACGATTTATTTATACCATATCAACAATTAGCCGAAGGTATTTTTATTGCCAACTCAATAGTGAACCCAAAACAAGCATTTGTTAGAATTATTAATACAACAGATAAAAATGCAACTATTCAAAATTTCAATATTAATACAGAAAATTTAGAAGACTACATAATTGTAAATAATAAACAGAAAAATGAAGAAAATAATAAAGAAAAACTAGAAAGATTAAATAAAAATTTTCCATCATTTGCTAAATCTCAACTTAATACTTTATGTTCAGAATATATAGATATATTTGCATTAGAATCAGAACCTATAACCACTAACAATTTTTATAAACAAAAACTTTACATGTAAGACGACAATCCAGTCTATGTAAAAAATTATAGAATACCAGAAGCACATAAACAGGAAATTAATAAACAAGTAAATAAACTAATTCAAGATGACCTAATAGAACCATCTATTTCCGAATATAATAGTCCAATTTTACTAGTACCGAAAAAATCACTACCAGGTAATAACGACAAGAGATGGAGACTAGTTATTGACTACAGATAAGTAAATAAAAAACTAACCGCAGATAAATTCCCATTACCAAGAATTGATGATATTCAATTTCAATTTCAATTTCAGTTTATTCAGTCTATGATTACAAAAAATCTTACAGACTAGATACAATTTTAGATACAATTTTTATTTTCATTTTCATTTGATTTTTTAATATTAAGTGAACACATAAATGTACAAAAATATGCATATACATTTTTGCAAACAATAAAATACAAAATTACAAAATTAGACTCACTCAGTAGGGAGTGATATACCCATTAAGGGGCGAGTGTGCCTTAAAGGACACTAATGGCCAGAAAGGACCCAGTCAAAAATTAAATTTGACACTATTTTAATACATTTTGGGCCAGAAGGGACCCAGTCAAAAATTAATATTGACGCTGTTTAATAATTTTGTTAATTTGTACGTATATAATAAATAATTTTTGTTCAACAAAATTCAAAGACCTGAGTCACTGATAGTATGAAGATATCTTAGAGATAAATTGAGATCGAGGCATGGCGAAATCAAGATCTAATTTTTGATATATTCTATTCATCTCACTAGCGATTCTCGATATAGGTGCATAATTAAAATAATTTGACTTCACTACATCAACATGAAGAGGGTAGAAAAAACGTAACATCCTCGAAGGTACATTTATATAGATCTTCTCAAGAAGTGGCTGACAGTCAATTGAGCCGTTAATGACATCAAAGAAGAACATTAGGGACTGGATCATGCGTCTATTAGCAAGGGAATTTAAATTGATGAGAAGACAGCGTGAATGATAAGATGGAAAGGGGTCAGCAAACCTAAGAGGCAGAAGGGCAAAACGAGTAAAATTTCGTTGCACACGCTCTATTCTATCAGAATGTGTAGAATAATAAGGGTTCCAGATTATTGAGGCGTACTCCAACTTAGAGCGAACTAGGCAAGCAAACAGCGATTTCCTTGTGTAAGGGTCTTTAAAATCCTTGGCGTAGCGCTTCAGAAATGCAAGATTAGAGTAAGCTTTAGGCACAATGCAGTTCACATGACTTACGAAAGTGAAGCGAGAATCAAAAACAACCCCTAGATCTGAAAACTCCTCTACTATAGCCAACTGCGTATTTAGGATAGAGTAACTTGTGTTGATACGATTTTGACCTTTAGAAAGGGTCATATGGAAACATTTTCTTATATTGAGGGATAACTTGTTCCTAATACTCCACTCACTCAAATTATTTAATTCGTTTTGCAGTAATATGGCATCTTGCAAGCACGTAATTCTACTATACATTTTCAGATCATCAGCATATAGTAAAAAATGAGAAAAATTAAAACACGTGTGGATATCATTCACAAATAGAACGAACAAGAGAGGACCAAGGATACTACCTTGGGGTACTCCTGACGTAGCCACAAAAGTGTATGATTTGGTTTTTTCTATTTCCACATAAGATTCCCTGTTTGTCAGATACGAGGCCAGCCATGACAGAAAAACTGAGTGAAACCCTAAACATTTGAGCTTATATAACAGAAACTTATGCGACACCCTGTCGAAGGCTTTGGAGAAATCAGTATATATGGTGTCGATCTGATATCCACTCTTAAACGCTGCTATACAATATTCTGAGAAAACAGATAAATTAGTAACTGTGGAGCGGTTTCGGACAAAACCATGTTGGTTTGGGACAATTAATTCCTTAACTGAAAAAAACATTTTCTCTTTTACCACTTTCTCAAAAATTTTCGAGAAAACACTGAGCTTTGATATTGGGCGATAATTTCGAACGTCATTTTTGTTGCCTGATTTAAAAATGGGCGTAATAGAACCCACTTTCCACCGGTCAATGAAAACGCCTGAGGATAGAGAAAAATTAATAATGTGCGATATTGGCTTAGCAAGTGATGAACTACATTTCTTTAGGAAAAATGAGGAAAGTCCGTCAATGTCATTTTTTAATGATGATTTAAGGGAAGAGATTCCGAGTTGGACATCTAATTCAGAAATTGACAAAGCTCCGAAATCAATAGTTTTTGAACAAGTATAACTAAAAGAGCTACAACTGGTATCATTAACAAAATTAGACTTAAAAAAATCAGCAAAAAGATTGACTGTATCCGTCAAATTGGTAGAACGATTGTCCTCGAGACTCATGCAGGTTGGGATATTTGAACACCCTTTTTTAGAACGAAGGTATTTCCAGAAAGCTTTGGGGTTAGACTTTAATTCAGTTTCGAGACCAGATATATACTTGTTGTATAGGACTTTATCAAGATCGTTGAAACGATTCATAAAGTCAATATATTTTTCTTTATATTTTAGGTTATTATTGGCTTTGAAAAGCTTAAAATATTTGTTCCTTTGGTTCTTTAGCCACTTCAAACGCTTTGTGTACCACGGTAATTTATGGCGAGAGGCCGGAAGCAACGATAAATTACTTTCTAAAACCTCAAAGATTTTGAGGAGGTATGCCTCATAACACGAAGAGACACTTTCGGAAGGTAGAATAGAGGACCAGTCCACCTCATGAAATATTGCATTTAACAAATCGTAATTTGCCTCCTTGAAATTTAATGATTGGGAGTCACTCATGTGGACGGATGGGAAATGACAAAATTCGAAAAATATAGAAATGGGCACATGATGCATGTCTGACTTGCAGATAGGGAAACTACAGTCTTGTAAATGAGATATCAAATTTTCATCTATAAAAAATAGATCCAGAATATTACCAAGCTTATTTTTAAAATAGTTGATTTGCGTGAGATTAATACCAAAAAGGCTATCCAAAAGATATATTTCATGAGAAGAACTTAAATTCGCAGGTGTTAGGCAATTATCCCTAAGCATGTCAGACCAGACTATTTTACTCAAGTTAAAATCACCGCAAATACAAAAATGGGAATCTTCTTTCCCTTCATAAAGACTTATGATATTGTTAGTATGGTCTGCATACAAGGACTCCGAACTATTCGGTGGAATGTAAGATACACAAATGAAGAAATTACCATAGGTACCAGAAATACAGACACAGAGCTGGTCTAACAAGGAGTTTTCATTTAAAAGCTTGAAGGCTGATGACATCAGCGTACGCTTTACGGCAATTAGAACTCCACCACCTCTGCTACACCCGGTTTTTTGTGCATCCCTGTCCTTTCGATAAGTGAGAAAAAGATTAGGGTCAAAAAACTCTGCATCAAAAAAATCACTATTAAGCCATGTTTCTACTAAAACAAAAACATCAAAATCACAGCGAGAAGTAAATAGAAATACCTCTTTCGCTTTGGTACGCATTCCAGATACATTCTGGTAATATAGTTTTATATTATGCCTATTACTAATACTACCACTAGATAAAATATTATTATCATTATTGTTGCTAATTTTCGGCCTGGGGCTTCGGAATGTAACGAAAGGGCCGAACATTAATCCCAGCTGGCCAGATGTTAGGATCCATTAGCTTATTGTAGAAAACAGGCGGTACGCCAAGCTTGAAATTTATTCTCGATAGAGCGTTGAGAGACGTGTCTTTCTTGACGAGTTTATGGCACGAAAGAAGATTACCATCAATACCAGCATGTTTTTCAACATAAGAAACTATATTTTCTTCCGAAACTGAAGTTTTAAAAGATGAAATATGTACCCAATGCTTTTTGACAACGACATCAAGTTCAGTAGACTCATTCCTGCCGACCAATTGATTCTTTCGTCTCTGAACTTTTTTATTACGCACAGTAATCCATCTGCTGGGATCATCAGCAGAGCCTGTATTAGTGGCAGCAGCAGCATTGTTATTAGCAGATTGAGCGCTATTGGCAAATACATTTTTTGCTGTATCAGAATAAGAAAGAGTAGATAAAACGGAGACACCAGAAGGTAGAGCAGCAGAGGCGACGGTTTTATTACACATATTTCCTGAAGGCGACCCAGTAGGAAACGACACTGAAGCATTATTGTTGGTATGAGTCTCAGCAGAATTCGATGATGTTAGAGAAGCAGTTGTAGCATTTTTGGATGCACCATGTTTTTTATTTGAGTGTGCATTTTCTTTATTTATATTGGCTTTTGAACTTTCGAGCAGCATACGAAGTTCTTTAACCTCAGAAGACAGTGAGGTGATCAATTTGTCTTTATTAGCGACACATTGCTGCAAAGACAATAGCTCACCGTGCATGTTGTCAATTTTGTTAGCTAGTTTATTGTTATCAGCATGTAGAGCGGAGAGTAATTTTTGTATGCGAGAGTTGTCGGCACGGAGAGTGTCGAGAGCAGTTACTATCGAAGACATAGTTAAATGCTTGTTGATAGCGACTTCATTAGATGCTGCGTGTTGTTGTTGTTGTTTCGATTGAGCAGGCGAGATAGCATTGTTAGAGAGTGCTGGAGATAGATTAGCAGTATGTGCGATTGGCGCACTTGCAATAGCTGATGGTGAGAAAGCATTCACCTGGTTAGTTGCGGGTTGCTGAGAGCAAATAGATTTACGGCGAAGAGCGGCACAAGTTTTACAAAAAAAACTTTTGTTTGAAATAGCCAAGAATTCAATGTCGGCAGTTACTACACCAACACAATCCATATGAAAGAATTCATTGCAATTACCACACTCCACTTTGTTGGTATGCGCTCTCTCGACCCTTTGACCGCAAACACAAGGCATTGTGATAAATGCAAAAGCCCGAGATTTTGCACATATATATGTACGTATGTACTATGTATGTTTTAATAATTATATTTAATATTTATATTTACGAAAATTCAGAAAATTATTTTTAAGGCGATAAGCACAGTTTTTAACACTTGGTGTTAACACAATTGATTTAGAGCAATTTAGGCTTTAAGATTATATAAAACCCCCGAATTATAATAAAGAAAGCCGAGCCGAACAAAAACACGTCCGCACAGCTCCGTACAACACAACGAAATATTCTGGATCAATTGGGAAGAGCAAAATATTTTTCTTGCTTGGATTTAATGTCAGGCTTTCACCAAATAGAACTAAGCCCAGAATCAAGAGATATAACATCATTTACCGCAGACAATGGTACATACCGGTTCAAAAGATTACCTTATGGTCTCAAAGTAGCACCAAACTCATTTCAGAGAATGATGACTTTGGCATTCGCAGGTCTAAAGCCATCACAAGCATTCTTATACATGGATGACTTGGTAGTATTAGGATGTTCCGAAAATCATATGATTAAAAATTTAAAAGACGTATTCGCAACTTGCAGAAAATATAATTTAAAATTACACCCAGATAAATGTCTATTTTTCAACCAAGAAATTACTTATCTTGGACACAAATGTACAAGTAAAGTAATTTTACCTGATCCCAGTAAATACAAAATAATTCAAAATTACCCAACTCCCAAGAATGCTGACGAAGCCAAAAGATTCGCCGCATTTTGCAATTATTACAGAAGATTTATACCAAATTTCGCAGAATATTCCAGAATATTAACAAGATTTTGCAAAAAGAACATAGTTTTTAATTGGACAGAAGAATGTGAAAATTCATTTAACTATTTGAAAAATGCACTAATTAGCCCAAATATTTTACAATACCCAGATTTCAATAAAGAATTTTATATAACAACAGATGCAAGTGGATACGCCTGCGGAGCAGTACTAAGTCAAGAATATGAAGGAAAACAATTACCAGTTGCTTATGCCTCTAGATCTTTCACAAAAGGCGAAATAAATAAAGCAACAATTGAAAAGGAATTAGCAGCCATACATTGGGCTATCACTTATTTCAGACCGTACGTCTACGGTAGAAAATTCACAATTAAAACAGACCACAGACCCTTAACTTACCTTTTTTCGATGAAAAACCCATCATCAAAACTAACTAGAATAAGACTAGATCTGGAAGAATATGACTTTGAAGTGGAGTACATAGCTGGAAAAGAAAATTATGTTGCAGATGCAATATCACGCATTAATATAAATGATTTAAAAGACATGTCAGTTAAAGCATGCCATATAATGAGAGTCACAACACGATCAGAAACCAATAAAAATACCAATAATAAAAATTCCAATAATAAAAATACAAAAGTAAACTGTCACGAAGAGAACATACAAATATATGAAGCGCTAAATAAATGTGAAGTAAAAAAGCTAGCTCAGCTCGTTTTCGATCCCCCGAAACTGCAGTTCAAAAAGGGAAAGAAAATTTGTAGCGAAATAAATATTGATAATTTAATTGTTGAGGCGAAGATTGATTCAGGTCAATCCTTTGCCAGGTTTTCGAAAGAAACCGGCAATTTAAAAGTCGATAATAATGAAATTGTTGAGGCGAAGATTGATTTAGATCAATTCTTTGCCAGGCTTATGAAAGAAGCCGGCAATTTGAAAATAAATAAAATACAGTTGTCCTTAGGAGACAAATTGTTTAAAAATAATTATACTCGAGTAGACACATTTAAAGATATAGGTACCAAAGTTCTCAAAAATTTAACTATTGCATTAACTCCGGAGGTTATGCACGTGACAGATAAAGAAGTAATTAAAAAGATATTACAAAAATATCACGATGATCCTGTTAATGGTGGCCACCCAGGAATCAATCGCACAACCAATAAAATTAAACAGAAATATTATTGGAAAAATATGAAAAATGAAATAAAAAATCATATTAAAAAATGCATTCAATGCAATAAAAACAAAATTAATAAAAATTTGAAAGAACCAATGGCAATAACGGAAACGCCAACAAAAGCGTTTGATATAGTTCAAATTGACACAATTGGACCATTTCCAAAATCATTGAATGGAAATGAGTATGCAGTCACTATAATATGTGACTTAACCAAATATTTGGTAGCAATTCCAATTGAAAGCAAACATGCAAAAACAGTAGCCAAAGCTATTTTCGAACATTTCATTCTCACTTATGGATGTATGAAGACCATACTAACCGATATGGGAACGGAATATAAAAATAACGTTTTTGAAGAATTGTGTAAATTGTTAAAAATAGAACACAAAACCTCTACACCTTACCATCATCAAACGTTAGGCACTATTGAACGCAGCCATAGAACATTCAATGAATATGTACGTTCATACATATCCATTGACAAAGACGATTGGGATGAGTACCTCAAGTAGTTTACTTATTGTTACAATACAACACCTTCAACAGTTCATGGTTACTGTCCTTTTGAACTAATATTTGGAAAACCGGCAACGACATACAACTTTTTACAAGAAAATACAATTAGCCCATTATATAATTATGAGGCGTACGATAAAGAAGTTAAATTTAGGTTACAAATAGCCCAGGAAAGAGCTAATAGGTTAATAAGGCAGGCTAAGGAAAAACAAAAAATTAATTACGATAAAAACGTACAACTTAAGGAAATAAATATAGGAGATTTAGTGTTAGTCAGAGACGAAGCAGGACATACATAAGTTAGACAGTAGATATAAAGGGCCCTATAGAGTAACAAATATTGATAAGCAGAATAATTATAGTTTGACTCCCTATAAGGTAGAAAGTATAGGTAAAAATAAGAATAAATTAGAAAAGAAAATTATAGTACATAAAAATAGACTTAAAGCAATAACATAAGACATCCCCACTTTTTACATCACAATAAATATGTAAGCATAAAAATAGGAACATAAATGTTCAATTTTAATTTTTATTGAAATGAAATACTCGCTTCATTAAATTTACAAATGAAGCGAGCATTTTTTTTGGAAGGGTGATGTACAGCGTCAAATGTTATTACACAAGCGCAAACATACATACATAATAAATTTCCATACATTGTATTGTCACGCGCTAGCGCTGACTACTTTGTCAGCCCCACACAAATTGTAAGTACACAAAATTGCTGACGCTGCCATTCTCACGCTTCCAATGTTATTCTAAGCCTAAGCGCTCATAGGAGCATACATATGTACATGTACGTAGGTACATGTACATATGTACAATATACCGTGGGAAAGAGTCCCATTATTATTAAGTACGTAGAGTAAATATGTATCATAGTAAATAAGTAGTACATAAGAACAATTATTGTATAAAAGAAGCAAATTTTGTATAATAAATTCAATTCAATTTTGGCAACCAAACGATAAGGTGTTTCATTTACTATAGTTATAAGGTCAATAGTCATCTGTCTTCTATATTCTGTTCGGCACGTAAGAATTCTTTATGTTTGAATGCTGCTAAGTCATATGTATTACCTATCTCTAAAAGTGTAATAGATCCCAATAATATTCCACCAATTCACATTGGCAATACCGTCCTCTCGACCACTGTCAAAATTAGGAACTTAGGCTTTATTTTAAATGATAAGCTGAGCTGTTGCGATCACATAAATAAAGTTGTGTGCAGCGTGTATTTAATTTTACCCAGGCTAGGCAGTGCGGCCTCATTTACGTCGGAAGAAACACGACACAAACTCGCTATGCAGCTAATTTTGCCACATTTTACATATGCAGAACTAGTTTATAGTAAACTACATTAAACTTCGGCCTATAAAGTTAATCTAGCGTTCAATAACGTAACGCGGTATGTGTATGGAACTGGTCGCTACTAACATATTTCTCCTTGGCGTGACGAAATTCTAGGCTGCAGCATTTTGAATTTTTTGGGTGCAAGGAACTGCATTTTTATGTTTAAACTGGTAGAGTGGAAAGTCCCCAATTACTTGTATGTAAAGCTTCAGCTGACTAAATCTCAGCGACTCAACAGCTTGGTCGTCGCTAAATTTAAGTCTACAACTTCTAGCCGACTGTTTTTCATTAGTGCTGTAAGACTATGGAAAATGTTAAATTTAGGCTGAATAGAAACAACTTTAGAATGTTAATATTTCAATATTTTAGTGGCCCTGAAATATAAATATTTTTTTTTCTTTCTTAAACTCAAGCAATCTGAGTAGGCACCTACATGTAACTTATACTATTTCTTCTCCTTTCATTGTACTTTCCTCCCGGTTTCTTTCCTATCCTGGTCTATCTCTTATCCTATAAAAAAGCTTTTTGAAATTAATTTTAATAATTTGTATATGCATTTCTTCAAACTATTGTTTTTGTTAGGCTGATATACATATAAAGACTTGTAGTCTTAGTTGTACAATATAATATCTAAATAAATAAAATATAAAATATACCGTGTTTCCATGAAACGCAAACGAACAATGAAAACATACAGCTGAGTATGTAATGTTCAATTCCACTCGAACTTAGGCTTCCTTGTTAAATATGGATTCATTTAATATTAAAAAAGGATATTTGTTTTGATTTTTTTTCTTAAGACATTTATTTTTTAATTGTCCACATATTCCTTTATAAAATAACAGTGGTAGATCTTGTTCGGGCTAATAATGTATTTCAAAAAAATTTTTACGATCACCACTACCCCTAATATAAATGGTGAGTACAAAATACATACGTGTATTTTGAGGGGGTTTATGAGGCTCAGGGCATGCTTTATTATAAAATAAGTTACAAATTCTTCTTATTTGGAGTTCTAGCTTTCATTTGACACCAAATGCTCCAAATCCCAAGACTATCAATTTTTGTCCACGATCGAAGACTGTGAGCCGTGTCAAGGCCAAGGTTTCTTTGAGTGTTTATTATGAGCAGAATAAGAAAGGAGTTCTCATCTTCAGCCTAATTTCAATCTTAATTAGCAGAGCCTGAAACTACCCACAGTAGTTTTTTTTTATAAAATGCTACTAAGTAGATTACAAATTACTCAAAACAAGTAAGAGCGCGGCTATCTTCGGCCGTACCGATGACTTCATCGCTTCCATGAATTGGGATTTTGTTTAATTTATACTTCCAATTCTGTGCATTATTTATGCAAAGATTCATTACAAACAAGTAAGGAAGCCTAAGTTCGAGTGGAATCGAACAGTAAGCTGCTTTTTGTAATTTAGAGGTTTTACGGCCTAATAGGATAGGCTATACGAGGTTTTAATTTTAGTGGCTCTAGCCTTGGTCACAATTTAGCTGGATATCCTTTCTCTTTAACCGCCTGGGGTATCTCTGTTCTAACAGGCTTTTAGCCAGTATATTTGGATGATTGCCTAGTCTTGTGGCGTAGTTAGTTTGTATATTTTTTACTTCTTCGACAACTGTGTTAATCTTTAGATCCTTGTGTATAGCGGAATTTTTCACGTACCAAGGCGCCCGGCATATTGATCTTAATATCTTAGATTGTAGCCTTTGTATTCTTTCTAGACTGGTTTTGGATGCTTAACCCCAAAGCTGTATTCCATATATCCAGGATGGTTTTATCACCATATTAAATAAAAGTATTTTGTTGTCTAGGCTTAATTTAGATTTTGGACCAATGATCCATTGTAGATTGCTTATTTTCAGCTTTGCTTGCCTTAACTTATTATCAATATGATATTTCCAAGTAAGCCTTCTGTCTAAGGTAACACCAAGGTAGGCGACGTAATCTTTTTGGGTTACTATTTTGCCATTAATTGAGGCAGAGGGGCAGGTATCTTTTTTTAGAGTAAAAGTGACTTGTAAACACTTAGATTCGTTGACTTTAATTCTCCAATCTGAAAGCCATTGTTCTACAATTCTTAGATGACTTTGCAACCGTCTGGCAGCCGTTGAGGGATTTGAGTGCACACTGAGTATTGCTGTGTCATCCGCAAATGTTGAAGTAAGGAGATTTTCATTAGTGGGCAAGTCACTTGTGAATATTAAATATAGAATGGGTCCCAAAACACTACCTTGTGGAACTCCGGCGGAGATTGGATAGCTTTCAGTGGTATAACTTTTTTGCCTTACTCGAAACTTTCTTCTCGTTAGAAAGTTCTCTAAAATAAGGCATATATTGTACGGAAGTGTACGTCTTATTTTAAATAATAGTCCTTCTAGCCATACCTTGTCGAAAGCTTGTGCTACGTCTAGGAAGAGTGCAGTGCAATACTTTTTGGTTTCAAAAGCCGACCGTATTTGTGTTACTATTCTATGCACTTGCTCTATCGTACCGTGTTTCTCCCTAAAACCAAATTGGTGACTTGGTATTGTCCCGCGTGTGTCTAGGATGGGCTTCATTTTTTTCAGCAACAACTTTTCGAATAGTTTAGAAAATATTGAAATTAAGCTGATTGGCCTGTAAGAGTTTAACAGGGTTGGGTTTTTCCCTGGTTTTGGAATCATAATGATTTCGGAAAGTTTCCAAGATTCAGGAAAGTAGTTTAGTCGCAGGAGGCTATTGAAAACGTATAATAATAACTTGGTAGCAACTGGAGGGAGTTGTTTTACCATTTCACCGGTTATTCTGTCGTGTCCCGGTGCCTTATTTTTCTGGATGTCGTTACAGATAACATTATTCAGGTCATTTACATTGAATTGGAGAGAGACTGTTGGTAAGCGAAGGGCATGTTCTGGGAGGAAATTGCTCCCTGGATTAGGCTGCAAATGCGGTTCCTTTTTCCTGGTCGCTTCGAGCAAAGTCACCGTTTTCGGTTCGTACTGGAGGATCCTGCAAAACTGGCCTTTTGAAAGTTTTCAGTGACCGCCACAATGAGTAGTCTGTAGAAGATGTGGCTGTCAAGGATTTAATTCTGTTTTGGAAATCTGCTTCTTTTTTGTCCTGCAATAGCACCTGGAGCTCTTTCGTGCATTTTTTCAGTTCGTATTTCAAAGTTGGCGAGCGTAACCTCTGCCAGTCTTTCCTAATTTGCCTTTTCTTGTGAATGAGATCGGTGATATCGTTTCCTTTGAAATAATTAGGGACACTCCTTTTGGGTAGTGTTAGGCTGTGGGTGCGTTGATACTTTTGCTGCTACTTGAAGGACATTTGTGAAGTCAGTAATCGCAGAGTCTACTTCGGCTGCTGATTTAAGGCTTGTATTTAAGTTGGTATGAGAACTGATAAATTTTTTGTACTTAAACCAGTTTGTAAATTTATTGGTTAAGCTCGAATTCAATTCGTTGATAGATGGGATTATATCAATAGTGGTAACACAAGGAGAGTGATCAGATGATAGATCGAAAGCCGATTTTATCTTAATTAATTCTCTTTCGATTCCACGAGTTACACCAAAATCTATTAGGTCGGGAGTTTTGCTTCTATCAGTAGGCCACTATGTTGGCTGACCAGTGGAAATAATGTCTAGGTCATTGCTTAGAATTGCTTTGAATAGGTTTCTTCCCTTTGGTGTTTTCAGTCTGGAACCCCAAAATGTATGTTTAGCGTTATAATCACCCGCTGCAAGAAACCGTGGGCCCAACTTGTTAAAGAATTCAGTAAATTGGGATTCTGTGATATTGAAACGGGGAGGACAGTATATTGCAGTTACAGTGAGCCCACCAGAGATATCTTCTACGTGCACTGATGTTGAGTGTATATAATTCCTGCAATAATCTCCCAGTAGATGATGATTAATCCGTTTTCTAATAAATATTCCGGTTCCACCTCTAGCTTTACCTTCGGGGTGCTTGGTGTCGTAGAACGCAAAGCCGTAAATACTAAAATTATTAAAGGCCGTCAAATGAGTTTCAGAGATTAGCATTATATCTATCTGCTGTCTTTCTAGAAATATTTGGAGTTCGTTCCGGTGTTGGCTTAGGCCGTTAGCATTCCAAAAACCTATATTGAGTGAGTTCATGGTCTTGTTAAGATTGTTTGTAATAGGAGGTTTTGGTTTCTAATTAATTCTTGCATCATATTTTGCATTGATTTCATGTGATCTTTCATCATTTGCACAAAACTGTTTAGAGTTTTTTCCAAGCTTTTAGATGGAGTGGGAGTCTCCTGCGTTTCAGGCTCCGCTATACCTTTGAGGGCTTGGGAATATGTCCTGAAATGGTTCTGACGAACATTATTATTGACCGTATTTGGAACATTTTGGGGTTTTGGAACTAGTTGGGGCTTTGGAGTCAAGGCGGCGCTAGTGGTTTTCTTAGTACCCTTTTCCTTTAAGGAGGTATATACACCGGGCAGCCCCTGTAATTTGCCGTGTGATTTTCTCCGCAATTGCTACATTTCTTTAATTGTGAGTTGTCTCTCGGTTTCACACAATCTTTGGAGGTATGTAAATCCCCACAAATAACGCAAACATTAGGCAGGGTACAATACCGCTTAGTGTGCCCAAACTCCTGGCAGTTGTGGCATTGTACAGGGCCCACCCGTTTGTGTGGTTCTTCCACCGAGATACGACGGTGCAGAAGGTACCGTAGGTTGTATGTGGGATGTATATCTCCCTTCTTTAAGAGTTGGAACTCTGGATCTATTTCTACTCGAAACATTGGCTGTGGTATGTTCAATTTGTTTTTTATATTATGTACATATCGTACTTTAAACCCTTCTTCTTTTAGAGCATTCTCAATTTCAGTTGGACTTATGCCTATATGACACTACATTTTTTCCCTGGTTTTTTTGGTTTTGAAAACCCACCGAAAGTCAAAATACAAAAACAATTCTTCTATAGGTTGAAAAGAGACAAATACTCCCTCAAAAATAAATTGATTGACATTAAACTTCAAACTAAATGAAAATAATATTTATTTTAAAAATTATTTTTTTTTGGAAATTTGATTTAAATTACTGAAATAAAAAAGTTATGAAACCCAAAGGGCAGGATAGCTTTGTATTCCGTGTTATAAAGGGAAGCCAGTACGCAATATAATTTTTCTTGCGAACTTCTTCTTTACCCTTACGGCCAAAGCAGAAGCTTACAAGAGGCAAATTTAAAATTTGTATTTCCATATATTTTTTTATTTTAAATATAATTTATTTTATGGTTGTCAAATTGGAAAAATTGTCAGAAAAAATGACCGAATGCCAAAAAACCTACCAAAATACAAGCTGGCTCGTTGGTTTTTAATCGCCTAGATGGTATTTTGTTTGGTTTTTTTCAATATAGCTTGCTCGCTTGCAACAACACAAAAAACCTGGTAGAATACCAGGAAAAAAATGTAGTGTCATATGGGCTTTACGGAACTTTCTATTCCTTTCAACACAACAGACAAGCCGCGGCTACTCTTCAGCTGGAATGTATAGAAAGACTTCTTGTTTTTTTCAGTCGTTGGTTACTTTACGGAAGTATTCCTCGCCGTACGTTTGGATTTTGACTTCTTGGATATTTCCCTTTTTAATTGGTACAATGTGGAAATTCTTCTCCCCTATCAACGCTATCAATTTGTTTACAAGTAAGCCAGAACTTGGTTCTCTCAGGTAGATTGGTGGAGGTTTGGATTTTTTTTGCGGTATTTCCGGAGTCTTATCATCCTTTTGCGCAAGGAGGCTAAATCTGTTATTGGCTAATGCTACTTGGGGTGCATCATTTGGTGGTTGTTTCACCGTGGAATTTTTTAAAACTTTATTAGGTTTACCACTTTTTTCCGGGGACCGCTTTCTTTTAACTACTGATATATAGCGGCCCATACCGGTTTGAACCTTTTCGCCCACTTTTTGCATTTCACTACTCGTTTTTGAGTTAGATGCAGCTGTTGTGTTGTTTGAATTCCCTAAGGATTGGGATGGAGGAAATTGCGGAATATTTCCTGGAATAGTGGGAGAGCAGGATCGTGCTCTTTGATCGTATGTTTTATCTGTATGTACCTTCAGGTTGGTTTCATTGATACTGCAACTCAGTGTGAAATACCCATTGTTCCTCAATATGTTATTGTTAGAGTGAGTGCCTGGAGCACTCATGTATTTTATTTTATTTTAATC
The DNA here is from genome assembly GCA_960531455.1 of Urophora cardui. Lineage (NCBI taxonomy): Eukaryota > Metazoa > Arthropoda > Insecta > Diptera > Tephritidae > Urophora > Urophora cardui. The sequence goes on from OY482674.1 coordinate 59,068,069, forward strand.
TATTTTATTTTGTTGTATTTTATTTTATTTTATTTATTTTATTTATTTTATTTTATTTTATTCTATTTTATTTTATTTTATTTTATTTTATTTTATTTTATTTTATTTTATTGTGTTTTATTTTATTTTATTTTATTTTTTTTTATTTTATTGTGTTTTATTTTATTTTATTTTATTTTATTTTATTTTATTTTATTTTATTTTATTTAGTATTAATTAATCTATTCTAATATATTGTATATAATTTAGAGTGGGGCAGATCTCTGGTTGAGTTCTACACTCTTGGAATAGTGCAGATCTCTGCACGCGGATGTTCGTGCAGAGCCACCTACCGGCCAATAGTTGAACTAAATATCGGTAGTACGAATGGCAGCGCCACTTGCTTTCCTGCACAGCTGATTTGAGAAAATCTATGCCAGTAAAAGGAGACAAAAAACAAGTAAGGAAGCCTAAGGTCGAGTGGAATCGAACATTAGATACTCAGCTGTATGATTTCATTGTTTGTTTGCGTTTGATGGATTTTATATAAAGCGAGTGCTGTATAAAGTGGGCGTAGCCACGCCCATTTTCAAAATTTTTATCAGTCATCCAACTAAGCATATGAATATTATTCTTTGTGCAAAATTTCATTCCTTTATGACTTCCGGTTACAAAGATGTCACGTTACAAATTTCCAAAGCGTGTTCCAGAAATATCTTTGCTAAAAAGTAGGTGTGGTCATAAACCGATTTCAATAAATTTTTGCGTGTCTATTAATACAAGTTATAAAAGTGTATAAACCAAGTTTCATGATAATATCTCAATTATTTGTCGAGTTATGGGCTCCGAAATCTCGTAGATTCCTTTGTCTAAAAGGAGGCGGTGCCACGCCCATTTTCCAAAAATTTTCTATTTTTTGTTTCCGGTCTATTGTAGAAATCATACCACAAAATTTCAATGAATTATCTTTACGTTTGACAAAGATATCGCTTAAAATGGTCACTTTATAATACCCATATATAAAAGTGGGCGTGGCCGTTAACCGGTTTCTCTAAAATTTTGAACATGTATTACCACAAGTAATAAAAGTGTACACACCAAGTTTCGTCATTATATATAAATTATTTGTCGAGTTATAGGCTAAGAAATCTCGTATATTCCTGCTTCTAAAAAGAGGCGGTGCCACGCCCATTTTCCAAAATTTTTACGGTTTTTGTCTTATGTTCGTAGTTGGACTCATGCCACAAAATTTCAGTAATAGATCTTTATATTTGACAGAGATATCGCTTAAAATGTTTTTATTAGGTCACTTTATAAGACCCATATATAAAGTTGGGCGTGGCCCTCAACCGATTTTAACAATTTTTCGTCCAAACATTTGCCTAAGTAAGTATATCACGCGTACCAAATTTCATCGATATATCTTCAATGGTTTCTGAGTTATGGCTTATAAAACCCTCAATGTTTGACCCTTAATAAGTTGGCGTGGCACCGCCCATTTTCTAAAATTTCACCAAATTTCTTCATAGGGCCTGAGCTCAACACGTGGGAAAAATTTCATCGCTCCAGCTATATTAGTGAATGAGATACCAAATTTCCGATTTTTTCTATATAGGAAAAGTGGGCGTGGTCATGGTCCGATTTCGCCCATTTTCAATACCAACCGTCCCAGTCTCGATACCAACTTGCATTCCAAATTTCATCAAAATATCTCAATTTTTGCGCGAGTTAGAGTGTTTACAGACGGACAGACGGACGGACATGGCTCAAACGATTTCTATTTTCACCCTGATCATTTTGATATGTATAAGTCTATATCTATTAGAGCGTATCACGGTGTATGGAGGAAAAAAAAGTTGAAAATGCCCCCCCCAGTTTGAACACTTACCTTATGAGGTTTTCAAAAAAAACTTTTTTAATTTTTTTGTCACCCTGTAAAAACAGCGAAATTTGTTTTTTTCTATAATTTCTATATTTTACGTTCGATTTTCAAAAGTGATACATTTTTAGAAAGGTATTCACCAAGGCAATATTTCATCCATAGAAACTTTTAGCCCATCATGCCAAGTTCAGCTTTTATTCTATTTTTACTAAATCCAACACCCTGTATTTGAAAAAAAAATTGTTTCCTGAATACTAAGAAAAACAAGTAAGAGCGCGGCTGACTTCAGACGTACCAAAGACTGCATACCTTTCATGAATGGGGAAATGAAAAGTTGCATAGTCTGATATTGTTTAATTTATACTTTCAATTCTCTGGGTAATTTATACAAAGATTCCTTAGAAAAAGAAGTGTCATTATTTAGATGGAGAAGTTATACCCTAAAATATATATATCTGAACAATCGGTTGTATGGCAGCTATATGATATAGTGGTCCGATTCGGCCGATTCCGACAAATGATAATAATATAATACAATGGCGCTATTATAACTCAGACGAGTTTTATGGCCGAACTTCTCTCCCAATTCGAGGTGTGCTCCTTTTTTGTTTTTCCTACTAATTGGGTGGACCTACAGTTTTATGCCGGCTCCGAACGGCGAATGCATTTTTTGTGAGAAGCTTTTTCATGGCAGAAATACACTCGGAGGGTATGCCGCCCACTGCCGAGAGGTGACCGCTGCTCTTAAAAAATCCAATGATTGGATTTATACTAATTAGAAAAATTGTTTTGGTGTTTTTTCTCGGACCGTGGTTCGAACCCGAGACCTCTGGCATAGCAGGCGAGCACTCTACCCACTGCACCACAGCGGCCACAAATGATAAGCTTCTCCTAAAAATACACTCACATTCCGAATTTCATGCAGATATCTCAAAAATTGAGGGACTAGTTTGCGATTAAACAGACAGACAGACAGACAGACGGACATGGCTTAATCGACTCAGCTCATGATCCTGATCATATTGGTATATATTTTCGTAGGTCTGCAACGCCTCGTTCTGGTACTTTCACCATTCGTGTTTCGGTACAAAGTTATAATACCATTTCATTCCCATGAATGGTATAAAAAGAATATTTACCTGCATATAATGAGGAAATAAATGTAATGCATTTATGCTAAATCTTTTCTTGGCTCTAATTTTCTGTAACGTTCTCGGCTACTTACTTTAGCGAGTATATAACCTAGGCGTTCCTCGTCGGCAACTTCTGTACAAGGATCACTTACTACCTTTTCAAATCGCTCAGTATTTAGAGAATGGCATAGAAAATCTAAGTAAATTAATAGGTTATAATTAGTATAATTAGTATCAATCACTGCTGTTTGGAAATATTAATCAGGTATTTTTATAACATCATTAGAATTTTGTAGTTCCTGCAAGTCCGTATCAGAATAAAATTGCAAGCATGGTGGCTCTGTAATTCTAAATGAGCTCCAATCGATCATTTGAGTGTACTATGTACTTCTTCATGGCATTTCTGCTCTGAGTTGCTCTATGTTGCTCTATTTCGACAGCTGCCCTACTTTGCTCTGCTCTAACCTGCTCCGAACTTTTTTTGTTCATTAAACAGAGCTAATATTAATAAGTAATAATCTTTGTTACTCATATAATGATGTCAAAACTAAATTCAAGGCTAAATTTACTTTATTCAAAAATTTTTTTTTAATACAGGGTGTTGGTTTTAAATAAATTTTAATAAAAGCTAAAGTTGGTGTCGCAGGTTAATGGCTTATATGGACGAAATATGACACGGGTTAAAACCTTTACAACAATATATTGCTCGTTAAAATCAAACACCAAATAGAAAAGTTATAAGCAAAAAACGAATTTCGCTGTTTTTACAGGGTGCCGAAAAAAAAATTTTTTCCATTTTTGAAATTTCCAAGGAGTAAACATTCGAACCAGAGGGGAACATTTTAAACTTTTTTTGGCGATACGCTCTAATATCTATCTCGATTATTTCATTCTGTTACAATCCACCGTTATGTGATTAAAACTATAATACTCTGTGTACTAGTACAGCTGAGTATAATAAAAAAATTATTCTTTATTCAAGGACACCAGAATTTCCAAAATTTTCTGAATGAAGAATAAAAAGTTATGCTTATTTTTTTGTTATTGAATTATTCAAATTTTGAATAAGTAATGCCCATCCCTGATACATGCATACATATGTATTGGGCGTAGAGCTTTTACGCTAGGTCGTTATACTACGTTGCCGCCATCAACACAAAAAAGAGTGAGTCCTTTATAGCGTCGCATCAATTTAATGATTTTGCAAATGTGTGTGAGTGTTTTAACAAACAAGTAGGTGTTAATGGGATGGGATTCATCCTTTTATTCATTTTCATTCATAAATTTTCCAACGCTTTCCTATTATGCTGATATTTCCTTCCTATAATGCACGTTCGGAGTAGTTTGGTGGAGAAGAAGCGGGGTGTAAAGTAGTAAGTAATAAAGAAAACAAAGAGATTCCATGAACATAAAGAGTACGTGTACAACGAATGCCGTTGACTTTCCGGTTGTTCTACATTAATTGGTGGAGCGGAAATAATTTGTTTTAGACGAAGTAATATATTTTTAGATTGTGATTTTTCGTCTAGTTTTACGTAAGGAACGGTTATGAGCATAACTTTTATACATACATACATAAGTTATGCAACACAAAGTTATTTTACTATGGTAATTTTGATTAAAAACTTTAGCGATTAACTGTAAATGTATAACTTTTTAATTCGAATTTTACGTTCTATGTTTGAACTAATGGGCATTTTATACCTTTCATAAACATGAAATGGTAATATAGCTTTGTGCCGAAACACGATTCTTGAATGTATCAGAAGGAGGCCCACCAAAATATCATATCGGTATATATATACATATATCAGGATTTTGAGCAAGTTGATTAAGCCATATCCGTCCGTCTGTCTGTATGAACGCAAACTAGTCCCTCAGCTTTTGAGATATCCGGTATGTGAGTGTCTCTTTGTGATAAGCTGATCATTTTCCGGAATCGGCCGAATCGAACGGTGCAGTGAAATAACGCCCGCGGGCGTTTTTTCCATTCTTGAAAAATAAATAATTCCCGCGGGCTTTATTTCTCTTTCGGAAGGGCAATTAAGCCCGCAGACGGTTTTTTTAAATATGGTGTATTAGGGACAAAAGCGCCTCAGGCGAAAAATTGGAATAAAAAATCGGAATAAAATAACACCAGCGGGCGTTTTTTCCATTCTTGAAAAAAGAAATAATTCCCGCGCGTTATTTCGTTTTGGGCGTGGGCTTTATTTCTCTTTCGGAAGGGTAATTAAGCCCACAGACGGTTTTTTATACTCAGCTGTACTAGTACACAGAGTATTATAGTTTTAATCACATAACGGTGGATTGTAACAGAATGAAATAATCGAGACAGATATAGACTTATATATATCAAAATGATCAGGGTGAAAAGAGAAATCGATTGAGCCATGTCCGTCCGTCCGTCTGTCCGTCCGTCTGTCCGTCTGTCCGTCCGTCTGTCCGTCTGTCCGTCTGTAAATACTCTAACTCGCGCAAAAATTGAGATATTTTGATGAAATTTGAAATGCAAGTTGGTATCGAGACTGGGACGGTTGGTATTGAAAATGGGCGAAATCGGACCATGACCACGCCCACTTTTCCTATATAGAAAAAATCGGAAATTTGGTATCTCAGTCACTAATATAGCTGGAGCGATGAAATTTTACCCACGTGTTGAACTCACGCCCCTAGGAAGAAATTTGATGAAATTTTGGAAAATGGGCGGTGCCACGCCCACTTATTAAGGGTCAAACATTGAAAGTTTTATATGTCATAACTCAGAAACCGTTGAAGATATAGCGATGAAATTTGGTATGCCTGATGTACTTATTTAGACAAATGTTTTGACGGAAAATTGTGAAAATCGGTTGACGGCCACGCCCACTTTTATATATGGGAACTATAAAGGGGCCTAATAAAAACATTTTAAGCGATATTTCTGTCAAATATAAAGATATATCATTAAAATTTTATGGCAGGAGTCTAACTACGGACATAAAACAAAAATAACAAAAATTTTGGAAAATGGGCGTGGCACCGCCTCTTTTTAGAAGCTGGAATATACGAGATTTCTGAGCCCATAACTCGACAAATAATTGATATATAATGATGAAACTTGGTGTGTACACTTTTATTACTTGTGGTAATACATGTTGAAAATTTTAGCCAAATCGGTTGACGACCACGCCCACTTTTATATATGGGTATTATAAAGTGGCCTAATAAAAACATTTTAAGCGATATCTTTGTCAAATATAAAGATAATTCATTGAAATTTTGTGGCATGAGTTCTACAATAGATCGGAAACAAAAAATAGAAAAATTTCGGAAAATGGGCGTGGCACCGCCTCTTTTCAGACAAAGGAATCAACGAGATTTCGGAGCCCATAACTCGACAAATAATTGAGATATTATGACGAAACTTGGTTTATACACTTTTATAACTTGTGTTAATAGACACGCAAAAATTTATTGAAATCGGTTTATGACCACGCCTACTTTTTAACAAAGATATTTCTGGAACACCCTTTGGGAATTTGTAACGTGGCATCTTTGTAACTAGAAGTCATAAAGGAATGAAATTTTGTACAAAGAATAATATTCATATGCTTAGTTGGATGGCTGATAGAAATTTTGAAAATGGGCGTGGCTGCGCCCACTTTATGCGGCACTCGATTCATATAAAATACACCGTGTTTCCATCAAACGCAAACAAACAATGAAAGCATACAGCTGAGTATCTAATGTTCGATTCCACTCGAACTTAGGCTTCCTTACTTGTTTTTAAATAGAGTGTATTAGGGAAAAAAGCGCCTCAGCGCGTTTCTTCCATTCTTGAAAAAGAAATAATTCCCGCGGGCGTTATTTCGTTTTGGGCGTGGGCTTTATTTCTCTTTCGGAAGGGCAATTAAGCCCGCAGACGGTTTTTTTTCTAAATATGGTGTATTAGGGAAAAAAGCGCCTCAGGCGAAAAATTTGATTTTTTAGAAAGTTGAAAGACTTTAAAAAGTTGTGTTTTTCAAAAACACATAGTGGCTGTGCCTCCTGTGTGGAGAAATATAAAAACTTGAAAGCTAAGTATCGAAAAATACTTAAATTATACTTGCAAAATTACATTTGTACATGTGTATGTATGTATTTACATATTTACATATGCATGTACATAGTTAAGTGCGTGTAATAAGCAACAACAATTGTTATACTCAGCTGTACTAGTACACAGAGTATTATAGTTTTAATCACATAACGGTGGATTGTAACAGAATGAAATAATCGATATAGATATAGACTTATATATATCAAAATGATCAGGGTGAAAAGAAAAATCGATTGAGCCATGTCCGTCCGTCCGTCTGTCCGTCTGTAAACACTCTAACTCGCGCAAAAATTGAGATATTTTGATGAAATTTGGAATGCAAGTTGGTATCGAGACTGGGACGGTTGGTATTGAAAATGGGCGAAATCGGACCATGACCACGCCCACTTTTCCTATATAGAAAAAATCGGAAATTTGGTATATCAGCCACTAATATAGCTGGAGCGATCAAATTTCACCCACGTGTTGAGCTCAGGCTGCTATACAGAAATTTGGTGAAATTTTGGAAAATGGGCGGTGCCACGCCCACTTATTAAGGCGCAAACATTGAAGGTTTTATAAGCCATAACTCAGAAATCGTAGCAGATATAGCGATGAAATTTGGTATGCGTGATTTACTTACTTAGCCAAACATTTCGATGTAAAATTGTCAAAATCGGTTGACGGCCACGCCCACTTTTATATATGTGAATTATAAAGTGACCTGATAAAAACATTTTAAGCAATATCTTTGTCAAATATAAAGATATATCATTGAAATATTGTGACGGGAGTCCAACTACGGACATAAAACAAAAAACACAAAAGTTTTGAAAATGGGCGTGGCACCGCCTCCTATTAGAAGCAGGAATATACGATATTTCGGAGCCTATAACTCAACAAATCATTGAGATATTATGAAGAAACGGTTTATACACGTTTCTAACTTGTGTTAAAAGACAGCAAATATTTATTGAAATCGGTTTATGACCACACCTACTTTTTAACAAAGATATTTCTGGAACACCGTTTACGAATTTGTAACGTGACATCTTTGTAACTAGAAGTCATAAAGGAATGAAATTTTGCACAAAGAATAATATTTATATGCTTAGTTGGATAACTGATGAAAATTTTTGAAAATGGGCGAGGCTACGCCCACTTTATGCAGCACTCCTTTATATAAAATACACCGTGTTTCCATCAAACGCAAACAAGCAATGAAAGCATACAGCTGAGTATCTAATGCAGACCCCGGCAAAACATAAGATTGTGTTAGTGAGAACCTAGAGATTTATGCAACAGTGGTGTAAGAACTAAAGTTAAGATCACACGATTTGTACATTTGGCTAAAAATTTGCCAAATTCATAGGCAAATCGTGTGAACGGTAAATTTAGCCTCTTGTGGCAAATCAAAAACAGCCCTTGTAGCCAAATCGTGTGAACACAAATGTGATACAGAAGGTAAATGAAAATGGTGAAAATGGACAAATTTTGATTTGTCACTTGGATACAAATGGTTGAGGCAAATATACAAATCTTTTTGAGCACTATTGCCATTTTCTTAATTTTTGCATTATTGTAAAGCCCATATGACACTACGTTTTTATTCTAGTATTCTACCAGGATTTTTGTATGAAGGAGATGGTCAAATACAGTTTTGCGTTGGTGCAAGCGAGCAAGCTATATTGAAAAAAACCAAACAAAATACCATCTAGGCGGTTAAAAACCAACGAGCCTGCTTGTATTTCGGTAGGTTTTTTGGCATTCGGCCATTTTTTCTGACAATTGTTTCAATTTGACAACTAGAAAGAAAAAATATATTTAAAATAAAAAATATATGGAAATACAAATTTTAAATTTATCTCTTGTAAGCTTCTACGTTGGCCGTAAAGAGAACTCCGAAAAAAAATTATACGTCGCACTGGCTTCTCTTTATAACGTGGAATACACAGCTATCCTGCCATTTGAGTTTCATAATTTTTTTATTTCAGTGATTTGAATTCAAATTTCGAAAAAAAATTATGTATTTTTTGAAACAAATATTATTTTCATTCAGTTTGAAGTTTAATGTCAATGAAATTGTTTTTGATGGAGTATTTGTCTCTTTTCAACCTACGGAAGAATTGTTTTTGTATTTTGATTTTCGGTGGGTTTTTCAAACCAAATATACCAGAGAAAAAACATAGTGTCATATAGGCAGAAGAAGAATTTTTAACGTTTAGCTAGAAAAAATTAAGAATAATTTTTTATTCCTCATTGAGATAATTTTGTATAATGAATATATTTTTTCTTATTCACGTTATTCAATTATTCTTGCTAGTCACACAAGTATACTTTTTCAAGTGATTTTTCGAATACCTTCCCAAATCAGGGAAGAATACTACTTGCCCGAATCTGAACCGAATGTTTTCCCAAATGCTTTCCCGAATATAAATAAACATGAACCCCTGCTAATAACTCAGAAAGTTTTCGAGCTAATTTCGAAAATAGTCATTCCGCACAAAAAAGTACACAATCACTTTCATTCAAAATGAATACGTAAACAATTTCTTCATATACGATTTCGACGTATCTGCAACATTTAATTCACTTTTGTCCAACCAAAGTCGAAATTTCACAATGACCGTTTTTAAGCTCGTTAACACATGTATTCTATTGAATGAATTAGATGAGCTTTATATCATATTATAGATAATTAAAAGAAGTATTATCCAGTTTTGAAGTACATGTACTTATAATGATTTAATACCTACACTCACGGAAAAACAGCATTTTAAAATCAAAAATAAAATTTTTGTTTTCATAATGCACGATTTAAACCAAACCATTTTTATTTTAACAATGAAAATTTTTAAATTAAAAATGAAATTTTTGAATTAAGAATGAAATTTTTGAAGTAAAAATGCATTTTGGATTTAAAAAGAAACATACTTAAATTAAAAATGAAAATGAATGTTGATTCAAAAACTCGCTCTTTGTTCAAAATTTGTTTGTGAGAAAATATTTTTTTGTGAGAAATCCAACAAAAACAATAATGAGAATCGATTTTTTTTTTTTAATTTTGTTTTTACAATGATTCATATAATTCATGGATTCTTTTTTAGGAAAAGGGAAGTATAAATCAGGCTTCAGAAAAATTCGTTTTCAAATATTTTAAATTCTTGAATTTCATTTGTTTATACTGGCTGCGAAAAAATTTGAAAACAAATAATTCTGTTCACTTTGAAAAGAATTTAAACCGAAAAATTCTTTTCATGGCTACGAATAATTGAAATTTGTAAACATTCGGGAAACAAATTTTAAGTTTTTAAATATTTTTCTTTCTTTAGTTGAGTATAGAAGAATACATTTTTTGAATCGTTTTCCAAATCAAATATTCGCAATCAATTACACTGGATCGCAAAATGAAATTTGTTGTCTGTACTTTGAACGTGACTATCCTATCTATATGTAAAATCCGTCGCTGATTCCGAAAATCGGGTTCATTTTTAATTCTATGGGAAGGTTTTTGAGATATCGGCAATTTACCGTTATTTGGCCAATCGCTGCACTTAATCCTTTATATATCTTTAACGCAGTGAGCTATCTTCCTTGGGGTGACACCAAACAAAAGAAAATTAAATTTCCTTTTCATGGCTCCTATAACATTTTTCTCTAACTCTTATAGTTTCTCAAATATTGAGGCTTTGCGCGACTTGGCTGTATTTACTTGATCGCCTGTAACCTTTCCATTTTACCATGGATTTTCTTCGTTGATAGCTGTTTTTTTTTGGTAATGGAATGGAGCTTCACGCAGAGGAGTAAAACCGAAGGTGAAAACATTGGTTTTAAAGATATTGCCTGACAATTCAATGTCAATTTTTTCTTCAAAAATGCCAACTAAATGCCAAAATTCACCTTATGAACTACAGCGTAATACCGTTTTATGTTTCCTAGCGAATTCCCCTTTAAAGGCTTTTGGCAACGAAGACACTTCGACAAATTTAGTTCTTTACTATATTCAACATACATATTTTGTTTTGTCGATACTTGAGACCCTACCCATTTTGAACACTAATTTTCGCAAATTCACAAAAGCAAAGAAATGTTATAAGCAAAATATGTACTATCTAGATTCAAAAAAATATTCTTGGAATGAAAAAGAACTTTTGTTTTTGAATATACTCGTATTGCAAATGAAACGAAAAACAAATGAATTTCAAATATTTGAAAATAAAATCTTTCCCAAAAATTGTATTCCAGGTGTTCAAATAATTCGAAAATGTATAATAGTTTTCAAATGATAAGATAGATAAAATTCAAAACAAACATTTTCGGCAAAGAATAATTTTTGAAAACAAATTATACTTCAAATATTTTCTGAACCCTGGTATAAATAGGTTACTACAATTCAATATAATGTTTAATGTTCCACTATGTGATGGCGTTGGATTGAATTTCAGGTTGATGTCATGGTTTGAATCCAGGAGAGAATATAAAATAAAGAAGAAAAAGGAGAATAAGAATTAAAGATAGCAAACAGTTAAGGCGAAGTTGAAAAGGAGAGGAGAACAAGCGGAGGCTACATTTTTGTAGTTGGGACTCGGATTGAGAGAATATGAAGAGAATGCCGTTGGATATAATTTCGAATCCGGAAGAGAAAATGATATAGAGAACACTGCAGCGTTTTCTTTTTTCATAGTGCTTAAAATAAAAATAAACGTTTTTAAATTTAAAATGTTTTTTCTTGATTTAAAAATTTTACAATGAATATTTTTAAAAGAAAAATGTTGGTATTTACATCACTTTTAAATACGTTTTTGCCCATTTTAAGCACGTTTTCATATGTTTTTATATTTTTTTCCCTGAGTGTATTTGATTAATTTTTGTTTATTAATTTTTCATAAAATTTTCTTCCAAATAATGCCCAAAAGTATGCTTCTATATTTTTCTTATGACAGTTTTATCATGATTGGTTAAATCGTGTGAACGAATGTGAACAAATTTGCCACTTTAATTCTATGTACAAATGTGTGGCAAATCAAAAGCTAATAAATCGGGCAAATCGTGTGAACGCAAAGCAAATAATTTGCACAACGATATCAAAATGGGCAAATGTGGATAAATTTAAATTTGTAATTTTTTGTACAAATGCGCAAATCGTGTGATCTCGGCTTAAGCATATGGGGTAAACGTACAAAATAGTAACGCTTTGAAAATAAAATAAATATTTGAATAATAATAAAAAAATGTATTACTAAGGAATTTTTAACTTGAAAAAATGTTTTATAAATTAATTTGGATTCACCAATGTAAAATATTGGAAATTCCAATAATAAAAAATATCTATAAGGTGTTTTTAGTGTAAAAAATATACATTAAAAATTCATTTGAAGAATATTCATTGAGAAATAGTTGAGAGTTGTTATCATTTACAAACGCGACCAAAAATAGTAATAATTGAGCTAGAATCTCGAAACTTCGGAACTTAAGCTTTTTTTGTTGAATTTAGTAAACTGTGAAAATTTGAACAAAATCCACCCACAAACACGCCCACCTCCCGGTGGGTATTTTTGAAATTTCAGCATTTTCCTAACTATTATAGCTAAAATGCTCAATTTGGATTAGTGTATACATTTTTGAAATATAAATCAAATGCATTAATCATTTTGGAAAAGGCGTAAAGCACTTCACCGTTTTTAAATTAAAAATATATGCACTGGTAAGTATTTTATAAGCATTTATCATAAAATTTTAATACAAAAAAATCGCATTTAAAAAAAATTTTATACCAGAAATGAAATTACTCTTTTCTAAATGATTTCAGTGTGCTAAACATGAATTTGGAGTCAGAATTTCCAAATTGGTTCGTGTCCAAATAGGCAAAAAAACACGTTTTTGGCTCAATTCCCTGCTTAATATCTTTTATGTAATTACTTTCCACTCAAATTCAATTAAACCAGTTGAAAGCACAATCATTACCCTTGAAAACAGCGTTTAGTTTCTTCGAATATCTTTATTAGAATTGGAAATATCGATATATAAGTTTCATTAATTTGACAAATATTCCCCATACAAAAAATGAAAACTTTTTGAAGCATACTTCTGGGCGTTTTGTATGGGAAAAATGCACGAAAACTTAAAAAACACCTTCCATAAAAAAGTTCATAAAACAAAATGGAGCAAACGAATTTTTACGATTTTTTCACCTGTTTGAAAAAGACATTTAGGACTATCAAATATTAAAAAATTGAGGAGGTCATATTTTTTATTTTTATACCTTTCATGAGAATGAAATGGTATTATAACTTAGTGCCAACAAATTTTTGTCGAAAGTACCAGAAGGAAGCGTGGGGGACCCACCAAAATATATACCGATATGATCAGAGTCACGAGCTGAGTCGATTAAGCCATGTCCGTCTGTCCGTCCGTCCGTCTGTGTGAACGCAGTTTTTGAGATATCTGACTGAAATTCGGAATACAGGTATGTTGTTATATGCAGCTGGTCGTTTGTCGGAACCGGCCGAATCGGACCACTATAACATATAGAAAACAACCGATATCTGAATATATACATGAAATTTTTGGATGTAATTTGTGCATAACTTCCCCATTTAAACAGCTAAGGACATGAAACTTTGAAGTAGACGTGCCCATTTTGGCCCAAACAAGGTTACCGAAAATTGTCAAGATCGGACCACTATAACATATAGTTCCACAACATCCGATTATTCAGATATACACATTTTGGTGTATAACTCCTCCATTTTAACAGCTAACGGCGTGAAATTTTGAAGTATTTGTACCCATATGGGCCCAAACGGGATTACCGAAAATTGTTAAGATCGGACCACTATAACATATAGCTCCCCTACAACCGATTGTTCAGATATGGACATTTTGGTGTATAACTCCTCCATTTTAACAGCTAACGGCGTGAAATTTTGAAGTATTTGTACCCACATGGGCCCAAACAGGGTTACCTAAAATTGTCAAGATCGGACCACTATAACATATAGCTCCCCTACAACCGATTGTTCAGATATGGACATTTTGGTGTATAACTCCTCCATTTTAACAGCTAACGGCGTGAAATTTTTAAGTATTTGTACCCATATGGGCACAAACGGGGTTACCGAAAATTGTCAAGATCGGACCATTATAACATATAGCTCCCATACAACCGATTGTTCAGATATGGACATTTTGGTGTATAACTCCTCCATTTAAATAGCCAAGATACCATTTTTTCTAATAAATCTTTCCATAAATAACCCATAGAATTAAAATTATAAATTAAACTTAATCCGGCTATTTACATACATAGGTGACTTTTCATTTCCCCACTCATGAAAGGTATGAAGTCTTCGGTACGGCCGAAGACAGCCGCGCTTTTACTTGTTTTTTTTAATTTCATTTTAAAATTTTTACACATTTTTTTTTTATATTTCAAAAGAAAAAAGCTGCCAAAGATATGAATTAACGCTGAAAAAAAAAATTACCTAATAATTTGAAAGTATGCACCATTTGCTGCAAGACGATTAACAAATATTCGATTAGTCGCCCATAAATAAAGGTTTTTCATAATGTCAAAACTGACATAATTAATGCGTTTACAAAAACGCAGTTTTAGGCCAATGGGAAAAAAATATAAAAGCAAATGGAGCAAGTGGATTTCTAAAATGAAAATGCAGTTCGATTAAGAAGATATTGTTTCAAAGCATAAAAAACAAGTAAGGAAGCCTAAGTTCGAGTGGAATCGAACATTAGATACTCAGCTGTATGCTTTCATTGTTTGTTTGCGTTTGATGGAAACACGGTGTATTTTATATGAATCGAGTGCCGCATAAAGTGGGCGCAGCCACGCCCATTTTCAAAATTTCTATCAGCCATCCAACTAAGCATATGAATATTATTCTTTGTACAAAATTTCATTCCTTTATGACTTCTAGTTACAAAGATGCCACGTTACAAATTCCCAAAGGGTGTTCCAGAAATATCTTTGTTAAAAAGTAGGCGTGGTCATAAACCGATTTCAATAAATTTTTGCGTGTCTATTAACACAAGTTATAAAAGTGTATAAACCAAGTTTCGTCATAATATCTAAATTATTTGTCGAGTTATGGGCTCCGAAATCTCGTTGATTCCTTTGTCTGAAAAGAGGCGGTGCCACGCCCATTTTCCGAAATTTTTCTATTTTTTGTTTCCGATCTATTGTAGAACTCATGCCACAAAATTTCAATGAATTATCTTTATATTTGACAAAGATATCGCTTAAAATGTTTTTATTAGGCCACTTTATAATACCCATATATAAAAGTGGGCGTGGTCGTCAACCGATTTGGCTAAAATTTTCAACATGTATTACCACAAGTAATAAAAGTGTACACACCAAGTTTCATCATTATATATCAATTATTTGTCGAGTTATGGGCTCAGAAATCTCGTATATTCCAGCTTCTAAAAAGAGGCGGTGCCACGCCCATTTTCCAAACTTTTTGTGATTTTTGTTTTATGTCCGTAGTTAGACTCCTGCCATAAAATTTTAATGATATATCTTTATATTTGACAGAAATATCGCTTAAAATGTTTTTATTAGGCCCCTTTATAGTTCCCATATATAAAAGTGGGCGTGGCCGTCAACCGATTTTCACAATTTTCCGTCAAAACATTTGTCTAAATAAGTACATCAGGCACACCAAATTTCATCGCTATATCTTCAACGGTTTCTGAGTTATGACATATAAAACTTTCAATGTTTGACCCTTAATAAGTGGGCGTGGCACCGCCCATTTTCCAAAATTTCATCAAATTTCTTCCTAGGGGCGTGAGTTCAACACGTGGGTAAAATTTCATCGCTCCAGCTATATTAGTGACTGAGATACCAAATTTCCGATTTTTTCTATATAGGAAAAGTGGGCGTGGTCATGGTCCGATTTCGCCCATTTTCAATACCAACCGTCCCAGTCTCGATACCAACTTGCATTTCAAATTTCATCAAAATATCTCAATTTTTGCGCGAGTTAGAGTATTTACAGACGGACAGACGGACAGACGGACGGACAGACGGACAGACGGACGGACGGACATGGCTCAATCGATTTCTCTTTTCACCCTGATCATTTTGATATATATAAGTCTATATCTGTCTCGATTATTTCATTCTGTTACAATCCACCGTTATGTGATTAAAACTATAATACTCTGTGTACTAGTACAGCTGAGTATAAAAATTGAGGAGGTCATATTTTTGGTTTTTTTTTTTTTATTTTTTTATTCAAAGTCGAGCAAAAATTTTTTCACATCGACATTTTTTGTCAATATTTGAAAATTCATATAAATTCAATAGTGAACGCTATTTACAACTAAGTTATAATTTCTGAAAGAGAAAATCATTGTCTATGTAATGATGTATTAACCGAGTTCATATGTTAACAATTAAATGAGATAGAGCATTTTGTATGAGGTGTGTTCATTGAGAAAAAAAGAACCTATTTTTTGCTCAACTTTGGGCACCCTGTATGGCTAAACGAAAAGAGATTCAAACATTTTCAAAAAAAAAAAAAAAAAAAAAAAAAAAAAAAAAAAAAATCCACAACAACACACATCATGAAGCATTTTTTTGAACATATTAGACTCAAGTATGACGAACGCACTTGCTACGTCATCAAACAACACAACAAAAACCACAAAAAATTAGCTAAACAACAACAAAGATTAAAATACTTATTAGAATGCAAAAGCTTCGGAATAACTCCACCACATTTGCTGGGTAAAACAAACAGCATACAACACGGGTTCAAGTTGGATGTCACAAGAAGAGAATTAGAAAATATAGAGCAACACTTCATAATGAAAATTTTGAACCTTGAAATTAAGGAAACCAACATACAAATAAAATTAACCCGTTCTGGCATATACCACACCTGCAAAACCCTAAACAATAGCCTACATCAACATGATTTTGACTTGGTGGAGGGATATCAAAAACAATTTATGAACTACATTAACACACAGACAGAGGAAAATCTAAAGAAAAAGCTAGAGGGACACATTAATAAAAAGTTCGACAGATACGGGTTCACCATCAACGAAGACTGGTTCATCAATAAGACCAACATACAAATACCCCGCGAATCAAGGTGGTTACTTTCACTTGGGAACAAGTTTGCACTACCCACGACATCGAAAACACTTTCACCAATACGAGTGATTGCGGAAATTGAGCAAGGGATACAAACCATCACAGAGGAAAGGGATAAAGATGTAGCACGATGCAACGTGGCATCTAGGGTTAAGGCTTTTAGAAATAAGTTCAATAATAGTGCTAAAGAAAAGCTGATTTTGAAGATTTTTGAAGACACAAAGAAAATACTAAGACAACACAATGACTCGATGATCATTACCAATGCCGACAAAGGTAACAAAACAGTAATGATGGACAAAAACGAATACAACAGGAAGATGACAGAACTCCTTAGCGACAAAGAGACATATAAAACCATTCGATTAGATCCCACACAAAAATTATTAAGGAAAAACAACAAAATAGTGAATGAAATATACAAAAAGAGAAACATTGATGTTGTGCAAAAACATAAGTTGACGTGCAATGCAGCCACAGCTCCTAGATTGTACGGTTTGCCGAAAATACACAAACAAGATATGCCTTTAAGACCTATAGCATCCTCTACAAATATACCCTGCTTCCAACTTTCGAAATATATAGGACAAATTCTAAAACAAATTATTTCAAATGACTATAACATCAAAAATTCGCTCCAACTCAAAGACAAACTAAAAAACTTGACAATTAAAAAAGACGAGATCTTAGTTTCATTCGATGTTATTTCTCTTTTCACAAATATCCCAGTGCAACTCGCTATAAGGACTATAATGCAAAAATGGACTTCTCTTC
The DNA here is from genome assembly GCA_960531455.1 of Urophora cardui. Classification (NCBI taxonomy): domain Eukaryota; kingdom Metazoa; phylum Arthropoda; class Insecta; order Diptera; family Tephritidae; genus Urophora; species Urophora cardui. The sequence goes on from OY482674.1 coordinate 59,086,020, forward strand.
GCAACACTAATCTGACAAGGAAACAATTTCTAGATATTTTAAACTTCTGCTTAAGAGAGAACAATTATTTTTTACACGATGGAATTTATTACCAACAAGTTCATGGTATGCCCATGGGGAATCCCCTATCCCCCACAGTAGCGGACATTGTTTTAGACAAAATCATTGACGACGCCATAACCGAGCTAAAATCTAAGGACATATATATCTCATACATAACGAAATATGTAGACGATATATTCGCAATTGTTAAAATAACTGACGTGGAAGAAATATTAAAAGTATTAAACTCACAACATAGAAAAATCCAATTCACCACTGAACTACAAAACAACAACAAACTTGCCTTCCTAGACATGGAAATATATAATCAAAATAACAAAATTTCGACAAATTGGTACGTAAAACCCACAGCATCCTCAAGAATGATAAATTTTCATTCGAACCATCCCTGGACTCAAAAGAAAAATACAGCCATCAATTTAATAAACAAGATCGGTGCCCTGAGCGACCAGGCGTTCAGAAAAGAAAATGAGATAAAAATAAAAAACATACTATTAAAAAACGCCTATCCTGCCAAAACAATACAAAGGCTGTTAGCAACAACAAAATACAGACAAACAATACATACGAAAGCAAAAACAGCTGACAAAAATCCAAGCAAAACTTTTAGAGGAGTAACATACATACATGGATTGACAGATAACAAAACTCTACGAAAATGTATTCCCAATGAAAAACTTACATTTGCACATAGACCACAACAAACATTAAGAAAAATATATAGCAAGACAAAAGACAAAATCAACAAAGAAGACCAACACAACTTAGTGTATGAAATAAAATGCAAGGGAAATAAAAATGAGCTCTGCAACAAAATCTACATAGGTACTACGAAACGTTCATTAGGCACAAGAATAGGAGAACATAAAACAGATGCAAAAAATAAAAAAACATCTACTGCACTAGCCCAACACTTGACCAATACTGGGCATGCAGCAGACTTCGACAACACAAAAATATTAGACATAGAAAGACGAACAACAACACGACTAACACTAGAAAGTCTACGAATTCAACAACGAATACAAGACACAATAAACTTCAAAGAGGACGTAGACAATATAAGCTGCGCTTACAGAGCAGCAATAACAAACAAAGTCAAACCATACGAATGACAGTAGAAAACAAAATATGTATATGTTTATATTTATATGTTGTGTTGATTGATCGTCAGGTGTAGATATGTTTATTGCATAGTTCAAATTTAAATTTAATTTATCCAAAGTAAGTTTTGATTATAGTTATAAATGTTTAATATTATATTGTGTAATCTGTTAATCGTTAACCAATTATGTAATTATGGTTTTTGTTTGTGTTTTATCTTTCAATTTATGTAAATAAAATCAGACTCCCTGAGGAAGGCGCAAATATGCACCGAAACGCGTAGGAGGATAAAAGGAAACCTTTGTTTCGCTTTTTACTTCACCGGCCATAAAGCTCTTAATATCACCATTTTCATATAAGCTTTTTTATTAAAATTTGATGTATCTGTTGATCTCTGATTTAAAAAATGGTTTTACTCATACTTTAATTTTGAATTTATCTTTGGCCGCAATCACCCATTGTGCAACGACTGAATCACAGAGCGTAAGCCTATGTGTGTTATACCACAGAGCAAACAATATATACAAATACTTAGTAGGATTTTATAAAAAAAAAACTACTGTGGGTAGTTTCAGGCTCTGCTAATTAAGATTGAAATTAGGCTGAAGATGAGAACTCCTTTCTTATTCTCATAATAAACACTCAAAGAAACCTTGGCCTTGACACGGCTCACAGTCTTCGGTCGTGGACAAAAATACAAAAATTAATAGTCTTGGGATTTGGAGCATTTGGTGTCAAATGAAAGCTAGAACTCCAAATAAGAAGAATTTGTAACTTATTTTATAATAAAGCATGCCCTGAGCCTCATACACCTCCTCAAAATACACGTATGTATTTTGTACCCACCATTTATATTAGGGGTAGTGGTGATGGTAAAAAATTTTTTGAAATAGATTATTAGCCCGAACAAGATCTACCACTGTGGAGAATTAAAAAATAAATGTCTTAAAAAAAAAAATCAAAACAAATATCCTTTTTTAATATTAAATTAATCCATATTTAACAAGGAAGCCTAAGTTCGAGTGGAATTGAACATTACATACTCAGCTGTATGTTTTCATTGTTCGTTTGTGTTTCATGGAAACACGGTATATTTTATATTTTATTTATTTAGATATTATATTGTACAACTAAGACTACAAGTCTTTTATATATATATCAGCCTAACAAAAACAATATTTTAAAGAAATACATATACAAATTATTAAAATTAATCTCAAAAAGCTTTTTTATAGGATAGGAGATAGACCAGGATAGGAAAGAAACCGGGAGGAAAGTACAATGAAAGGAGAAGAAATAGTAAGTTACATGTAGGTGCCTACTCAGATTGCTTGAGTTTAAGAAAAAAAAAAAAAATATTTACATTTCAGGGCCACTAAAATATTGAAATATTAACTTTCTAAAGTTGTTTCTATTCAGCCTAAATTTAACATTTTCCATAGTCTTACAGCACTAATGAAAAACAGTCGGCTAGAAGTTGTAGACTTAAATTTAGCGACGACCAAGCTGTTGAGTTGCTGAGATTTAGTCAGCTGAAGCTTTACATACAAGTAATTGGGGACTTTCCACTCTACCAGTTTAAACATAATAAGCACATCTCACACTGAAAAACTTCAGTGTATGAATACACACGCTTTCGCCTAAAAGTATGCTATGTTTACATACATACATACATATATACATACATACATACATACATACATACAGGTGAAACTAATAAAAGCGTGTTAAAAATGCAGTTCCTTGCACCCAAAAAATTCAAAATGCTGCAGCCTAGAATTTCGTCACGCCAAGGCGAAATATGTTAGTAGCGACCAGTTCCATACACATACCGCGTTACGTTATTGAACGCTAGATTAACTTTATAGGCCGAAGTTGAATGTAGTTTACTATAAACTAGTTCTGCATATGTAAAATGTGGCAAAATTAGCTGCATAGCGAGTTTGTGTCATGTTTCTTCAGACGTAAATGAGGCCGCACTACCTAGCCTGGGTAAAATTAAATACACGCTGCACACAACTTTATTTATGTGATCGCAACAGCTCAGCTTATCATTTAAAATAAAGCCTAAGTTCCTAATTTTGACAGTGGTCGAGAGGACGGTATTGCCAATGTGAATTGGTAGAATATTATTGGGATCTATTACACTTTTAGAGATAGGCAAAACATATGACTTAGCAGCATTCAAACATAAAGAATTCTTACGTGCCCAACAGAATATAGAAGAGAGATGACTATTGACCTTATAACACACAACTTCGACAAGACCTATGCGACATCAGCATACGCATGAACATTTGCATATTTACATACCATAAAGACATCGTTGAGAAACATACTAAACTGAAGAGGACCAAGGATAGATCATTGAGCGACACCTCCTTTGATATCGTTAAACTAGGAAAAGGCTTTTTCACCCTTAACTCGCTGAACTCCATCCATAAGATAGCTTGCTACAAGTTTGATAGAACTGTTTGAAAATGAAAATAAGTGTCTGAGTTTCCAGCATAGTAAAGAATGGTTGACTGATTCGAACGCCTTGGAAAAGTCTAATAGGTTGAGAATAGTTAAATCGGCATTATCATACGGTGTTCTTAAATCATCCAAGATTTTAACCATAGCAGTCGCACAACTGTGTTTTGGTCTAAATCCAGACTGAAAAGCAGAAAGCAAGCTATTTTGTCCGATATATGTGGAGATTTGGGCAGCCATTAAAAACTCACAGGCTTTAGAAGAAGCTGGGTTCTAAGGTTGTAAAGGTCTTATTCACTTTGTGGCAAGTGACTGGTATAGGGGACGACGACCAAAAAAGGCTAATAATCGATACCAATTTTTCGAGTTGAAATGGCCGCAAAAGTACTGTAGACCGGGCCATAGATATTACTCCGAAGAGAGAATTCTATCAGCTGAGGGTTATTTTTTAAAAGCGCAGCCGAAGGCCGCCTACGCGGGATCGACTTTAAAATTTTCGACATATCGTACCAGACCCCGCCTACGCTGAAGGGTGTACTACGGAGAAGGACATCACCGTGGCGGTAGCTACGGTTAGGGCACACGTCCGGACGGATGGCGTAGCCCAGGGTTATTTTTTATAAGCACGGCCGAAGGCCGCCAACGCAGAAAAGTGTGCCATAGATATTACTCCGGAAAGAGAAGATAAAAAAAACTTTTGCGGAGAACAGCTTTTGCGATGGGGGCCTTCGGCCACAATACATCAAAATTGTAACCGTTGATCTCTGTACATTGCAGATATAGGTACAGAAAATAAAAAAGTAGCCAGAGGAATCCAAATGAACTGTTTTTAAAATTTCTGTCGGTCTGGCTGTCTGTCTGTCCTTATGTTTGTGCGCGGGTCACTAAAAATTGGAATGATGGAATTGAATGAAACTAGTCAGAGTTATAATAGCGCCATTGTATTATTATTATTATTATAGACGTCTACTTTAAGATTTAAGATATCCCTTATTTCTATAGCTCAACCAGTTTTGGAGTTATCGACCAATATGTGGACCAAGGGTGATCCAAAATGTGTTAGTACAATATGGGTATCAAATAAAAGGTGCTGATGAGTGCTGCAATAAGTAATTCTAATAAATTCAATATCTCGATCGGTTTCGGAGATATCTCCCTATGCCTAACCATATCCCTATCCCTCCAAATTTTGATATCCTACGGAAAACACTTCCAGAGATATTCAGCATGAAATATTAAGTTTGTATGGGTTGTGCCACGCCCCTTTTCCAATAGCTCTCCTTTTTTCATCCAGAAAATGATTATTGAAAGTTTCATTCATTTCTATGCAGTCGTTTTTGTGTGACGCGGGCGTTATGGTAAAAAAAACACATTTTTGGTCACATTTTTCCCACATTTTGGTCAATAGCTCGGGAACTGGATGAGATATCCAAATGAAAGTTGTCCTGAATATTAAGATAGTGATAGAATGGTGAAAGTTTCATGCAATTCTATTCAGTAGTTTTTGCGTGATGCGTGCACAATCATACAGACGGACAGACAGACAGACAGACAGATAGACTTCTAAAAATTGTACATTTGGGTTCCGCTGGTTCAATAACGACCTCTTCTATCAGTTTTTCTTGAATATCTTCAATGTACAGACATCGACCTGTTACAATTTTATTATATGTATTATATAGATAAAAAATCTGCTAACGTTGCATATTATTTAAGCTAACAATGTCTTCAAATGTTTGGAAGTTTAACTTTTTTTAATTGGAACGTGAGATACTATTAAGAAAATATATAAACAAATTAAATTAAAACGTATTTTAACATGTCTTAAAAACTTTTTTGGTTTTGCACTGCTAACGTTACATAAGATTTTTGCGGCACATTGACTTTTCACATAACTGCTAGTTGGAACATAACTTTTTTAAAAACTTTACGTGTTATGATATTATAGCTTATTTTCTAATAGATAAAACTTGAACGGCTAAATTTAGTCGCAACAAACATGTTATATTTACCTTTTTGTTTACTGAATTACTTCCGACCATATTTTTTTTAATCACAACGTTTTATAAAAAGAGCGAAAAGTTTAATTTAAAACGACTAAAATTGAATGCCACTGTATTCAACAGCTACTATAATATGTCATGAACCCCGCAAGACCCCAGTGCTTGCAATATTTGACAAAAACAAAAACTACTTGGTTTACATTCCCAGAAAATCGGCCATTTGATTACATTTCAAGAATACATTTTTATTTAACGATTTTTTGCAAAATAATAAAAAAAATAATAATAATATAAGAACTGAAACGTACAATTCACATTTTCCCAATTTCAAAAACTTGTTTTAAGTACTATATGATACTTTAAATCAGGAATGCTCAGCTCATAGGTACTCAAAGCACAATTGTTTTTGTTTTGTTCAGAATCAAAGGCACAGATACATACATATTTTCACTTCAAATATAAAATTTTTTTTTTTTTTTAATTTTGGCAGTGCAACCATAAGCACTCAGATATAAAAAAATTTTCTATGTATGTGCCTATGATTCATATTGGATGTGCACAGCAAAGGCACTTTGGTCCTATACAAAGCACTGCCGTAAGGGATCGAAATATACACTAACAAATGTGTAATGAAAAAAAAATCAAAAAATTAAAGCACTGTAAAAAATTTTTATTCAAAAAATGTTCATATAAAAAATTAAAAAAAAAAATTTTGTACATATTTATGTATGTATGTGATACTACCATTTGAAAATAAATCCTAAAATAAATTTTATTAGAATTCATAAAAAAATTTAAATGAGCAAAAATTATTTCCGTGCATTTAAAAAATTTGTAGATGTATTGGGTTTTGTACTTTTAATACGAGAGCGTTGAGCAGGCCTGCTTTAAATTAATGTTAACTTTGTGTTTATGTAAATGCATGGGATCTTTTTACAAAGCAAATGAAACCATTCCATTAATATTTGAAAGAGTTGCATTCTATACGGGAACACATATGTATCACTGTATTTCTAGCAGAGCTGTAAAAAGCTGCAATCAGATTGTACTGCAATCATAAAAAGTGTAAATTATTGTAAGCAGCTTTGATTGTAAATCATATTGCTAGTAAATTTTTTGATTGTAGAAATAAAAATTTCAAAATTTTAGAAGTAAGTTATTGCAATCGACCTTCACTAAGAATCATTTTGATTTCAGAAATTAGAATTGCAATAATTTACAAAATTTGATTGCAATCAACTTTTTATACTCAGCTGTACTAGTACACAGAGTATTATAGTTTTAATCACATAACGGTGGATTGTAACAGAGTGAAATAATCGAGATAGATATAGACTTATATATATCAAAATGATCAGGATGAAAAGAGAAATCGATTGAGCCATGTCCGTCCGTCCGTCCGTCCGTCCGTCTGTCCGTCCGTCCGTCTGTAAACACTCTAACTCGCGCAAAAATTGAGATATTTTGATGAAATTTGAAATGCAAGTTGGTATCGAGACTGGGACGGTTGGTATTGAAAATGGGCGAAATCGGACCATGACCACGCCCACTTTTCCTATATAGAAAAAATCGGAAATTTGGTATCTCAGTCAATAATAAAGCTGGAGCGATGAAATTTTACCCACGTGTTGAGCTCAGGCCCCTAGGAAGAAATTTTATGACATTTTGGAAAATGGGCGGTGCCACGCCCACTTATTAAGGGTCAAACCTTGCAAGTTTTATATGTCATAACTCAGAAACCATTGAAGATATATCGACAAAATTTGGTACGCGTGATTTACTTACTTAGGCAAACGTTTGGACGGAAAATAGTTAAAATCGGTTGACGGCCACGCCCACTTTTATATATTTGTATTATAAAGTGACCTAATAAAAACATTTTAATCCATATCTCTGTCAAATCTCAAGATCTATCATTGAAATTTTGTCGCATGAGTCCAACTATGGACATAAAACAAAAAACACAAAAATTTTGGAAAATGGGCGGTGCCACGCCCACTTATTAAGGGGCAAACATTGAAAGTTTTATGAGTCATAAATCAGAAACCGTTGAAGATATATCGATGAAATTTGGTACGCGTGATATACTTACTTAGTCAAATATTTGGACGAAAAATTTCCGAAATCGGTTGACGGCCACGCCCACTTTTATATATGGGAAACAAAAAGTGACCTAATAAAACATTTTAAGCGATATCTCTGTCAAATATAAAGATATATCATTGAAATTTTATAGCAGGAGTCCAACTGCGGACATAAAACGAAAAACACAAAAATTTTGGCAAATGGGCGTGGCACCGCCTCTTTTTATAAACATGAATATACGAGATTTCTGAGCCCATAACTCGACAAATGATTTATATATAATGACTAAACTTGGTGTGTACACTTTTATTACTTGTGGTAATACATGTTGAGAATTTTAGCGAAATCCGTTGACGACCACGCCCACTTTTATGTATGGGTATTATAAAGTGACCTAATAAAAACATTTTAAGCGATATCTTTGTCAAATGTAAAGATAATTCATTGAAATTTTGTGGTATGATTTCTACAATAGACCGGAAACAACAAATAGAAAAATTTTGAAAAATGGGCGTGGCACCGCCTCTTTTTACACAAAGGGATATACGAGATTTCTTAGCCTATAACTCGACAAATAATTGAGATATTATGACGAAACTTGGTTTATACACTTTTATAACATGTGTTAATAGCCACGCAAAAATTTATTGAAATCGGTTTATGACCACGCCTATTTTTGAAGAAAGACATATCTGGAACACTCTTTGGGAATTTGTAACGTGACATCTTTGTAACTAGAAGTCATAAAGGAATGAAATTTTGCACAAAGAATAATATTCATGTGCTTAGTTGGATGACTGATAAAAATTTAGAAAATGGGCGTGGCTACGCCCACTTTATGCAGCACTCGCTTTATATTAAGTGCACCGTGTTTCCATCAAACGCAAACAAACAATGAAAGCATACAGCTGAGTATCTAATGTTCGATTCCACTCGAACTTAGGCTTCCTTACTTGCTCGTAAATCATTTCATTACAATAATTTAAAAAATTTTTTGTTGCAATAAACTTTCATTGTAAAAATTACAATAGCAATAATTGTATTGTAATAAATTTTTATCGTAAATCATATTGATTGAAAATTGTTTGATTGTAAGGCTTGCAATAGCAATAATTTTCCAGTCATAACTTTATACATATGTTTTGGGACTGATGAAAGGCAGGCGCCTGGGTAATTCGAGTAATGCCCGGCATTTATATAACACGGTTAGCCGCGTAATACACCATTTCCCGGGTAAGTATGTACATATTGGATGGTGTCGGGCAAACGGTCCTGGCAAAAAAAAATATATATATCCTTATTCCCATCCTCATACTGAATTTTATCCTTATCCGTATCCTTATCCCTATCCCCATCCGCACACTCATCCTCATGCTCATCATCTTATCATCCAGACTTAACGTCTGCAAATATTATTAGTACAGCCTTAATCAGTAAGCTTTGATTTCTATAAAAACAAGTTTTTTCCATAAATTTTACTCTTTTATATGAATCCTCATTGTATTAGCAAAAAGATTAGCTTTCAACGAAGAAAGTACATGGTAAAATGGAAAAGTTATACCAGGCGATCATGCAAATACAGCCAAGCCGCGTAATGCCTATGCACGGGTACATTCTATGCATGTTATACCGGCAAATGGGCTTGTATCTACTGCGCTGCTACTGTACTACTGCTGCACATGTGTAGGCACAGGTACTTTAAAGTTGAGCAACAATAAATGTTACAAATTACAATAATTTCCCTTTTTACTGTCTTTTGCTGGATAGTACGGTAGTACCAATGGAACTTGGTTAAAAGGACTATCGCTTAGCATAATATATATAAAGATATATATAAAGATTCCGATTTCTGTAGATGCAAATTTGCGCGAAACATCCCAGTTTATAAGAAGTTCACAACAATTTTATTACTTACTAGCAAATACCCGTCCCGCTTCGCAGCGACGAAAAAAGTTTTTACATCATAATGAGTATTTCCCTCTACATATTCCCTTCTCTTTCCCTTTTCTTTAATTTTACCTTTACCATCACCATCTCTGGGAAACCCTTTTAGAAATCACAATGAAAATAGCTATGTATATGTTGAAGTATAACTCAATGCCTTTCATTTTCTACCGATATCGAACGATAACATTTAGAGGTCATCTGGGTCCACGCTTTGACCCATATATTGGATCGTTGCCTAGGCATCACTATTAAAAGAGCTTTTTGTTGAAGTCCTCCTCAACAGCTTTCATTTGATACAAATATTGGCCATAAACTTTTCGGGGTGACTCGTTTGGTTCCACGTTTTGGCCCATATCTGGAGACCCGAGCTAGACATCGCAATGAAAATAACTGTGTGTTGAAAGTCTACTCAATACATTTCATTTGATACCAATATTGCTCACAGACTTGCTGAGTCACTCTGGGTTCACATTTGGGCCCATATTCCCACTTTATCGAAATTCTATATACCCTATCATGTGCGCTAATACCACATGAATCTACTGTGAAAATTTCGTAAAGATCGGTTGAGTACTTTGGGAGTCCATAAAGGACGCATACACACACACACACACATTCATTTTTATATAATATATCGCTAGCTTAGAGTGCAAACTGTGTAAGTCCACTTTTATGAAAAAGTGTATTTTTATGTAGAACGCCAGAAAAATCAAATACGCACCGCGCTAAACAAGTCTGGGACTCTTGTCATATTTCTACTCGTTGTTATTCAGTGATACGCAAATTGTGTAAGTCCAAAAAGCGAAGAAAATTGTGTAAGTCCAAAATATATATATGAACAGAATTTTTTTTTTTCATTTTGAAATTTTTTTATTTTTTGTTTTTGGTCTCTCCTACAAAGTTTGAAAAAAGGACTTACACAATTTGCACTCTAAGCTAGCGATATTCAACTTTAAATTTATATACATACATATGTTACTTCCGCTTTTATTACTATAACGTATATCTCCAATGCTGGCAGAAATAAACACTGCCCCCAAATTCTTAAAAAATAAAAACGATAGAATATTTTAGAATTAGACTCTATCTGTATAACGAATTTCATCCAAATCGGTTCAACCTAGAGCTGGAAAACTATCGATTGCACTATCGATACTATCTATAGTTTTTTTCCACTATCGATGTTTATCTCTAGCGAACAGCCTCCAACGAATTTCTAGTATTTATTAATTACACAGGCCGACAAAATGAGACCGATTTTTTTGACCACAAACCAGACCATACATTCCTAAAGGTTTTCGATGCGCTGAATTCAAATCTGGACGCAGAATTTCTCTATCACGTCAGGATTTTGAGATATCCTAACCTAAATGTGCCGCTGTGGTGCAGTGGGTAGAGTGCTCGCCTGCTATGCCAGAGGTCTCGGGTTCAAACCACGGTCCGAGCAAAACACCAAAACAATTTTTCTAATTGGTAAAAATCCAATTATTGGGTTTTTTAAGAGCAGCGGTCACCTCTCGGCAGTGGGCGGCACACAGTGCTACGTCTCCATATAGTGAATCGGCAAAATTAGGGGAGTAATCGCAGAACAATGAAATTTTGTGTACAGACATAAAATACTAGAGATAAGAAAAAAACAAAGTTTTGACCAAATCGATGCAAGGATATGACTACCTCCCATATGTCCTTGATTTTAAAGTTGTGATTTCAACTTCAATTTCAAGCAGAATGAAATCAAATTTGGTATATATTTATAGAATTATGCTTTTAAACTAGGTTATAAGTTTCGTTCTTTTATGTGAAAGGATATAATTACCTCCCATATATCCTTAATTTTAAAATTGTGATTTCAACTTCAATTTCAAACAGAATGAAATGATATTTGGTGTATGTTTATAGAATTATGTTTTTAAACTAGGTGACAAGATTCGTCCTTTTAAGTGCAAGGACATTACTACCTCCCATATATCCTTTTTTACAAAAAGTAATTTTTAGATTAACATGTAATCACAATACATTAAAAACGAACTATAACATATATAATTATCCTTTCTAAAGAAAATTACTTTTAAATTTGTTCAGAAAATATGTTGGTTGTTATAGTTTAATGCACTATTTTATTGCAAAATGTCAATATGATTTGGCACATATCAAATTGTAACTTTTAAAAGCGCAATATTATTAGAGTGAACATAGAAACAATTTTTTATTATAAAATTTTTCCATGTAAAAAATAAAATTTTTGGGGTGTTAAATAAAGTACCAAATTAGCGATTTCCGGCATAATTTTTTAACCTTTTTCTTTTTTGGTAGCAAGACCTCCTAGCATAGAATCGAAAATTAAAATAAAAAAATAGTCATTTTTTCTTGTTTTTTTTTTTTTTTTAAATTTTGTCAAACTTTGTAAAATTTTTTGTATCTCACCTAAAAAAGTTAGTATTACATGTTGTTTTTTGTGAGTATTTGTCACATATTTATAAAAACTGTATATTTGATCCTAATTAGGCTAATTTCCTATAGCATGAGAGAAAAAATAGTTCCATATATTAATTTTGGTAAATTTTTTGCATACCATATATATACGGTTCTGTAGAATTTTCTAAAATTTTGAAAATATGGTTTTACAAAATTGTACAATTTCTACATTTCCGGCAAAAAACAGTGCAATTTGTTTAAAGATTCTACTAGACCACTTCAAAGTTAACCAAATTCGCAAATAAAATAAAAATAGGTAAAAAAAACTTTTTAAGTTAAACGGTTTTATGTTATACATACATTGCAATGTTTAAGATAAATGTACTAAAAACCAAAAAATAATAAAATAGATACAGTCGTGGGAATTATAAACATTTGCATAGACTAGACTAAAATAAAACCGGGGGGCACGTCAATTGTCTACAATCGTTGATTAAAATGTTTGTTTTGTAATGTTACACTATAATTAGGCAGTTGTTCAACCGACAACGATGGACGTGTGATAAGTAGGGCTAGAATGTGGAAAAAAGATAGCAAGCTCGATTATAAGCGAGTTTTAGGGTTTCATAGTGGTGAGCGAGTAGTACTTTTATCATATGTTTTGTCGATTAAAGACAAACTACGAGCAGTGAAACGATTCCTCGTGTGAATGTCCAACGATAAACTAGTTGAAACATCTCTTTTATTAACATGGAGTGTATAACTATTGGAATTTCCATGAGCAAGAAAATAGTAAGTATTTTCCTCACCGTCTGCGGGCCAACTGCCTAACGACGAATTAAACGATTCTTCTATCGCACATTAAGTCGATAATTTGTAGACAATTGACGTGCCCCCCGGTTTTATTTTAGTCTAGTCTATGCAAATGTTTATAATTCCCACGACTGTATCTATTTTATTATTTTTTGGTTTTTAGTACATTTATCTTAAACATTGCAATGTATGTATAACATAAAACCGTTTAACTTAAAAAGTTTTTTTACCTATTTTTATTTTCTAGTTTTTAGTTTTTATTTCGCATTCTGTTTAATTCATTTAGTGCTTCATTATTGCAAGGTTTCTTGCCCGTTAGTTTATTGCAGTCCAACGCCTCTATAGCGACCCACGCGCCACCTATCGGAAGTTTTTTTTTTTAGGAAAATATTTCCTTTCAAGGTAGTAATACATGTTCCGAATTTCAGCCAAATCGGACCATAAATGCGATTTTTGTAAATATAGCGACCCACGCGCCACCTAGCGGAATTTTTTTTTAAAGAAAATATTTCTTTTCAAGGTAGTAATACATGTTCCGAATTTCAGCCAAATCGGACCATAAATGCGATTTTTGTAAATATAGCGACCCACGCGCCACCTAGCGGAATTTTTTTTTTAAGAAAATATTTCTTTTCAAGGTAGTAATACATGTTCCGAATTTCAGCCAAATCGGACCATAAATGCGATTTTTGTAAATATAGCGACCCACGCGCCACCTAGCGGAATTTTTTTTTAAAGAAAATATTTCTTTTCAAGGTAGTAATACATGTTCCGAATTTCAGCCAAATCGGACCATAAATGCGATTTTTGTAAATATAGCGACCCACGCGCCACCTAGCGGAATTTTTTTTTTAAGAAAATATTTCTTTTCAAGGTAGTAATACATGTTCCGAATTTCAGCCAAATAGGACCATAAATGCGATTTTTGTAAATATAGCGACCCACGCGCCACCTATCGGAATTTTTTTTTTATAATATTGCATTGTCATCGGGGTTATACATGCGTGCAAAATTTCAGATTAATCGGTTGACAGGAAGAGGGTGAAATTTGAATTACTAAATTTGACCCAAGAATAAAGAATAAATAATAAATAAAAATAGGTAAAAAAACTTTTTAAGTTAAAAGGTTTTATGTTATACATACATTGCAATGTTTAAGATAAATGTACTAAAAACCAAAAAATAATAAAATAGATACAGTCGTGGGAATTATAAACATTTGCATAGACTAGACTAAAATAAAACCGTGGGGCACGTCAATTGTCTACAATCGTTGATTAAAATGTTTGTTTTGTAATGTTACACTATAATTAGGCAGTTGTTCAACCGACAACGATGGACGTGTGATAAGTAGGGCTAGAATGTGGAAAAAAGCTAGCAAGCTCGATTATAAGCGAGTTTTAGGGTTTCATAGTGGTGAGCGAGTAGTACTTTTATCATATGTTTTGTCGATTAAAGACAAACTACGAGCAGTGAAACGATTCCTCGTGTGAATGTCCAACGATAAACTAGTTGAAACATCTCTTTTATTAACATGGAGTGTATAACTATTGGAATTTCCATGAGCAAGAAAATAGTAAGTATTTTCCTCACCGTCTGCGGGCCAACTGCCTAACGACGAATTAAACGATTCTTCTATCGCACATTAAGTCGATAATTTGTAGACAATTGACGTGCCCCCCGGTTTTATTTTAGTCTAGTCTATGCAAATGTTTATAATTCCCACGACTGTATCTATTTTATTATTTTTTGGTTTTTAGTACATTTATCTTAAACATTGCAATGTATGTATAACATAAAACCTTTTAACTTAAAAAGTTTTTTTACCTATTTTTATTTTCTAGTTTTTATTTTTTATTTCGCATTCTGTTTAATTCATTTAGTGCTTCATTATTGCAAGGTTTCTTGCCCGTTAGTTTATTGCAGTCCAACGCCTCTATAGCGACCCACGCGCCACCTATCGGAAGTTTTTTTTAGGAAAATATTTCCTTTCAAGGTAGTAATACATGTTCCGAATTTCAGCCAAATCGGACCATAAATGCGATTTTTGTAAATATAGCGACCCACGCGCCACCTAGCGGAATTTTTTTTTTTAAGAAAATATTTCTTTTCAAGGTAGTAATACATGTTCCGAATTTCAGCCAAATCGGACCATAAATGCGATTTTTGTAAATATAGCGACCCACGCGCCACCTAGCGGAATTTTTTTTTTTAAGAAAATATTTCTTTTCAAGGTAGTAATACATGTTCCGAATTTCAGCCAAATCGGACCATAAATGCGATTTTTGTAAATATAGCGACCCACGCGCCACCTAGCGGAATTTTTTTTTTAAGAAAATATTTCTTTTCAAGGTAGTAATACATGTTCCGAATTTCAGCCAAATCGGACCATAAATGCGATTTTTGTAAATATAGCGACCCACGCGCCACCTAGCGGAATTTTTTTTTTAAGAAAATATTTCTTTTCAAGGTAGTAATACATGTTCCGAATTTCAGCCAAATAGGACCATAAATGCGATTTTTGTAAATATAGCGACCCACGCGCCACCTATCGGAATTTTTTTTTCATAATATTGCATTGTCATCGGGGTTATACATGCGTGCAAAATTTCAGATTAATCGGTTGACAGGAAGAGGGTGAAATTTGAATTACTAAATTTGACCCAAGAATAAAGAATAAATAATAAAACAAACGGGGTGAGCTAAATAAAACCGTTTAAAAATAAAACAAACGGGGTGAGCTAAATAAAACCGTTTAAAAATAGGCGTTCTTTTTTAATTTTTTGTTTGACTCCATCAAACTTTAGTAATTTTTTGAACTCCAATAAAAAAGTCGCAAATGTTTCGATGGAACTAGTCACCTTTCTGAAATAAATCATTTATCAAAAGTTATTTCAGCTATTTGGGCATATAATGGTAAGCAAATGTGGCAAGTTTCAGAGTAATACGATTTAAAATGAATTTTTGGCAATTTTTTTTTGTAACACACTAAAAATCGTATTACCTTAAAACAGTTTTGCCTCAAAATTGTACTGATTTTGGCGACCTCTATTGGCAATAAAAACATGAGATTATAAATTCTATTTATACATTTATTCCAGGTGATATGTTAGCTTAGGGATGGCAACTATAACCGGAAAAACGATTATAATCGGTTATTTTCTTTCGGTTAACGGTTAAAATGTATCGGTTTTTTTCTTTTGATTATTTTTTCGATTAACCTTTTTCCTCTCAAGTCGAAAATAATCGAAAGGAAATAATCGAAGTTGAGAATTACCGCCTTTTCATTCGAGTGAGTTTGTAAATTATTTTTCAAGGCAAAATGTTATGAATTAGTATTAATGAATGATTGATGATGTTATTTATTTATTTTATCATATAAGTAAGCGCAGTGTGTAGATAAATGTGCACAGCTTTTTTATACTCAGCTGTACTAGTACACAGAGTATTATAGTTTTGATTTCCTAACGGTGGATTGTAACAGAATGAAATAATCGAGATAGATATAGACTTATATATATCAAAATGATCAGGGTGAAAAGAGAAATCGATTGAGCCATGTCCGTCCGTCTGTCCGTCTGTCCGTCTGTCCGTCTGTCCGTCTGTCCGTCTGTCCGTCTGTCCGTCTGTGAGCACGATAACTCGCGCAAAAATTGAGATATTTTGATGAAATTTGAAATGTAAGTTGGTATCAAGGCAGGAACGGATGGTATTGAAAATGGGCGAAATCGGACCATGACCACGCCCACCTCCCCTATATAGTAAAAATCGGAAATTTTGTATCTCAGTCACTAATAGAGCTGGAGTGATAAAATTTTACCCACGTATTGAGCTCAGGCCCTTATGAAGAAATATGGTGAAATTTTGGAAAATGGGCGGTGCCACGCCCACTTATTAAGGGGCAAACATTTCAAGTTTTATGAGTCATAACTCAGAAACCGTTGAAGATATATCGATGAAATTTGGTACGCGTGATATAATTACTTAGGTAAATGTTTGGATTAAAAATTGCCAAGATCGGTTGACGACCACGCCCACTTTTATATATGGGTATTATAAAGTGGCATAATAAAAACATTTTAAGCCATATCTCTGTCAAATATAAAGATATATCATTGAAATTTTATGGCAGGAGTCCAACTGCGGACATAAAACGAAAAATACAAAAATTTTGGAAAATGGGCGTGGCACCGCCTACTTTTAGAAGCAGGAATATACGAGATTTCTGAGCCCATAACTCGACAAATAATTGAGATATAACGACGAAACTTGGTGTGTACACTTTTATTACCTGTGGTAATATATGTTAAAAATTTTATCGAAATCGGTTGCCGACCACGCCCACTTTTATATATGGGTATTATAAAGTGGCCTAATAAAAACATTGTAAGCGATATCTTTGTCAAATATAAAGATAATTCATTGAAATTTTGTGGCATGAGTTCCACAATAGACCGGAAACAAAAAATATAAAAATTTTGGAAAATGGGCGTGGCACCGCCTCTTTTTAGACAAAGGAATATACGAGATTTCGGAGCCCATAACTCGGCAAATAATTGAGATATTATGACGAAACTTGGTTTATACACTTTTATAACTTGTATTAATAGACACGCAAAAATTTATTAAAATCGGTTTATGACCACGCCTACTTTTTCACAAAGATATTTCTGGAACACCATCTGGGAATTTGTAACGTCACATCTTAGTAACTAGAAGTCATAAAGGAATGAAATTTTGCACAAAGAATAATATTCATATGCTTAGTTGGATGACTGATAAAAATTTTGAAAATGGGCGTGGCTACGCCCACTTTATGCAGCACTCGCTTTATATAAAATCCATCAAACGCAAACAAACAATGAAAACATACAGCTGAGTATCTAATGTTCGATTCCACTCGAACTTAGGCTTCCTTACTTGTTAAATATGATTTCATTTATATACGAATTTGTATGAATTCGTACCTCTTTAAAATTGTTTTTGGGAAAATGTCCCATTAAGGAACAACGCCCCGAAATAAATGACTATTTCCGGGGGGTAGAGGAGCTCTCACAGGACTTGGAACTGAAATCAAAAATTTCCGGAGGCTTGTTGTTTACAAGATATTTGTTGTTAAAATTTTGAAATTTACCAAACAAAACAGAAAACTGCGATCTATTGCCGAGATAAAAGCACGTATTAAAACGAGCAAATGCATATATGTATGTGTGTATAACAACATTTTGCGTTGGCGGCCTTCAGCCGCGCTTTAAAAAGATAATCCTCAGCCGACATAATTCTCTTTCTGGGGTAATATCTATGGACACATCCAACCTTAACGACAATTATCTCGTAAACTGTAAACTTCCTGCAAGTTTTGAGATATCTGAGAGCCCCTGAAAAAGTAATTTTTTTCGTGGTGCGCTTTCTCAGTGGAAAGCCGACACTTTTTTTTGTTTATAACGTGTTTTTTGTAAAGATGAGATAGCAACAAAATATTGACGATTTTTCGCTGAAATGACGATTTTTCGTTGAAATTACGATTTTTTATTATTATAATAAAAACGAACACACATACATAGTATGTATACAAAATTAGCTTGTTTGTCCTCTTGGGGTACTACGTATTAATTTATCAATAATTGTAATCGAAAAACGGTTATAATCGGTTAGTTGCCTACGATTATTCGCGATTAATAATCGAACCCTTTCGATTAACCTAAAAACGGTTAATCGATTATTAAATTTTTTTTGCCATCCCTATGTTAGCTTCACAAAAATATATATTACTTGAATAAATTACGCAGTTTATTTTATCTTAATTTTGCCTATGGGACGAAGCACTGTGCGGCATACCCTCCGAGAGTATTTCTGCCATGAAAAAGCTTCTCACAAAAAATGCATTCGCCGTTCGGAGCCGGCATAAAACTGTAGGTCCACCCAATTAGTAGGAAAAACAAAAAGGAGCACACCTCGAATTGGGAGAGAAGCTCGGCCATAAAACTCGTCAGAGTTATAATAGCGCCATTGTATCTTCTATATTATTAATACGCTAACATAAATTTTGTTCCATCTTCTCCGTCGAAACTACTGAACCGATTTTAAAACTAACCATTACACCATTAGAAAGGTATTGCTCTCAAATAGAACTGCGCAAATTTGCATGAAAATTGGTTGGAAAATGCGTCCACAATCGTCGTTGGAAAATTGCCGTGTGGTTGTTGTTGCATGCTTTTGCACACAACAGAGCTGTCTCAATGCGCAAGCATACCTGACTTTGTGTGTTTTCACCAAACTTATCATGCAACTGTGAACATGTTTGGCTGGATGTGGTGTGTAGTTTCAAAGAAGTAGAAACGTAAAAAGGTAGCAAAAGCACTACAACAAAAACATAGGGTATGTTCAGAAACGCAGCATGAAATGCAACAGCGGCAGTAATTATTTTTTTGATGATTGTGATGAGCGACGCTTCATGCAAAATTTACGTTTATGAACGATCTGCTTGTACTACAAAAGCAGGATGCGCTTCAAACTGAGTTTCTGAACAAAGCCATAAAGTCAAGGAATAAGTAGGATAAGAAAGAATAAGTAGGAAAGAAATTGAGGAAGAAAAGAGAAGAAATAGAAATAAAGAAGTTGTTAGGAGAATTATGAAAACGAGTAACGACAACAACACCAAAAACAACACCAACAACAACAATAAAATAGTAACAGTGACAATAACAACAAATAATTATACAAAAACTATAGTGGCACCTTAGTCATAAAAAAAACATCTAGAAAAACTGTCGAATTTCGACAGTAGGCAGCACTCTAGTTATTATTATTAACCTAAATGTGTAAAAAACACCGTTTTTGCCTATTTTTGAGGTTATATATAAACGACAAATTATTTAAAAAAAAAAAGCACACATAGCATCTTAAAGAAAAAGTCTTTCTCTTACGAATGGCGTTGAGTTTGCTCAAATATCTTTTTTTCGCCTAGATGGAGCAATTGAAATTTGCAGACTTATCGTAATAGGTATGTGTTCTACTGCATCATACCTACGTTAATTCATATATATATATATTTATAAATGTACATTGTACATACATACATAGATATGTATTATATATTTGTACTCTGATGTGATGTTTTTCATTTAGCCGTGCGGGTGAATTTCGCCGGTGCGTTTTGTACAGTGACATGAGTATATTAATATCTTTTTTAATATGCATACACACATATGAGAAACAAACTATGTTTTTATTAAAGTTTGTGTAACTTCACAAAAAGCAACAAACAAATAAAATAAGAGTAAGAAATACAGAATCATTATTACACACAATCATTTTCAACCATCATCATTTCAACGGTTAAGAGACTGCTCAAGTAAAACAACGAACGCTGATTGAAATTTGCAAACACAAAATTTCTTCGTTTCTTGAAACCTTGACATGATGAAATTTGTGAAATGGTACAAAATGTGAAACAAATTTTTTTTTTTCAAATTTGTTGTAAGTTATTCTTATTCTATTTATTATTGCAAATATGTTTATTTTCAAATTATATATATGCTGATTCTCAAATTTAGAAACAATACTTTCTCAAACGTTTGAGAATTTCTTTTTTAGTGTTTAATGGGAAGTCAACAAAAATAAAAAAAAGTATTTGTTGACATTCCCAACAGACCAGGAAGTAAGCGAAATGTAATAGGACTTGAGAATAAGCTTATAACAATTGTCCATTGTAAGCTTATTGCAATACAGTTTTTATAACCTTAATTGTAAGCTTATTCACAAGCATGATTGTAAAAATTGAGGAACACAAGCTTGAAAACAATATTACAATAAGCTTACTTTACACTTGCAATGAAAGCTTCAAAAACTATTAATATTAATATTGTTTTAAGCTTGCTGTAAATTTTTTTTAAATTTTGGTTTTACAATGATTCATATAATTCATTATTCCTCTTTCGGAAAAGGGAAGTATAAAAGCCTCAATAAAATTCAATATAATGTTGAATATCCTACTATATGATACCGTTCAGGTTGATGTCATGTCAAGTCTTTTTCAATACTTTACACAAGCATTCCTCAAGCTTCACGCTTATATTTGTAAGCTTGTTATAATATTATTCTCAAGCCTTTTGGTTTATTGGGTTGTGTGTAAATCAATGATGCCCAAACATTTCTTACGGGCGAGCAATGTCATAATTTAAAGAAAAAAATTTTGTTTTCTATGTTTGTTTTTGTAGTTTTCTAAAACTTCATTGACATCTCGATAACCCAGTAAAAAAAATTAGGACACAAACCAGACTGATAATCGAAATTAACTAAAATTCCAACTTTGTATTAGAGCTCCAGATTTTTTTTGAACATTTTCGAGTAGCCCGAACAAATGTTGTCCAAATGCTCGAACAGTTGTTTGTTTGTTTATTACCCGTATGTTTGTACGGGCATTTGAACAATTCGGGCATTTTGAAGTTTGTTTTTTTCTTTTGTTTATTATTTTTTTTTCTTCTTCATATGTAGTTGTTAACACGCTTTTATTAGTTTCACCTGTATGTATGTATGTATGTATGTATGTATGTAATTTCTAGCTGCTGTCTAAATATATGCAACGTATTTATTAATGAGATTAGGTTATAACCACCGCTATGTTCCAACAGATGGCGCGCGTGTATTTATATTTTTAAAATATTCACTTATTTTTATTTTTGTTTTTTCGATACACATTTTTTTTGTTTGTAAGCTCGAATGCTCGAATGTTTGTACGGACATTTGAACAACAAACGGGCTTCAAACACAAACGATCAATTCGAACTGTTCGATACCCGGGTATCTAGAGCTCTACTTTGTATTTATATTTATGTTATGCAAACAAAGCTATCGAATATGCATTGGAATATATTTTCATTTCATTTATTTATTCAGCATAAGTGCAATAAGACCTGAAGTCTTTTTTAGCACAAGCAGTAATTAACATTTACAATAATCGTAAAAATAAATAAATAAGTGAGCAAATTGATAATTAATTAATTAATACATTCCAATATTTAGTCAGTATAGCTTAATATAAATATATACATATATACATACCTATACATACCAAAAGTGATGAAAGAGTGAACAAAACAGAGCAAGAAAAAAAAAACAAATAAAAAATATAACATTATAGATGAACAATACATATGTATATAGAAACAAGTAAGGAAGCCTAAGTTCGAGTGGAATCGAACATTAGATACTCAGCTGTATGCTTTCATTGTTTGTTTGCGTTTGATGGAAACACGGTGTACTTTATATAAAGCGAGTGCTGCATAAAGTGGGCGTAGCCACGCCCATTTTCTAAATTTTTATCAGTCATCCAACTAAGCTTATGAATATTATTCTTTGTACAAAATTTCATGCCTTTATGACTTTTAGTTACAAAGATGTCACGTTACAAATTCCCAAAGGGTGTTTCAGAAATATCTTTGTTAAAAAGTAGGCGTGGTCATAAACCGATTTCAATAAATTTTTGTCAATTAACACAAGTTATAAAAGTGTATAAGCCAAGTTTCGTCATAATATCTCAATTATTTGTCGAGTTATGGGCTCCGAAATCTCGTTGATTCCTTTGTCTGAAAAGAGGCGGTGCCACGCCCATTTTCCGAAATTTTTCTATTTTTTGTTTCCGATCTATTGTAGAACTCATGCCACAAAATTTCAATGAATTATCTTTATATTTGACAAAGATATCGCTTAAAATGTTTTTATTAGGCCACTTTATGATACCCATATATAAAAGTGGGCGTGGTCGTCAACCGATTTCGCTAAAATTTTGAACATGTATTACTACAAGTAGTGAAAGTGTATAGACCAAGTTTCGTCATAATATATCGATTATTTGTCGAGTTATGGGCTCAGAAATCTCGTATATTCCTGCTTCTAAAAGGAGGCGGTGTCACGCCCATTTTCCAAAATTTTTGTATTTTTTGTTTTTTGTCCATAGTTGGACACCTTCCATAAAATTTCAATGATATATCTTTATATTTGACAGAGATATCGCTTAAAATGTTTTTATTAGGTCACTTTATAATACCCATATATAAAAGTGGGCGTGGTCGTCAACCGATGTTGGCAATTTTTCGTCCAAACATTTGCCTAAGTAAGTACATTACGCCTACCAAATTTCATCGATATATCTTCAACCGTTTCTGAGTTATGACTCATAAAACTTTTAATGTTTGCCCCTTAATAAGTGGGCGTGGCACCGCCCATTTTCCAAAATTTCACCATATTTCTTCATAAGGGCCTGAGCTCAATACGTGTGTGAAATTTTATCACTCTAGCTCTATTAGTGACTGAGATAAAAAATTTGCGATTTTTACTATATAGGGGAGATGGGCGTGGTCTTGGTCCGATTTCGCCCATTTTCAATACCATCCGTTCCTGTCTTGATACCAACTTACATTTCAAATTTCATCAAAATATCTCAATTTTTGCGCGAGTTATCGTGCGCACAGACGGACAGACGGACGGACATGGCTCAATCGATTTCTCTTTTCACCCTGATCATTTCGATATATATAAGTCTATATCTATCTCGATTATTTCATTCTGTTACAATCCACCGTTAGGAAATCAAAACTATAATACTCTGTGTACTAGTACAACTGAGTATAAAAAGAAAAGAAAAGGGATAATTTTCTTAAGTAGTTATAGATAGCACATCTACGGATTGCACAAACATACATACATATATAATATAATATTTACGTTACTAGTTACAAAAGTACGAAATCAAAACGGTCTTAATGTTGCTCTTGTTTATGCTGCTACGAACACCCACAGGAATAGAGTTCCATATACGAATAGCGTTGATGAAAAATAGTCTAGCAGATGGGAGAAAGTTATAATGCGGAACTATAAGGCCATGTACACGAGCGGATTTGGCAAAACTTAGCTTCTCATAGAGGTAACTGGGTGTTTTCTCATTTATGAGGTGGAAAAGAAAAATGCAGTTTCTTATCTTCAAATATTCAGGAAGTTCACACCCTAATAGATTAGCCCTCCAGGCGGATATGTGTTCAAATCTTGATAGCCCGTACACATAACGCGTGACGTGATTAAATGCTACATCCAACTTATGAGCCGACTGAGAATCTAGCTTGCTATACACTAACTCCGCATAGCATATTATCGGCATTATAAGTTGGATAGCGAGCTTCCGTCTTATGGCGATCGGCATAAATTGGGCAGATATTCGAAGGCTTCTCAGAGTAAGGTATACTTTTCCAACTGTTGCATTGATGTGATCAGTGCAGGTGAGGTCGGAGTTAACAACGAATCCCAAATTAGTTACCTTTGATACCATTTTGAGAGCATGCTCACCAATATACAAGGAAGGAACATCTGTGGACTTAGGATGTTTTTTACAAATAGGTAACACATAACACTTATTGACATTCAGACTAAGGCCATTTTGTTCAGCCCAGAGCTTAACGGAAGATAAATCCTTATTAAACTTAGAGCACAGGTTCATTGCCTGATCAATAGGATTGGACATATATAATTGGATATCATCCGCGTATGCATGAATTCGAGCATGCTCACAGACAGAGAAAACATCATTTACAAATAGACTGAATAACAACGGCCCAAGAATAGAGCCTTGGGGAACACCAGAACATATTGGACGTAGCGAAGAGAGGTTTAAATCAATCTTAACACGCTGGGACCTGCCTGTCAGATAGCTCCTCATCAATTGTACAGCGGACGAAGAGAAACCGAAGTTATCACGCAATTTTAGGCAAATTAACTCATGGTTAACCGAGTCGAAGGCTTTAGAAAAATCTAGTAAGCAGAGCAATGTTAGATCTTTCTTGTCAAAAGCAATTCTAATGTCGTCTAATATTTTTATCATAGCTGTTGAACAGCTATGTTTGACTCTAAATCCAGATTGAAACTGAGACAATAAATTGTAAGCATTAACATGACGATAGATTTGCTCAGACATTAGCGACTCAGCAACCTTCGATAAAGCAGGCAGAATACTGATAGGCCGGAAGTCAGAAGGACTGGCAGCAGATTTATTTTTGGCAACAGGAAGTACTGTGGCAACTTTCCACTCATCTGGGAAATAGGAGGTTGTAAAACTATGGTTAATTATGTGTGTAAGCGTGGGTAAGATAAGTGGCAATATTATTTTTATAAATTTTATTGGTATCCCATCTTCGCCAATTGCGTTGGATTGAATTTTATACACGGTTTTTTCAACATCAAGTTCAGACACTGCACTAAACTCTAACATCTGACCAGGGGGCATCATATAGGAACTAGGATTGGACATAGACGGGCGAGAACAAGAAGAAGGTATACCATTTACAAATGCATCATTCATAGTGTCAGGGCTAAGTGTACAAGCAGTCTTATCACTAACATGAACACGCAAGGACTTTAGATTACGCCACAGAACATTGTTAGGCAGGGAGGGGCATAGTTTTTTTTTTGAAAAATAAGTTCGTTTTTGACGCCGTACAATAAAAGTGGCTTCATTACGTGCTGCTTTAAATGCATTCCATCTCATTTCCGTTCGGTCCCTTTTCCAAGCGGAGTATGCTTTGCAACGCTTTTTAATAGCCGCCCGAACTATGCTATTAAACCACGGACAAGTTGAACCTCTATTCAACACAGTTTTAGCAGGAACATGAACGGTGAAAGCTTGCAAAACCACTCTATTAAGAAAAGAGAGCTTTTCATTCACTGAGCTGAGACCCCAACAAGTAGACCAGTTAATTCTAATTAATTCATTAAAGAGGCTATCGACATTTAAACTTCGATAGTCTGCAAAGGTGTACACATCGGTGGGATCATTATTTCGGTCAAGTTTGATATCAAATGCACAAAAAATTAAATCGTGGTCAGATATAAAAGATACTTGGTCAAATTTCAATACAATAGCAGGGTCAAATACAATAAAATAGTCAAGGAGGCTTGGACAACAATTATTACCATACCTTGTGGGTACAGAGACGTTAACAAAAGACATACCAACACCATATACACTATCAGCAAGACTAGAACTGTGACAATCCATATGTAACAAATTAATATTAAAATCACCACAGACAATAATATTATCGTAGTCAGTTGAAACAGATGACACATAACGGAAGAAGTCACATTGACTACAATTTTTATTCGGATTGTAAACGCAGCATATAAGGGTTCTGGACAGAGGAGTAGACAACTCAACAGACATATATTCAACATTACTTCCAGCTGACTGAACTACCAACTTAGCTTTTAAATTACTTTTATAGTAGACAGCAACTCCGACTCCTTTTCTCCCTACCCTATCATTTCTAAGTAATTTGTAGTTTTTGATATCCAAATGTGCATCCCTAATATCAGGCCTGAACCAAGTTTCAGACACACATATAATGTCCACAGCTGAATATTCAAAGGTTTTCCTTACCATGTCCATTTTCTCATCATTGAGGCTACGCGCGTTAAAGTGAACAACCTTCAAACCCTTTTGGCCACTACAAAAGATATTTATCATCGCAGGACTACAGTCATCAACGCCATATCTGCTATTGGGTATAACCATTACTCAGAGCAGCGCGATAAACAAAAGCAACATTAAATCCAGAGATACAAACGCAGGTAAGGGAACGCGACAAAAAAACAAACAGATGTGCTATCTTTACATTAATAAACATAATAAGAGAATTACCTAACAAAACTAAGAAGAACATACATACATACGCAGAGATAAATGCATTAAGTACAAGTGCTGAGAGTACCTCAGCGAAATCGCAGCATTTCATCATTGTTGCATATTTTAACTGCAGGAGAGCCCCTCTCTTTTCGTACATGCACAACGCCATTGATCGTGAACGCTGACTGCAGCTTACCCGCACGCCTCAGTTCAATCGCCTCATGCAATAGCTTGCGTGTTTCGTTTGTGACGCTTTCGTAGATGCTGAAGTTTCCGTCCAGCCCCACCACACCAAGCGAAACGGTCGATTTTGTGCGTTTACGATACTCAGCGAATGCACGGAGAGTACAGTATCAGTCATGCGGGGAGTAGAACTTTATTATTATAGTGTTACTGGGGTGGCCCGTAGGTGACTTAGTTCGAAATATATCTTTAATTTTAGGGACCATATATTCAATTGATAGGCAAATCTGGTTGAATATTCCCTTTAAATTTTCACCCTCTTGGTAAGGCAAACCAAATGCAACGACATCAGCTGCATACTCTGATGTGCGTTTCTCAGACACCATACCCCCAATGGATTTTCGCAATTCAGCGATCTCACCCTCATATCTGCTAGATGCGGCCTCCAGCTCAGCAACCCTTTCTGCTGACTTATTAATTTTTTGCAATAGCAGAGCAACCTCATCGTCAATTCGCTTACTCAACTTTTCATCCAACTCAGTCAGCTTTGCAGAGAGGTTGGCAAAGAGTGTATTCAGCTGTTGGGAAAATTTCTCTTCAAGCTCTCTTATCGCTGCCAAAACTGTGGGAAGAGCAGCGCTATCATCAAGCTTGGTGGTTTTGGTGTACGGCAATTCTCTGCTTGCGCGTCGTTTAAGAGAGGTTTGAGAAGCACTTGCAGGCATTTTTAATGTTTGTTTTATTGATTTTTATTTTTTGTTTTCGCAAAAATATGAGATTACAAGCGCGGACACCACTCGAATATTACAGATCTGCAGGCACGTTATGTTTAAGCAAATATCACAAGCGTTTAAAACTATAAACTGAGCGTTTTACAGCGTATATAAAATAAATAAACAGAGCGCTTGGAAAACACGTCCGACCAGTTTATTAATATATGTATATTTTATATGTATACATTTTTAATTAATAAAATTAAGATTAATATTAATAAATAAATAATTAATTAATATTGAAAAGTGGATTGTTTTTAGAAAGCTTAAAAAACATCTTTAATACGAGATTTATGAACTTTGGCTACTATTACTGAATTTATTAATTAATTTTCAGCGCCCTCCTCTAAATTTTTCAAAATATATAAATAAATAATTAATTAATTATTAGTGTGACAAAATTAAATATCTTTGCCTCCGAGCGTTTATTTTAAAACTTTCGTCAATGTTTTTAGTACGTATAAATGTGAAAGTGTATTATCAAAATTAAAAATTGTAAAATCAAAACAAAGAAACCGGATCTCAGACAAACACCTCGGGTCAGTTTTGCAACTATCAACCACAAATGTTGAAATAGACATAGATAACATTATCGAAAATATGAAAGAATCAAATTAGTATACATATGTATATACATACATATATTCCTCATTTCATTATTTTCATTGCTGGTTTGGACCTGTTCGAATTAAAATAAAAAAATTGTGTTTGTATTTCTATAGAAACGTTTCGGGAGTATATAAATTTTATTTTCCTATGCTCGCCTATGCTCGCCTATATACACAAATTTCTTATGAAAGTGTATAGGCGAGTAAAATCCTATAGTTACGAGCATTACAAAAACAAAATGTGTATGCGAGCATAGGGCTTGGACAACTATGGTGTAAATACATACATACGTGTTTTGTTTAATTTGTTTTTTTGAATAAAATATATTATTTATATGCAACATACACAAAAAATTTGTGTGTAATGTAGTTAATATACATATATGTACATATGTACGTGTTATCCAATGTTAAAAAATAAGATGCATTTGTGTGTTCGTGTGTGTGCAAGAAGAGAGACAAAAGTTAAAACGTTTTTATTAATAACATTTTATTTAAATCAAAGAAAAAATTAGTTCAGCATCATATTCGGGTTCGCGAGATTGAAACGCGTCGATTGATACCCCGTTTTTTTTTTTTTTTTAAATTGGCTAATTTTAGCCGTTGCCAATCAAACTATATCGAATGCTCATTCGAACAAAAGGAAGTGAGTCTTTTGACAGTTAAAGTGACCGTTTTCGTCACTTTGCGTTTTTAAAATACCAAAAACGCAACATACTTACCAAAAAACGTAACACATTCACTTCGAGTCACTTACAGTCACTTTCAGTCACCTAAAGAGATACAAAATACGAACACGACAATAAGTGACTCTGGGTGACTCGCTGCGTCGCGTTGCGTTTTGTAAAATAAGGGCGTCAATGCTAAAAATCCTCCATTTATGTTATTTTTTATTTCCATTGTAATTTCTATTGTAACAGAACGATTTTTTTTAATTTGAATATTGATGTATGTAAATAAAAATATGTACGTACATTTACGTGTTACGTCTTCAAATAATTATATAAATAAGATTTTTCTTAAAATAAGTTGCGGCAAGTTAAATATATAAAAGAGCATATTTTTGTAGTCTCAATTTGGCTCGCCGTGCTACAAAATAGCACTATATATCTAATATTATCATAAAAAATCAAATAGTTTTGAAATGTTGTATAAAGGATACTATTATAAGATTTTCCGACTTTAATAATTGCATAAATCTATTTTATTTTTTATGAATAACTCATTATTTTATTTTCTTTGAAAAACTTTTTTTTTAATAAGGGTATACATCTAAAGCCGCTGTGGTGCAGTTGGTAGAGTGCTCACCTGCTATGCCAGAGGTCTCGGGTTCAAACCACGGTCCGAGCCAAACAAATTTTTCTAATTAGTAAAAATCCAATTATTGGGTTTTTTAAGAGCAGCGGTCACCTCTCGGCAGTGGGCGGCATACCCTCCGAGAGTATTTCTGGCATGAAAAAGCCTCTCACAACAAATGCATTCGCCGTTCGGAGCCGGCATAAAACTGTAGGTCCACCCAATTAGTAGGAAAAACAAAAAGGAGCACACCTCGAATTGGGAGAGAAGCTCGGCCATAAAACTCGTCAGAGTTATAATAGCGCCATTGTATTATTATTATATACATCTAAAGCAATGATGCCCAAACATTTCTTACGGGCGAGCAATGTCATAATTTAAAGAAAACATTTTTTTTCTATATGTTTGTTTTTGTAGTTTTCTGCAACTTCATTGACATATCGATAACCCAGGAAAAAGAATTAGGACACAAACCAGACTGATAATCGAAATTAACTAAAAATCCAACTTTGTATTTATATTTATGTTATGCTAACAAAGCTATCGAATATGCATTTGAATATATGTATACATTTTTAATTAATAAAATTAATATTAATATTTACAAATAAATAATTAATTAATATTGAAAAGTGGATTGTTTTTAGAAAGCTTAAAAAACATTTTTAATACGAGATTTGTGAACTTTGGCTACTATTACTGAATTTATTAATTAATTTTCAATGCCCTGCTCTAAGTTTTTCAAAATATACAAATAAATAATTAATTAATTATTAGTGTGACAAAATTAAATATCTTTGCCTCCGAGCGTTAATTTAAAACTTGTTGAAATAGACATAGATAACATTATCGAAAATATGAACGAATCAAATTAGTATACATATGTTCGACATTTCATTCTTTTCATTGCTGGGTTGGATCTGTTCGAATCAAAATAAAAATTTTTTTTGTATTTCCATAGAAGCGTTTCGGGAGTATACAAATTTTATTTTCCTATGCTCGCCTATATACACAAATTTCTTATGAAAGTGTATAGTCCAGTAAAATCCTATACTTACGAGCATTACAAAAACAAAATGTGTATGCGAGCATAGGGCTTGGGCATCTGAAGAAGTCTAAGAAATTTAGGTTTTACATGCACTTTGGCTGTGTGCCAATCGGTAGAAAAAATGAAATTTTGACATACAAATAACACAAATATTTAAAAACAAAATAACATCAGATCATTACATGAATACTTCTGTTTCCATCAATATTGTCATCAACAATTATATTCATTTTACGTTTTAAAAATGTATCGTTGTCCGTTTTCGCCCAAAAGTTTATCTTTGTAACTGTCAAAATTTTCTATTCCGTTTGGCACAGCAAAATTGTGTTTTTTTTCTCAACATGGTAAAACTTTCTACCTCATTTTCCCATAGAGGAAAATGTTACCGATTGGCACACGACCTTTATGTTTATTTTATTGAGTTTTTTTATTTATTAATCAAGTTGACAGCTGACAAGAGTTTAAACCAGGGATTACAAATAATCGTTATTTTTAAAATTTTGAATAAAAAAATCATACTGAAAGAGAAATGATAAACACAAAAGAAGTACGCAAATGTAATCACCGTAACGCAGACTAACTCAAGGTGCATTAACTTTTCTTTTTTCGATTTTTATAAAAAACTAGCTGTACCCGGCCAAGCTTTGCTTTGTCCCACTTCCTATTATAGGTACTTGAAGCGAAAAACGGATCACTTTAAAATATGTTGGAAGTATCTAGAAACCGAAATTACCTCGGGCTGCAGAGCTCAGCACAATTCAGATAAGTTTAAAAAAAGTGAAGGAAAAAATTTATATTTTCATAAATTGGCCCTCTTCATGTTCTTATCCCATTTTTCTTCGTATTAGTCTCCAACTGCCTTTCCCTCTACTTTTCTCTTTCTCTTTCCCTTCCATTTATCTTTCCTTTCATTTCCGTTTCCTTTCCCATCACATTTCCTCCTCCCTTTCTCTACCGCTCTCTCTTACCTCTCCTTATCTGTCTTTCTTCTTTTTATTCCCCCCTCTTATTCCTTCTCTAATTCCCTGTCTTACTGTCTCTCTCCCCATCCTCTTCATTCCATTTTTATTATATTCTCCCTCTCCTTTTCCGTCCCTTTGCCTTTCCTAGTCTCATTACTCTTCCCCTTTCCCTAGGGAACTGGGTTAGCATGACATACCCTACATTCCACTTCTCATTTGATACCATCATTGCTTAAAAACATTCCGTGGCGTCCGAATCGTCTCTTTTACCCATAATTGGGTATCGGGACTAAGAATCACTATGAAAATATCTCTATATAGCAGACCCGGTCAACACTTTCATTTTATATCAGTATTGCTCAGAAGCATCCCGGGCTCATCCGCGTCCACTTATTGACCCACATCTGGGAACTTGACCTAGGAACCATAATGGGTACGGTATCTGGAGACTTGACCAAGAAATCGTAATGGGTACGGCCCTACATGAGAGTCTGCTCAACACCTTTCATTTGGTACCAATATCCCTAAGATATATCCCGATTTTATCCGGGTCCACATATTGACCCATACCTTGGGATCCCACCTAGGAATCGTCATGCGCCGTGATTAAATAACAATATCGCTGAGAAATTATCTGGGGCCATCCGGATGCACATTTTGACCCACATCTGGGGACCTGAGCTAGGAATCATAATGAGTTCATCTCTATGTAAAAGCCCTGCCTTTCAGTTGACACCAAAATCGTTCAGAAATTTTCCGGGGCCATCCCGGTCCACGTTTTGACCCACATTTAGGGACCAGACCTAGGAATCATAATCAGTTCATCTCTGTGTAAAGGCCTTGCGCAGCACTTTTCATTTGGTACGAACATCCCTGAGAAATATCCCGGTGTTGTCCGGGTCCGCGTGTTGACCCACACCTTGGGACCGGACCTAGGGATCGTAATGAGTTCATTTCTATGTAAAATCCCTGCTCAAAACCCTTCATTAGATACCAATAACACTGAGAAATTTTCCGGGGTCATCCGGGTCCACGTTTTGACCCATATTTGGGGACTTGTCCTAAGCATCACAAATAAAATTGTTCTATGTTGAAGTCCTCATCAAGACCTTTCATTTGATACCAATATCGCTCAAAAACATCCGAGGGTCATCCGGGTCCACTTTGTGACCTATATCTGGAGACCCGAGCTAGGCATCACAATTATAATAGTTCTGTGCTGAAGTCCTCATCAAGACTTTTCATTTGATACCAATATCGCTCAGAAACATTCGAGGGTCATCCGGGTCCACGTTTGACCCATATTTGGAGACCCGATCTAGGAAACACAATGAGTACTATTCTGTGTAAATTCTCTGCTCAACACCTTTCATTTGATTCCAATATCGCTCAGAAACATTCGAGGGTCATCCGGGTCCACGTTTTGACCCATATCTGGAGACCCGACCTAGGAATCACAATGAGTACTATTCTATGTAAATTCTCTGCTCAACAACTTTCATTTGATACCAATATCGCTCAGAAACATTCGAGGGTCATCGGGGTCCACGTTTTGACCCATATCTGGAGACCCGACCTAGGAATCACAATGAGTACTATTCTGTGTAAATTCTCTGCTCAACACCTTTCATTTGACACCAATATCGCTCAGAAACATTCGAGGGTCATCCGGGTCCACGTTTTGATCCATATTTGGAGACCCGACCTGGGAATCACAATGCGTGCTATTCTATGTAAATTCTTTGCTCAATACCTTTCATTTGATACCAATATCGCTCAGAAACATTCGAGGGTCATCCGGGTCCACGTTTTGACCCATATCTGGAGACCCGACCTAGGAATCACAATGAGTACTATTCTGTGTAAATTCTCTGCTCAACACCTTTCATTTGACAATATCGCTCAGAAACATTCGAGGGTCATCCGGGTCCACGTTTTGATCCATATTTGGAGACCCGACCTGGGAATCACAATGCGTGCTATTCTATGTAAATTCTCTGCTCAATACCTTTCATTTGATACCAATATCGCTCAGAAACATTCGAGGGTCATCCGGGTCCACGTTTTGACCCATATCTGGAGACCCGACCTAGGAATCACAATGAGTACTACTCTATGTAAATTATCAGATCAATACCTTTCATTTGATACCAATATCGTCCAAACATATTCAGGGTAAATCCGGATCCACGTTTTGACCTTTTGACCTATATCTCGGGAACCGACTTCCGGATTTGAAAAAAATATGTATATAAACCATCTAGGGCAAGGTACTAAGCTGGTGTGTAAATTTGGTCAAAATCCCTCAACGCGTTTGGGCGAAAGCCGGCGACAAAAAATGGGCTTGATTTTTATATATATATAGATTTGATTTTTTATCATTATTTTCTGAGTTTTATTTTCTGCTCAGAAAATAAAAGTTATTTTTATACTCAGCTGTACAAGTACACAGAGTATTATAGTTTTAATCACATAACGGTGGATTGTAACAGAATGAAATAATCGAGATAGATATATGTAGACTTATATATATCAAAATGATCTGGGTGAAAAGAGAAATCGTTTGAGCCATGTCCGTCCGTCCGTCCGGCTGTAAACACTTTAACTCGCGCAAAAATTGAGATATTTTGATGAAATTTGAAACGCAAGTTGGTATCGACACTGGGACGGTTGTTATTGAAAATGGGCGAAATCGGACCAAGACCACGCCCACTTTTCCTATATAGAAAAAATCGGAAATTTGGTATCTCAGCCACTACTATAGCTGGAGTGATGAAATTTGACCCACGTGTTGAGCTCAGGCCCCTAAGAAAAAATTTGATGAAATTTTGGAAAATGGGCGGTGCCACGCCCACTTATTAAGGGTCAAACATTGAAAGATTTATATGTCATAACTCAGAAACCGTTCAAGATATATCAATGAAAATTGGTACGCGTGATTTACTTACATAGGCAAACGCAATATAAAGATATATCACTGCAATTTTGTCGCAGGAGTCCACCTGTGGACATAAAACGAAAAACAAAAAAACTTTTGGAAAATGGGCGTGGCACCGCCTCTTTTTAGAAGCAGGAATATACGAGATTTCTGAGCCCATAACTCGACAAATAACTGAGATATTATGACGAAACTTGGTTTATATACTTTTATTATTGGTGGTAATACATGCTGAAAATTTTAGCGGAATCGGTTGACGACCACGCCCACTTTTATATATCGGTATTATAAAGTGGCCTAATAAAAACATTTTAAGCGATATCTTTGTCAAATATAAAGGTAATTCATTGAATTTTGTGGCACCGCCTCTTTTTAGACAAAGGAATATACGTGATTTCTTAGCCTCTAACTCGACAAATAATTGAGATATTATGACGAAACTTGGTTTATACACTTTTATAACTTGAGTTAATAGACACGCAACAATTGAAATCGGTTTATGACCACGCCTACTTTTCAACAAAGATATTTCTGCAACACCCTTTGGGAATTTGTAACGTGACATCTTTGTAACTAGAGTCATAAAGGAATGAAATTTTGCACAAAGAATAATATTCATATGCTTACTTGGATGACTCGCTTTATATAAAATACACCGTGATTCTATCAGACGCAAACAAACAATGAAAGCATACAGCTGAGTATCTAATGTTCGATTCCACTTTCCACTCGAACTTAGGCTTCCTTAATTGTTTTAGTTTTATTTTTCGGTCAGAAAATAAAAGTTATTTTTCTAGTTTTATTTTTGGCTTAGAAAATAAAAGTTATTTTTTGATTTTTATTTTACGATCACAAAATAAAAGTTATTTTTTGAGTTTTATTTTTCCCTAAGAAATTAAAAGTTATTTTTTGAGTTCTATTTTTCGATCAGAAAATAAGTTATTTTTTGAGTTTTATTTTTTGATCAGAAAATAAAAGTTATTTTTTAAGTTTTATTTTTCGATAAGAAAATAAAAGTTATTTTCTGAGTTTTATTTTTCCTTCAGAAAATAAGTTATTTTTTGAGTTTTATTTTTCAATCAGAAAATAAAAGTTATATTTTGAGTTTTATTTTTTTGCTCAGAGAATAAAAGTTTACAGTTTAATTTTGGCTGCAATTGTAGATTTCGCCAAATTTTTGGATATAACTCATAACCGTTACAGTCCCTGGTTTACACAATTATTTATCAAGGTGCGTTCATGTAAGAATACGGATAAACTGATAAACTTTACCAATTTATTACTTTACCACTTAAGATGAAGACCAGTAATATATTTAAAATGTTAAAATATACTCCTTATGTCGGCTGATTGTTGTCTTCATATGTTTTGTTGACTTGCATATGTATGTGAAAGCACTATATCATTTAAAATACCCAATATTTTCTTCAAATGTACCCTCAGACAAAAACTTTTGATTGGACAACCCTGTCCTAAATTTTGACTTAAAGCAAGACGTCGAATAATCCATATTATATTCAAAAATGAGAAAGTCAAAGTGAAATGGAACTACCTGGTTTTCTTGTATCATGGATATATATGTATTGAAATTTTGTAGCATGAGTACATAAAACAAAAAAAAAACAAAAATGTAGGAAAATGGGTTGTGCCAGGGCCACTTATTAAGAGGCAAGCATTGAAAGTTTTATAAGTCATAACTCAGAAACCGTAGCAGATATCGACCCCTTTGTGCGACTTTATCGTAAGGGACAAAAGCAAATTTTACAGGAAGCAATTTTTTTACTACTTTTTATTGGTATACATATTGAAATGAAATTGCACACGCAGTGTCGAAACTCGACAGTTTTTCTAGATGTTTTCTTATGACTAAAGTGCAACTATAGTTTTTGTATAATTGTTTGTTGCTACTGTCACTGCTACTATTATGTTGTTGGTGTTCCAAATTCTCCTACCTACTTCTCTATTTCTATTTCTGCTCTTTTCTTTCCTCAATTTCTTTCCTACTTATTCTTTCTTAACCTACTTATTCCTTGACTTTATGTTTTTGTTGTAGTGCTTTTGCTACCTTTTTACGTTTCTACTTCTTTGAAACTACACACCACATCCAGCCAAACATGTTCACAGTTGCATGATAAGTTTGGTGAAAACACGCAAAGTCAGGTATGCTTGCGCATTGAGACAGCTCTGTTGTGTGCAAAAGCATGCAACAACAACCACACGGCAATTTTCCAACGAGGATTGTGGACGCATTTTTCAACCAATTTTCATGAAAATTGGCGCAGTTCTATTTGAGAGCAATATCTTTCTAATGATGTGCTTAGTTTTAAAATCGGTTCAGTAGTTTCGACGGAGAAGATGGAACAAATTTTATGTTAGCGTATTAATAAAATAGACTAGAGTGTTGCCTACTGTCGAAACTCGACAGTTGTTCTAGATGTTTTCTTATGACTAAAGTGCAACTATAATTTTTGTATAATTGTTTGTTGCTACTGTCACTGCTACTATTATGTTGTTGGTGTTCCGAATTCTCCTACCTACTTCTTAGTTTTAAATTCGGTTCAGTAGTTTCGACGGAGAAGATGGAACAAAATTTATGTTAGCGTATTAATAATATCTTTCTAATGGTGTGGTTAGTTTTAAAATCGGCTCAGTAGTTTCGACGGAGAAGATGGAACAAAATTTATGTTAGCGTATTAATAATATAGATACTGAACCTGACATTTTTTTTCTTGAGAAAATCTGAAGATTGCGAAAAAATAATAATTTTGTCCCTTACGACCATTTCGCTCTCAATGATTTATTAGTGTTTTTTGGAATAAATGTCCCTTACGATAATATTAAAAAGAAGAATGCATGTATTTAGATTATTAAATGCAGCCTATAAGTTCCGGAACCATCTAACCGATTTCGTTTTTGTTATTTGTTTGCCTAGGTTAACATAGATAATACTTTTTCTTCTGGGAAGTGTACCATCGATCGATGGAATCGAAATAATCGTATTTATGGTACGATTTGCTTAAAGTTCGAACGTTACATGCGTAACGCTTGGTTAATATGTATATATAGACTCTATATTATAGAGGATATTTTTTCCGGAAAGTGGACTAGGGACGGATCTGTTGGAAAGATTAATTTTTATAATACGGTTTGCTAGAAATAGTAAATAGGTAGCTTAAAGAGATGGAACGGGTGTAGGAGAGGAAAGGGGAGAAGGAGGAATTGTGCGGAGAGGGAGGAATGGGGGGAGAGGGAGGTGGCCGAGCTTAGTTTGGCGTGATTCATCTTTGTCTTAGAAAGTTTCCTAAATCACCATATAGAAATATGCGAATATCTAATCAAAGGGCGTCAGAATGAATACTTTTCCGGCAATCCAGCAATCCGTTTAACTGACACCAGAGTGGAATTACCAACATGTACATATTTGAATGACGAGAGACACATTCAGTACTTCAACTTTGCCGTAACATATATATATATATATAAAATTAAAGTATGCTGTCAGTTAAACGGAGCCGCATTGCCGGAAAAGTATTCATTCTGACGGGCCCATAAATAATGTGGCGTTTTACTTATGTACAAAACTCCATTCAACTCGGTCAAACCGTTTTGAGATAGTAGCCGATATACAAAGAAATTAATAAATTGGGATTAGGTGTCAACCCCATTGAGAAATATTTTAGTTGAAATACGGCGCAAAATACCTTTAATTTTATACATGCTCATTTTTTAGTTCCAAAGAAGTGGTAGCATTGTAAAACTATCCTCAGTAGAGATGAGCGAAACTGCGATTTTTCGATATCTGTGATTTCAGTGATTGCTATTTTAAAATCACTGAGATTTTAAACTGCTATTGCGATTGCATGGACTGTTATAAAATCCTCAGTTACCGGTAGAGATTCATTTTGCGTTTTCTGAGCGACATAACCTGTCAACATTTTATGTGGAATGATAGCAACAACAACGTATTCCGCAGTAATTTCGCTGTTGTCAACAGTTTTCAAAGACAATTTTAAATTAAATAATTTTTTTTCTTATATTTCTATATATGTATGTACGTATGTGGTCTGCTCAGAAGTGTAAACAAAAGGAAATTTATATTGCTTTTGCGATTCAAATAGGTGAACTGCTTACTTGCTACATCGATAGCAGTTCCAATAAGTAGTGAACTGCGATTTTGAAAAAGTGATCTACAGTTTTATGCCGGCGAACGGCGAATGCATTTTTTGTGAGAAGCTTTTTCATGGCAGAAATACACTCGGAGGGTATGCCGCCCACTGCCGAGAGGTGACCGCTGCTCTTAAAAAAACCAAATAATTGGATTTTTACTAAAACAAAAATTTTTTTGGCGTTTTGCTCGGACTGAGGTTTGAACCCGAGACGTCTGGCATAGGAGGCGAACACTCTACCCACTGCACCACAGCGACCATATGTACATTAGGTGCGTTTTTAGATCCTCCTCCGGCACCGGAATATGAAAATAGGGTTTTTTAGAGTAAGTGAACTGAAAAAAAAATTTTCACTTTTGCAAAAATTTAATGGATCTACACCCAAAACCGCGAGAATTTCAAGGTAGGCCTAGATTTATGTATGAAAAAGTTATGTATGATTTTACAAAAGAAAACAAATTTATATCTACCCGCACGTAAAATTAACCGCTAAAGCGAATGGCGTTTTCAGTTTTTTGGGTACACTCTCCAGGGGAGGTAATATCGCGGACTAAAGTCATCATTTTCTTTTTTTCTCACGAATTTTCAACTTCTTGCATTATATTCTTCTCGGACATTCTTTTTAAATTTTATCACACGGTAGGCTACGTTATTTAATGATCTTTCCAGAAATGTGTTGCTATTAAAAATCTAATAATATTTGGATGAGTTCATCAAGTTTGAGTGAAGTAAAGTCGGGTATAAAAGCGTAATATACCTTAAAATTTCTTAAATTTTTTAACAATTTTGCTCTTGAAGGCGTTTCTTTCGGTTATTAGTGATAGTTTTATATGGATGGATAACTCCAAAAATGCAAAAAAAAATTGAAAGAGCAATACCGTGGATAACGGACAAAAAGTGGAGCCGGATGGCGCCAAACATTTGTGGGAAATATGGGTATTAAATGCATAGGTTCCGCCCATACAAATTGACCCACCCTAATGTACATATACATATATGTATACTCTTACATCTGCATACACAAACTTCATTTGTGCATAACACAATATGTCAGCAACATATCACTTGTCATCGACATTTTATCCAACTGTTTGCTGTCTATTTATAAAATAAATGAAATATCGATTTTTTTTTAAATAGTCATATAATTTTTACATTCCTGAGTTATATAATATGCAATTTTGCAGCGCTTTTATAATACGTTACTCCGAAAGATTATTTCGAACTGTGCTTTAAAATTATTTGTTGTTTGAATGTTATTAATTAATAATTCATCCTGTATTCATTATTATGCGAACATTAAACTCATTTACAAAACACCATCAAGTTTTATATTCACCTTTTCTGTTATACAAATACAAAAAAACAGTTATTTCAAATTTCTAATTGTTTACATTGCCGTTCTTCTCAACTCGTATTTAAAGTTTTTCCACCGATTTTACTTTGTTCGGTTTGCTTCTTTGGCGCCACTTGTTGAGCGAATGTTTTACGGCTTCGTAGATAAGGCGCCTTTATATAAAATTCCGGCCGAGTGAGCACAATTTGTACATATGTATGTATGTACAGATCGTATCCTAAATCATAAAGTGACACAACTCCAAATTCAGGAATTTTCAGGAGAGTCTAACTGTGTAACCTAAATCAAACGCAAGTCGTCAATTTAACGCACGCACGCAAATTTTTCATATGCGTTGAACCGAAATTGACTTGCGTGCGTGTTCAGATAAAGAAATAGAAAAATACAGAAAATCAGAGAAAATCTTGTTAATTTGTGGAATATGTACCTAACAGACACGATATCAAAAGCAAGTGTCAATTTTTTTGCAAACAATCACCCACAATGCTTAATTTCAACTGTCACGTAAAACAAAAATTGGGCGTCGAATTTGCTTTTTACGCACGCCGTTCAATTTCGGTTACTCCCATACAAGTTGTATGGGCATGAGAAATTTTTGACAGTAAATTGACGGCGTGCGTTTGATTTAGGTTACACAGTAAAACTTTTGTTTTTTACAAGCAATGATATGTATCGCAAAAGGTCACGTATAATGGTTATTTTTCAGTCAAAAGAGACATTGATGGGCAAGATTTTTCGGCACTCGGTAAATATATATTCTATGTACCGGTTTATGAAAGAACCTCGATTTCCAAAAATTTTGAGTTGTGTCACTTTATGAATTA
Source organism: Urophora cardui (assembly GCA_960531455.1). Classification (NCBI taxonomy): domain Eukaryota; kingdom Metazoa; phylum Arthropoda; class Insecta; order Diptera; family Tephritidae; genus Urophora; species Urophora cardui. The sequence goes on from OY482674.1 coordinate 59,126,749, forward strand.
GGGTGCGATATGTACATATGTATTTTTTTTTCTAACGCTATCAACATTTATTACGTGTATAGGTACAAACATAACATCTGTTGATGCTATGCACTTGTCATGTTCGTCTTCAACGTCAAAATAGGAGTGTATTGCATTGGTCGTTGTTTTTGAGTCCTTTCTTAAACACGAATACACACACATATACGCAAACAGGTGGCTGGGCGAGTTGACGCCAGTGATGTCATTTTCACTTCGATCGAAGTATTTCACTTCACTTTTATGCCCGTCACTTCGACACTTCCTCTTTCCCCAAATCACTTCGATTTTGATCAATCATAATTAACTTACTCTTATAATTTATTCTTACAAATCGCTATCTTAGAGTGCAAATTGTGTAACTCCTTTTTTTCAAACTTTGTAGGAGAGACAAAAAACAAAAAATAAAAAAATTTTGAAACGAAAAAAAAAATTTCTGTTCATGTATCTAAATGTTTTGGACTTACACAATTTTCTTCGCTTTTTGGACTAACACAATTTGCGTATGACTGAATTAAAACGAGTAGAAATATGACAAGTATCACAGACTTGTTTAGTGTGATGCGCAATTGATTTTTTTAGCGTTCTACATAAAAATACACTTTTTCATGAAAGTGGACTTACACAGTTTGCACTCTAAGCTAGCGAAATTCTAATAAAAGTTGCATATGCAATTATGCAAGAGGTAAATGTTTATAGAATAATAAGATATGGCATCCCTCATTGAGATGAATAATCGATTTTTTAAAAGCTCCTCTTATCTTTAGGGTTTTATCGCTTTTTTTTAAAAGTTTGACACAGGGCCCCGGAGCGGAGTTCGAAGCAAAAAAAAAAAAACATTGGCAAATAATAGCTCGTGCACAATTCATTTAAAGCAAAGTGAAATTCCAGATGCTTGCTGCAATTAACACTGACAATTTCCACTTACTTTTTTGCTTTGATTTATAACACTGATTTTGTGCAAAATATTCTGGGAATCGACTTTTTTCTGCTTATTTCAAATGATATTTTTTACTCTTTATTGTTCATTTTACGTAGTTGCGCGAAATCGCTAATATAAATGTAGATAAACAAAGAATACACACACACATATGAATTAATGTATATCATTTTATTTCTTTTGAATTTTCAAAATGGAAATAATGAATATGAAATGTTTTGTTTTTTTTTTTTAGAAAAAAAAATAACCCTTAACAGCCAAAAATAGCATTCAAATGACTATTTGCTAATTTCTACCATTTTTCCGTTTCTTGATTTTCTGTTCGTTTTTCATTTTTTCTAAATGTTGTGCTAAACACACTGTAGTTCGATTCGAAAGAAAATTCCATATTCCATATAAACTATATTCTACAGTTTACGAATGAGCTTTCGAATTTAATTTCACTTTAGAATAGAACTACAGAGTGCGGGCCCAGGAATAAAAAGATCTCGTATTTATATACACGAAACAATATAAACAATTGAATATGCTGCATTCATATATACATATGTACATAATGTACGACCGCCGCGCTTCACTTCGATTTACTTCGATTTTTCAGCCGCTTCACTTCGCTTTAAAATTTGGCGATGACAACACTGGTTGACGCTTTAGTGAAAAGGAGAAAGCCATAAGCTTAGTCAGCTTGGCTGAAAAGGATTTGATTAGCTACATATATCTTTTGCAAGCGACCTGCAAAAGAACGCACAACCGCCCAGCCAGCAAGTAGGGTTGCCAGATGTACCCCTTTGGGGGGATTCTACCCCTTTTTGACTTGGTGTTCCCCTATCTACGGAAGGCTCCGTAGATACCCCTTTTTCGCTATACTCCTAATATCCTTATACATTTTATTTTTTGCTAAGTGAACATGATGAGATTGGCAAAAATATTTTGAAAAGCTTGAAAACCAGTGTCAAATATGACTAAATAAGTGAAACATAAATATTGTATACATACTTACATAAATATATATTTATGTAATTAAATGAATGTGTATATTAATTTTTGCTTCAATTTCAAAATAAGGTAAATTCATGATACAAACAAACAAGGTAGTTCCATTTCACTTTGACATTGTCATTTTTGATTATAATATGGATTTTTGACGTCTTATTTCAAGTCAAAAATTTAGGATAGCGTTGCCCAATCAAAATTTTTTGGCTGAGGGTATATTTGAACAAAATATTGGGTATTTTAAATGAAATGGTGTTTTTCACATATGCTAATCAACAAAACAAATAAAAGACAACAATCAGCCGATGTAATGAGTATATTTTAACATTTTAAAAAATTAAAAAAAAGCTTTCCAAAGAAAATAAAAAAAAATTATTCATAAAAAATAAAATAGATTTATGCAGTTATTAAAGTCGAAAAATATTATCAAAACGTCCATTATATTTCAATATATGAAAACTGTTCAATTTTTTATGAACTAGGTAAGAGTTCTTGATTTTCTTTATATCGTCGCTATAAAAGAAAAAAGACGCAAAGTGTTTTGTTGAGGAAGAAAGACGCAAACTTTTTTTTTTTTTCAAAGACGCATTAAAAATATTTTTCGAAAGAAAGACTCTTTATTTTTTTTGATAACGAAGAAAGACGCTTTATTTTTTTTACTATAAAGAAAGAAGCATTTAAATTTTTTTTAAGAAAGAAAAATGTATTCGATTTTTTTTTTTCTTGTCAATATTAATGCATATGCGTCTTTCTTCGCAGTTAATAATGCTAATGCGTCTTTCTTCGTCGAAATATTTTATAATGCGTCTCTGTTCGTCGAAATATCTTTAATGTGTCTATCTTCGTCGACATGTTTTGTAAAGCGTCTTCCTTCCCCCACATATTTTTAATGCGCCTTTTTTCGTCGACAAATTACTGGCATGCATTATTTACTAATAAATTTTGCATATAACTAGAGCCCTAGATACCCGGGTATCGAGCAATTCGATCTGATCGTTTTTGTTTGAAGCCCGTTTGTTGTTCAAATGCCCGTACAAACATACGGGTAATGAACAAACAAACAACTGTTCGAGCATTTGAACAACAATTGTTCGGGCTACTCGAAAATGTTAAAAAAAAATCGAGAGCTCTACATATAACCATGCCATCAACCGCACTTGTTTTTTCGGTTACAAGTACATAAGTCGTGCCAATATTCTAAACCACTGAAATTTTTCAATGAAATTCACAGGAGGTGTAGTGGGATTGTAGAATGTAATATACTCCACAAACTTGCCGCAACTTATTTTAAGAATAAATCATATATTTTATATAATTATTTGTGATCTGATATTATGAAGAATTTAATACGTAAATATACGTATTTATTTATATATCAATATTCAAATTAAAAAAATTCGTTTTGTTGCAATCGATACCATGGTTACCATGGAAATAAAAAATAACATAAATGGAGGATTTTTAGCACTGAGTATGGCAGCACGAAATGTCATAATCCATATAATTGTCAGGTGGTTAATATGGCGACAAATATTTGACGTTTACACTACCTTCTTTCTTGTATCATGGGTAAATTAAACGAAATTTCATCAAAATTCTAATTTTTTTACTAGAAGTCTTTTTGTAAAAAATACGTTCAAAAGTCTGTATGGATGAAATTTCAAAATTGCCAAAAATTCGGAATTTTTTTTTAGTGAATTTTAAGTCACTGAGCTACGAAGCGGAATACTCAGAAAATTCAAAAAATTTTAGTAAAACTTTAATGAAAATTTGTTTAGTGTTTGCCCAATATTTGCACAAAGTTTTAATTGATATTGTTTATATCATCCATATGTACATATGTATCTCACTCTAAATCATAAAGTGATACAGCTCGAAATTCAAAAATTTAAAACGATGAAGTGCTTTTTCTTTACAAAAAAGGCAAATTCATTAAATGGTAATGGCAGGACGAATTCGGCTATATTCGCCTCGATTCGCTTTAAGTTTTTGTCCATCTGAATGTCAAACTCAAAGTCAAATATTTCTTTGTATGACATTCTTCAGTACACGGCGAGTTAAAAACGAGAAGAAGAAGAAGTCAGCTGTTCACTTACCATTACCATATGAATGAATTTGCCTTGTCTACAAGAAAGTCTATGGAGAGAATTGACATACGAGTATAACGTTAGTTTTCCAGGCAAAGCCTATGGGAAAGAATTTGGGGAAGTCGCCAGATTATAAAATCTATTATGGAGAAAACCCGACTTAAAAAATTTCTTATGAAAACTCGGTAATTTAAAAATTCTGCACGAAAAGTAGCACTATAAATTTTTGCCTGACAAAAAGTTGCAATAATTTTATATGCAATTCGTCAGCCAAAAGTCGAAAATGCTACTTTTCTAAAAATTTTAAGTGCTAGTTTTCGTCAGACACAAAAAAGCGGGTGGTAGTTTTCGTACGGTACGGCGATTAAACATACATAAGAATATTTTTATACCTTTCATGGGAATGAAATGGCATTATAACTTTGTGCCGAAACACGAATGGTGAAAGTACCAGAAGGAGGCGTGGCAGACCTACCAAAGTATATACCAATATGATCAGGATCATGAGCTGAGTCGATTAAGCCATGTCCGTCTGTCTGTCTGTCTGTCTGTTTGATCGCAAACTAGTCCCTCAGTTTTTGAGATATCTGCTTGAAATTCGGAATGTGAATGTATATTTAGGAGAAGCTGATCATTTGTCGGAATCGGCCGAATCGGACCACTATAACATATAGCTGCCATACAACCGATTGTTCAGATATGGACATTTTGGGGTATAACTTCTCCATTTGAACAGCTGCGGGAATGAAACTTTGAAGTATTTGTACGCATATGGACCTAAATAATGTCACCGAAATTTGTCAAGATCGGACTACTATAACATATAGCTGCCATACAACCGATGGTTCAGATATGGACATTTTTGGGTAATTTTCTCCATTTAAAGAGCTAAGGACATGAAACTTTGTAGTATTTGTACTGATATTGACCTTAATAATTTTACTGAAAATTGTCAAGATCGGGCGACTATAACATATAGCTCCCATACAACCGATTGTTCAGATATGGACATTTTGGGGTATAGTTTATCCATTTAAAGAGCTAAGGACATGAAATTTTGTAGTATTTGTACTCATATTGACGTTAATAATGTTACCGAGAATTGTCAAGATAGGACCACTATAATATATACATAGCTCCCATACAACCGATTGTTCAGATATGGACATTTTGGGGTATAACTTCTCCATTTTAACAGCTGATAGAATGAAACTTTGAAGTATTTTTACACATATGGACCTAAATAAAGTCACCGAATTTCGTCGAGATCGGACCAATACAACATATAGCTCCCATACAACCGATTGTTCAGATACGGACATTTTGGGTTATAAATTCTCCATTGAAATCATTTTTTCTACTGAATCTTTGCATAAATAACTCACAGAATTGAAAGTATACATTAAACAATTTCCGACTATGCAATTTTTCATTTCTCCATTCATGAAAGGTATGAAGTCTTCGGTACGGCCGAAGACAGCCGCGCTCTTACTTGTTTTTTGTTCAAACGGTATTGAATTTTTACTTTTGATCTCTTTGTTTTTATGTCAAATAAGTGAATAAACCAATTTTTTGTTTAATACATTTTGTTTTATTTGCCCCCCCCCAAAAATAACCCATTTTTTCTAAGTTGTACCCCGAAATCCCCCTTTTTGGTCTCGTTGATCCCCCTTTCGCCATTTTTCATCTGGCAACCCTACCAGCAAGGTACCGTACATTTTACGAACATTGCGATTTACGAGCTATTCTCGAATCAGAAAACAATAATAAAAGAAGATTTTTTCTATCATGTCAAAAAAAAAAAAGAAAACGAAAAATTTCAAACAAAAAAATTTAAACGAAAAATTTCAAACTCAATATTTTAAAAGTAAGTATGTATGTTTGTAAATTTCTACATTTACGATAAAAAAAACGGACGTAAAAAGATTCATATACGAGTGCTTTTTCGATACATTTACGACACTCGTAGGCACTGAACATTTTAAAGCGAAACAGTATTCGTAGGCGAATCGTAAACGGATTTCATAAACGATATTTTACTAGAGTTTTCTTCGAGAAAACATCAGTTTACGAACTCGTTTACGATGATTTTGCTGGCTGGGCGCTTATATTGAAGAATTATTGTGGTATGGTTGAAGAATCTTATTTGCTTACTGATGGTTGGAGCGTAGGTTCAAAGCCTGGTGTGCTCCCGAGAAGATGTCTGATGATGAAGAAAGTGGTTTTTCTTCAAAATAGCTATCACATCTACCATCGCTGTATGAGCTAATTGGATTTTTCCGCTTATTCCAAAGTATAAAAATTAAAATTAAAAATAATAATTTCGTGCTAGACACTAACATACCTAATAATGTTATTTGCTTTTGTTTTCCGAAATCTATCAAAATTTGCTGTCTGTAAAATTTATTAGGGAGAACAAAATGAAGTGGCATAACTTTAATAATTGTTAACGAAGCCAAATACTATGAGTAATGAGTTTGAAATTTATCTGTAATTGCCATCCACTTTCCATTCACAATTGACAACGAACACTATACATTAAGCCGTATCACGTTATATGGACAAAAAAAGTTTAGTGTGTGTCAGTTTTATTTGAACACTAACATACATATGTCGAAAAAATATTTTTGGTGTAAAAAAAATTTTTTAGGCCCGCGTTAAAAACAGCTAAGTCGCGTTTTTGTAATAACTTTCTTATTTGATATCGGATCTCTAAGATCTTTATGTCGGTGAAAAGGTCTCGGTCAGCACTATATTTGGCTCATCGAAACTTCATGACTTTAAAGGTTGTTCTAATTTTTACTTTAAAAATTTTGAAGTTACTATGCCTAGATCCACTAATACAAAGCTCTCAAAAACCATGAGGAATCCCCCAAAAAAATCTAGCCTTTATTCACAAACAAAAAAATTTTTAAAGTTGTAAAATGAAACACTTGTTTTTTTTTCAGACATTGAAAATAATTGTTAACAATTCCAAAGGTTTTGAAAATACAAAAAATCTTAGACAATAACTCTAACTAATTCCAAAGACAAAAAAAATAATTATTTTTGTCTGAGAGAAACCCTTATTTCTTGAATTTTTCTGTTATTCACTGATATTTATTTTCAACAGAAAAAATTTGAGCAAGAAATAAAAAAAATATATACATATCTTAATACATTCAATGAAGATTTTTCTAATAAGTGTTTTTATATTTCTCAACATGTGAGATTTATTTTGAAAAATAAAATATTTTTGTTAACGAAAGACAAAAAAATTTGAATTTAAATTTTTTTTGTTGAGACCGAAATTTTTATTTTTGTTTTTTGTCTGTGAAGCTAAGATCACACGATTTGTACATTTGGCTAAAAATTTGCCAAATTCATAGGCAAACCGTGTGAACGGTAAATTTCATTTGAGACCAATCACAAAAGCCAAATATTTAGCCTCTTGTGGCAAATCAAAAACGGCCCTTGTAGCCAAATCGTGTGAACACAAATGCCATACAGAAGGTAAATGAAAATGATGAAAATTGACAAATTTTGATTTGCCACTTGGATACAAATGGTTGTGGCAAATATACAAATCTTTTTTGACAACTATAAAATAAATTATGTTTAAAATAAAAAATATATGGAAATACAAGTTTTAAATTGGCCTCTTTTAAGCTTCTGCTTTGGCCATAAGGGGAAAGAAGAAGTCCGGAAAAAACATTATACGGCGCACTGGCTTCTCTTTATAAAATAGAATACACAGATATCATGCCATTTAAGATGCATAATTTTTTTATTTCAGTAATTTGAATTCCAATTTCGAAAACAATTAATTTTTGAAATAAATATTATTTTCATTTAGTTTGAAGTTTAATGTCAATCAAATTGTTTTTGATGGAGTACTTAGCTCTGTTCGTGGCCGCTGTGGTGCAGTGGGGAGAGTGCGCGCTTGCTATACCAGAGGTCTCGGGTTCAAACCCCAGTCCGAACAAACACCAAAAAAATTTTTTCTAATTAATTAAAACTCAATTGTTGGGGTTTTAGAAACAGCGGTTACCTCTCGGCAGTGAGCGGCATACCCTCCGAGTGTATTTCTGCCATGAAAAAGCTTCTCAAAAAAATGCATTCGCCGTTCGGAGCCGGCATAAAACTGTAGGTCCACCCAATTAGTAGGACAAACAAAAGGAGCACACCTCGAATTGGGAGAGAAGCCCGGCCATAAAACTCGTCAGAGTTATATTAGCGCCATTGTATTATTATTATATTATTATTTAGCTCTGTTCAATAACAAAAAATTGTTACGAATTTTTCGTAAAAAATGACAGCTCTCCATATGAAAATGACAGTTTTTATGAAAAATAAGTTAAACATTTTTAGTAATTGAACACAGGTTTTGTCTCTTTTCAAGAACTGTTTTTGTATTTTGACTTTCGGTGGGTTTTTCAAACCAAATATACCAAAGTAAAAACGTAGTGTCATATAGGCCGAAGAAGCATTTTTTAACATTTAGCTAGAAAAAATTAGGAATAATTTTTTATTCCTTAAGGCGGATTCATCGTTCGAGTTCAGAACTAAAGTTGAATTTGAGTTAACTAATAAAAATAGTTCAGAACTTTTCGGAATTCCCCTCACACTCCGAAAACACAACAACAACCACATGGCAAAAAAGTTCTGAACTCGAACGATGAATCCGTCCTTATTGAGATAATTTTGTATAATGAATACATTTATGACGTTATTCAATTATTCTTGCTAGTCACACAAAAAGTGATTTTTCGAATACTTTCCCAAATTAGGAAAGAATATTTGCCCGAATTTGAACCGAATGTTTTCCCGAAACCTAACCGAATAATTTTCCAAATACTTTCCGGATCCTAAACCGAACCCCAATACTTTCCCAAATCGGGAAAGAATATTTGCCCGAATCTGAACCGAATGTTTTCCCGAATGCTTTCCCGACTCTGAATCGAATATTTTTCCAAATACCAGATCCGAAACCGAACCCGAATACTTAACCTATTATTTTTCTAATAATTTCCCGAATCCGAACCGAATATAAATAAACATGAACCCCTGGTAATAACTCAGTTTACGGGCGAATTTAACAAAAATTTGCACGTGACTATATCCTACTATTACCCTAACCATTTCTAAAAATAATCGAAATCGATATATAGTTTTGATCCTTTACTTTCATTCAAAATGAATACATAAACAATTTCTTCATATACGATTTCGACGTATCTGCAACATTTAATTCACTTTTGTGCAACCAAAGTAAACATTTCACAATGACCATTTTTTTGGAGCTCGTTAACACACGTATTCTATTCAATGAATTAAATTAGCTTTATATCATCTTACAGAGAATTAAAACAAGTACTATCCAGTGATTTAATACCTATTTGATTAATTTGTGTTTGTTAATTTTTCATAAAATTTCCTTACAAAAAAAAATTTTCGCCCAAAAGTATGCTTCTATATTTTTCATACGACTGTTTTATCATGATTGGTTAAATCGTGTGAACGAATGCCACTTTACTTCTATGCAGCGTTGCCACTTAAAAAATTTTAAATTTACCAAAATACAAAATAAAAGTAACCAAAACTAGAAACAGGTAACCAAAATTAGTAATATAGGCATATCGCTAGCTGAGAGTGCAAACTGTGTAAGTCCACTTTTATAAAAGAAGTGTACTTTAATGTAGAACGCTAGAAAAATCAATTATGCACCACGCTAAACAAGTCTGTGACACTTGTTATATTTCTACTCGTTGTTATTCAGTGATACGCAAATTGTGTGAGTCCAAAAAGCGAAGAAAATACTGTAAGTCAAAAATATTTACACGAACAGAAATTTTTTTCATTTCGAAATTTTTTTTTTTTTGTTTTTTTCTCCTACAAAGTTTGGCTAAAGGGCTTACACAATTTGCACTCTAAGCTAGCGATATGTCCGTTAGGGCTATTTATTTCTAAGCAAAATAATATATACCGTTAAAAAAACTAAAATATATCAATTGTTTTACATCTTTATGCCTTAAGCAGATTCAACGTCGAGCGAAATATCGCCCGATCAACATTTAAAAACACGGCCAGACATGAGAATGAACAGCTGACGAAAATCGCCCGACGAAAATTCGCCAGAATAGATTTATTTCTAATGTGGTCGCTGGCTCCTGTCAAATAAATTATTTGAACCAAAAAGCTTTTTAATGCTTAGCACGATAATTATTTAATTTAATTTTTATTTTTGAGGGTAAATGGAAAAATTTCAACAACTATTTCAGGTATAGGAGTATAGCTATTTCACGAAAAACCATGTTCAATCATTAGCACCCTTTTCGGAAGTGGATGCTCCTCACGGGGATCGCACCCGTGATACATTCCATCTTCAGCCGCAATGTGCGAACGCTTTTACACGCTCGACCGCTGAGACACTGTGAAAGCTGTTGAATTTTTCTCACTTTTACCTTATTCATTTTCGTTAAACAGCTAATTTTTTCCATTTACCCCCAACAATAAATTATTTGGAAAATTGATAAAAAAAAAATACAACAAAACAATTTGGAAAAAACATATGCAATAGGGATTTAACTCAAAAAAATTTTTTTTTGGGAAAACGCAAATAAACTTTTATAATTTCAAATAGTTTCCTTCTACGGCTAACTACAAAATCACTTTTATTTGCGCCATTTTTATCTTTTTGAGTATTTTATAACACTAGACTCAAAGGCGCGACCCAGTTATTGAAATATATGGCAAAATCCCAGAAAACGAAAATTTCGAGTTAAATCCCTATTGCATAAAACGGGCGATGTATTTTATAGTTTGGAAAAATTAAAAGCGTATTCCTAAAAGTTGAATGTAACCATGGTGTACTCACTCAATTCATGGACCTTGATGGTAACCAAAATCGGCCGAAAGTAACCACGTAACCAAACGAAAAAATGGTAACCAATTTTGGTAAAAAGTAACCAAAGTGGCAACGCTGCTTCTATGTACAAATGTGTGGCAAATCAAAAGCTAATAAATCGGGCAAATCGTGTGAACGCAAAGCAAATCATTTGCACATCGATATCAAAATGGGCAAATGTGGACAAATTTAAATTTGTCATTTTTTGTACAAATGCGTAAATCGTGTGATCTCGGCTTGAGAAACAAAAATATTTTAAATGTTAACAGTTAAATTCAATCTCTGTTTTTTATACTCAGCTTTACTAGTACACAGAGTATTATAGTTTTAATCACATAACGGTGAATTGTAACAGAATGAAATAATCGAGATAGATATAGACTTATATATATCAAAATGATCAGGGTGAAAAGAGAAATCGATTGAGCCATGTCCGTCCGTCCGTCTGTAAACACTCTAACTCGCGCAAAAATAGAGATATTTTGATGAAATTTGCAATGCAAGTTGGTATCGAGACTGGGACGGTTGGTATTGAAAATGGGCGAAAGCGGACCATAACCACGCCCACTTTTCCTATATAGAAAAAATCGGAAATTTGGTATATCAGCCACTAATATAGCTGGAGCGATGAAATTTCATCCACGTATTGAGCTCAGGCCCTTATGAAGAAATTTGATGAAATTTTAGAAAATGGACGGTGCCACGCCCACTTATTAAGGGGCAAACATTAAAAGTTTTATAAGCCATAACGCCCACGCCCACTTTTATATATGTGAACTATAAAGTGGCCTAATAAAAACATTTTAAGCGATATCTCTGTCAAATATGAAGATCTATCACTAAAATTTTGTGACAGAAGTCCAACATAAAACAAAAAACCCAAAAATTTTGGAAAATGGGCGGGGCCACGCCCACTTATTAAGGCGCAAACATTGAAAGTTTTACGATTCATAACTCAGAAACCGTAGCAGATATATCGACGAAATTTGGTACATGTGATATATGTACTTACTTAGGCAAATGTTTGGACGAAAAATTGCCAAAATCGGTTGACGACCACGCCCACTTTTATATATGGGTATTATAAAGTGACCTAATAAAAAACATTTGAAGCGACATCTCTGTCAAATATAAAGATATATCATTGAAATTTTATTAGTTAGAGTCCACATGCGGACATAAAACGAAAAACACAAAAATTTTGGAAAATGGGCGTGGCACAGCCTCCTTATAGGAGCAGGAATATACGATATTTCGGAGTCTATAACTCGACAAGTTATTGAGATATTATGACGAAACTTGGTGCACTTTTGTAACGTGTGGTAATACATGCACAAAATTTTAGCGAAATCGGTTGACGACCAGGCCCATTTTTATATATGGGAACTATAAAGTAGCCCAATAAAAACATTTTAAACGATATCTTTGTCAAATATAAAGATAATCCATTGAAATATTGTGGCATGAGTTCCACGATATACCGGAAACAACAAATAGAAAAATTTTGGAGAATGGGCGTGGCACCGCCTCTTTTTAGACAAAGGAATCTACGAGATTTCGGAGCCCATAACTCGACAAATAATTGAGATATTATGACGAAACTTGGTTTATACACTTTTATAACTTGTGTTAATAGACATGTAAAATTTTATTGAAATCCGTTTATGACCACGCCTACTTTTTAACATATATTTCTGGAACACCCTTTGGGAATTTTTAACGTGACATCTTTGTAACTGGAAGTCATAAAGGAATGAAATTTTGCACAAAGAATAATATTCATATGATTAGTTGGATCACTGATAAAAATTCTGAAAATGGGCGTGGCTACGCCCACTTTATGCGGAACTCGCTTTATATAAAGTACACCGTGTTTCCATCAAACGCAAACAAACAATGAAAGCATGCAGCTGAGTATCTAATGTTCGATTCCACTCGAACTTAGGCTTCCTTACTTGTTTTTATAAAAAATTACACACCAGGGAGGCAAAAATACCACAGAGAAACGGCGAAACACGTCAGCTTAATTTTTGGCTCCAGATTATGATGGCGTTTTTAGAAAATCCGGATTAGCTCCCATTTTCGAGATATGTAAGAAAGAATTTTCAGTTTTCACATACAAAGCGATCCGATGGATTGGGGAAGGAGGGGGGCGTGTATGAGTAACTATTGTTGAGGTAATAAAAATAGAAAAAAGGGGAAAAACTGCTTTTAATATCGTTCAAGTAATCAACCGATCTTTATGAAATTTTCACAGTAGATTCATATGGTATAAGCGGACGTGATAGGTATATAGAATAGGAATATAGGCCTAAATGTGGACCCAGAGTGACCCAGCAAGTCTTTGAGCAATATTGGTATCAAATGAAAGGTGCTGAACAGGCCTTCAACATAGAGTTATTTTCATTGCGATGCCTAGGCCGGGTCCCGAGATATGGGTCAAAACGTGGGCCCTGATGACCCCTGAATATTTCCGAGCGATATTGGTAGCAAAGCAAAGCTGTTGAGGAGGACTTCAACAAAAAGCTTTTAAATAGCTATACCTAGGTTGCTTTCAAAGATATGTGTCAAAACACCGAGATGACCCCTGAATGCTCCCGAGCGGTATTGGTAGGAAATGAAAGGCGTTGAGCAGGACTTCAACCTACAGGATTCCCAGAAATGGCTCAAATTGTGAGCCCAGATGGTGATGGATGGTCTCGGTAATGTAAAGATAAAGGTAAAGGTAAAGGTAAAGGTAAAGGTAAAGGTAAAGTTAAAGGTAACGGTAACGGTAAAGGTAAAGGTAAAGGTAAAGGTAAAGGTAAAGCGAAGGAGAAAGGGAAATGAAGAGGGAAACCCTCATTATAACATACACATTTTTTGTCGCTGCGAAGCGGGACGGGTATCTGCTAGTATGTATATAAAGTGCATATGACAGGCAAGAGAATACCCTGCACATAAATTCCAATTTGTTTTAAACGTTCGAAACCTGCACTGAAAAAACAACTTACTCAGATTATGGAAAAATTGGAATGTTTCGGCGCTAAAGACATATTTTCATTGTTCTGATGTACAATTTCCTTTAAATGAAGGAATAAAAACCACGTTTTGAAAGAAAATTGTATTCAAAACAATGAAATCATTCCCAATTTTCCATAATCTGATTAATTTTCTTTTGAGGTGAGCAAAGTAATATAAGCGATGAAAAATTCACTTTCAGAGCTCTGAAACTTCTTTCACAAATATCCCAAATTTGGAGGGCATCGTCATTTTCGGTCTCAGTTATCATAGACAAGAAGATGTTTCCGGGATTAAAATAAAATACGCTGTTTTCAATTGTAGGCTGAATAATTAACTGCATTTCTAGGGGCAGACGACGCAGCCAGCGCAAATATTGATGATACATTTAGACTTCCGTTGTCTCTTTAGGCGCGTATAATTTTACAACGAACTCTAGCAGTTTTTCTGATCCAATTCTTACATATTTATACGCTAATATTAAAAATAATTAGAGCTGAAATACGCGCTAGATGTGCACGGGGGGCGGTAAGCAACAATAGGTTGCATGAAAATATCGAAAAAACGATCCCCGGCTAAAAACTTACGTAAAATGATGTTCTAATCTATTTCATAAACACGTGAGTAACATCTCCAACATTTTTTTTTAACTAAAATTTGTACCAGCACACAGTTAGGCATATATTCGTTTTTTCAATATTTCCATGCAACCTATTGTTGCTTCCCGCCCACCGTGCACAGCTAGCGCGTATCTCAGCTCTAACTTTTTTTTAGTATTAACGTATAGATATGTAGGAATGAGATTTGGATCATTAGATTAAAATATTTAGATAAAATAGCAAAATATTGGAACTTAAAATAGCACCATAAAAAACGTACTTTTTTTGAAATTTTCACGTTAGATGCACCATAAGAACTGCAGGTACATAAAAATTGTATATTAAGGAAATATTTCTTTATTTATTCTGAATGAAACATATCATAATGAATTTTCACGTGGAGTTAACATTTTAGGAGTTATACGCAAATTAATGTGGGTACTTTTTGTGTTATTTTATATTTCAGTGGTTATCCTTTAGGTCCTGTTCACATTGGATTTTTACACTACAGATGTCCTGTTTCCTTTTTATACTCAGCTGTACTAGTACACAGGATATTATAGTTTTAATCACATAACGGTGGATTGTAACAGAGTGAAATAATCGAGAAAGATATAGACTTATATATATCAAAATGATCAGGGTGAAAAGAGAAATCGATTGAGCCATGTCCGTCCGTCCGTCCGTCCGTCTGTCCGTCCGTCCGTCTTTCCGTCCGTCCGTCTGTCCGTCCGTCTGTAAACACTCTAACTCGCGCAAAAATTGAGATATTTTGATGAAATTTGAAATGCAAGTTGGTATCGCGACTGGGACGGTTGGTATTGAAAATGGGCGAAATCGGACCATGACCACGCCCACTTTTCCTATATAGAAAAAATCGGAAATTTGGTATCTCAGTCACCAATATATCTGGAGCGATGAAATTTTACCCACGTGCTGAGCTCAGGCCCCTAGGAAGAAATTTGATGACATTTTGGAAAATGGGCGGTGCCACGCCCACTTATTAAGGGTCAAACCTTGGAAGTTTTATATGTCATAACTCAGAAACCATTAAAGATATATCGACAAAATTTGGTACGCGTGATTTACTTACTTAGGCAAACGTTTGGACGGAAAATAGTTAAAATCGGTTGACGGCCACGCCCACTTTTATATATTTGTATTATAAAGTGACCTAATAAAAACATTTTAAGCCATATCTCTGTCAAATATAAAGATATATCATTGAAATTTTGGCGCATGAGTCCAACTATGGACATTAAACAAAAAACACAAAAATTTTGGAAAATGGGCGGTGCCACGCCCACTTATTAAGGGGCAAACATTGAAAGTTTTATGAGTCATAACTCAGAAATCGTTGAAGATATATCGATGAAATTTGGTACGCGTGATATACTTACTTAGTCAAGCATTTGGACGAAAAATTTCCGAAATCGGTTGAGGGCCACGCCCACTTTTATATATGGGTATTATAAAGTGACCTAATAAAAACATTTTAAGCGATATCTCTGTCAAATATAAAGATATATCATTGAAATTTTATAGCAGGAGTCCAACTGCGGACATAAAACGAAAAACACAAAAATTTTGGAAAATGGGCGTGGCACCGCCTCTTTTTATAGACAGGAATATACGAGATTTCTGAGCCCATAAATCGACAAATAATTGAGATATTATGACGAAACTTGGTTTATACACTTTTATAACATGTGTTAATAGCCACGCAAAAATTTATTGAAATCGGTTTATGACCACGCCTACTTTTTAAGAAAGATATTTCTGGAACACTCTTTGGGAATTTGTAACGTGACATCTTTATAACTAGAAGTCATAAAGGAATGAAATTTTGCACAAAGAATAATATTCATATGCTTAGTTGGATGACTGATAAAAAGTTAGAAAATGGGCGTGGCTACGCCCACTTTATGCAGCACTCGCTTTATATTAAGTGCACCGTGTTTCCGTCAAACACAAACAAACAATGAAAGCATACAGCTGAGTATCTAATGTTCGATTCCACTCGAACTTAGGCTTCCTTACTTGTTAATACCTTTTGTTGTATCCTTTAGCTACCAGACAATGTACTGAAATCGGAAAAATTGGGCCTTTGGCGAATTTTCGATTTCGTCAATATTTGATCCTTTCAAAAAAAACAAAAAATGTGGATATCCTTGAAAAAGGAGCAGCTCGAATTTTAATTTCAACGGATGTTTCATCTATAAACATCATATAACACAACCCCACTTTCCTTTTTTGTCGACATTTTCATGCAACCTATCGTCACTTCCTGCCTACCGTGTATACATATCTCCATTCTCAATTTTAGAGGTGTTATTTTGCAGGTCGCGTGCAAAGGATTGTAGCTATTGCTGCGAATTTTTTTCTTGTCCTATACATACCAACATATGCGTATATATACATATGTACATATACATGTAGGTACATGCATGCACTGGTGGCAAAAAAAATTGACTCTTAGCCTTGATATATATTTCTTCGTTCATATCCTCAATATTATTGCACTATTAATAACCAATTGTATACACGTTTTTATACTCAGCTGTACTAGGGTTGCCAGATGAAAAATGGCGAAAGGGGGATCGACGAGACCAAAAAGGGGGATTTCGGGGTACAACTTAGAAAAAATGGGGTATTTTTGGGGGGCCAAATAAAACAAAATGTATTAAACAAAAAATTGGTTTATTCACTTATTTGACATAGAAACAAAGAGATAAAAAGTAAAAATTCCATACCGTTTGAACAAAAAAAAAAATATTCTTATGTATGTTTAATCGTCGTACCATACGAAAACTACAACCCGATTTTTTGTGTCTGACGAAAACTAGCACTTTAAATGTGTATTTGAAAAAGTAGTACTCGACTTTTGGCTGACGAAAACTAGCACTAAATTTTTAGAAAAGTAGCATTTTCGACTTTTGGCTGACGAATTTCATATATAATTATTGCAACTTTTCGTCAGACAAAAATTTAAAGTGCTACTTTTCGTGCAGAATTTTTAAATTACCGAGTTTTCGTAAGAAATATGCACACGCATATTTATGAAGGTACATATTTCCTTAATATTATAAATTAAGTTGAACAAAAAATATCTTTGTATATGTAAGTATATGTAACACATCGAGTCAACTAAAGGTGAGTTCCCGTGGCAGTGATCCAGATCCGGATACGAATTTTGCAAGCAAATACAACAATTTTGTGATCCTGATATTTATCTGGATCAATTTCGGATCCGTATAGATTGTAATAGACATTTTTGATCCAGATGAATATCAGAATCACAAAATAGTTGTTGCATTTGCTTGCAACCTGGCAACTAGTGGTCGGAAACTATCGATGGCACTATCGTCACTATCGATGGTTTCTGAACATCGTTTACACTATCGATGGTTTTCGACTATCGTTTGAACTATCGATAGTTTATTGAAAATTTGAAATGTGACCACTAGGCACCAAACAAACGGTAACTATTCCATGCAGGGTTTGAATTGCTGACTAGCAAGTAGTCAAAGCAACATTAATACGACTATAAATTTATCGATAACTGAGTTATCGGTCAAAATGTGATTGCCCAAAAACATTAAAATTACACTACAATATGGGTATCAAACGAAAGGGGATGACCCCAGGTTTCATTTAGACTTCGATATATTTCGATAAATTTATCGATAACTGTGATTGCCCAAGAACATTAATATAACCCTACAATATGGATATCAAACGAAAGGGGATGGCCCCAGGTTTTATTTGGACTACGTATATTTCGATGAACTGATCTAAAAAATATCCATCATCCAGAAATTGTTATGGAACATCGAGAAAAATATCAATTGCTCATAACAATTATGATCTGATCGAAAAAATATCGATCTTTGAGTAATTGTTATTGATGATGGAAAAATTTGTTCATTGCTCAATAATTGTTATCAAGTGATTTTTATATTTATTTGTTATAATTGTTATGGTCTCTGGTTAATATATTAATTTTCTTGAACAAGAATAAATGGCTAATAAATAAATAAAACAAAACAATGTACTGAAAAAAGTTTTATTGGATCATCTTCTATTACTTTCATGTAATGGTAAGAATAAGACCAGGACAGGTGGGCAAAGTTTTTTTACATTCGGGTGAAATCGGGTGAGCTCATTTAAAACAGATGTGTTTGTGGATGTATTTGCTGCCGGACGGCAAAAGGCGGTTACAGTGTGAGCGTAGCCGTAGACTCTCCCAAATCACCCGAAACTATCGTACACTATCGATGGTGCTGACTATCGATAGTTTCCGACCTCTACTGGCAACCTTTGAGAACAAGTGTTAAAAATTACCGCGGAAATAAGTACTAAGTATATATAATAGCTTATTTCAGTTAATCTCGAGTGCTAAAAAAAGCCAAATACATCGCCCTAAGCGTTTTCTAAATGCTTTCCACCTCGGGAGTGAAAAGTGTATGAAAATAATTAAGTGCTCGCATTTAATTGAAAAATAAAATTTAAACTCCGCATAGCGGAGGTGAAAAAGAAAAACAAAACAATCCAAATACATATATGTATATAGCAACAAAAATAGTGCACCAGCCAAAGAACGTATATTGTACGCAGGTTGTGGACCGTGCTAAATAATCTAGCGCCTGAAAGCAGGCAACAGAGATATAAAATACAAATACTTTGAGTTGCCAGAGTGCAAATTTAAAGAACAGCCCTTTTTTATTACAAAAATTTACCTCATTAATGCCCAAAAAGAAAAAGTAAGTAAGAAAACAATATAAAATGCCCATTAAGCGCACCCTTCCTAAGGGAGGAGGCTCCCAACTAAACCAATCTCAAATACAAGCCGAAACCCAAATGCAACAACAAACTCCGAAATCCCTTGGAGCAACCCAAAAACTCACCCCATCCCACCTGCTTAGCGCTAACGTACCTAGCGTTCAACAGCAAATTGAGGGCCTCGAAAGGCAACTCAAAATGCTGTATGCCCAACAACAACAAGCGCAGAAACCCCAAACTGCCACCCCAACTAACGAATGGATAACTGCTAAAAATTCCAAACGCCAACGCGATAGCCCAGGTAAGGGTACTGACTCTAAAAAGCAGGCTATGCTCGACGAATATTGGCTTGGAACCAATAAACCAAGTGGAAATAGATTTGCTCCTCTAGAAGATGAGGAAACAAACCAACCTGAAAAAGTACTCAAACCACCTCCAATATTCATAGACAAGGTTCTTAATATTCCCCCTCTAATGAGCTTATTACAAGAAGTTGCCCCAAACTCGTATGATCTCAAGCTCACAGGTAAGGAGCAGGTCAAAGTACAAGCATCATCCTTGGATGCCTACAAAATCATTGTGTCCCAACTAGAACTGAAGGGTACAGAGTTCTACACTTATAAAACAAAGCAAGAACGTGCCTTCAAAGTAGTTCTAAGAAATATGCACTCCACAATAGACCCAAAAGAAATTGTGGATTCTCTAAAAGATCTCGGTCATTCAGTCACAAACATTTGGAACGTGAAACATAGAGTCACAAAAAAGCCTCTTCCTATGTTTATTATTGAACTCAAACCCGAATCCAACAACAAGGAGATATATCAGATTAAGTCTCCTGCACTCAAAAATTACTTTCGAGCCCCCACACCCGAAGCGTGAAATACCGCAATGCGCCAACTGTCAGCAATATGGCTACACAAAGTCCTACTGCCGTCGAAAATCAGTATGTATAAAATGTGCTGGAAACCACCTCTCCGCTGATTGTAAGCGAAAGACAAGATCTGAAGACGTCAAATGCGCTCTATGTGAAGGTAGCCATCCAGCAAATTATAAAGGCTGTATGGTATACAAAAACCTCCAAAGTGCCAAATACCCAACTCTGAGGAAAAAAGCTCCTGCACAGCCTCAGGACAAACCACAACAGCCAAGCCAAACCCCAATTCAAATTGACCCATACCCAGCCACATATGCTCAAGCAGCAAAGAAAGGCGTAACACCCCGTTCGAACCCTAATAATGCTATTCCAAATAGTAATGAAATCCACACCCCAACGCAAAACACTAACGAAATGCGAGAAATGATAGGCTTACTAAAACAAGTCATGCAACAAATGACAGCAATGATGAGCCTGCTCGTCACCTTCACGACTAAAAATTGTGCATCTTCAACCCGTTGAAAATTATTACGTGGAATGCCAATGGCCTATCCAAACACTTACTTGAAGTTAAAGTTTTACTTCAGACCCACGATATAGATATACTCCTCATATCTGAGACCCACTTTACTGACAAAAGCTACTTTGAAGTACCCAACTACAAGTTTTACCACACAAAACACCCGAGTAAGGGCCTTTTCACATTACTCGGTACGACATCGGATCGACATTTTTTGCTCGGTATTTTCGGCTTACCGAAACGATTCCGCGTTGCTGTGTTTTTCACACTTGTGGGAATACTTTCGGTGCGTAATCGGCAGAAAATAGGAAAACAAACATCGAAATTTGCAAAACAAAATTTTTAACTTCAACAAATCACTCAATAATAACAATAATGTCTTCTAGCGAAGACGAAGACATTATAACTTGCTACATTTATTACCGAATCGAGTTTTTTACTGACTTTGTTCTTCTTCTTTTATCACGCCGCAAAAATGTATGCAGTAATTCCTCAAATTTTACTGACCGGTCTTACCGCGTTGCGGTATACCGAAATTAATCCGCTCCGATTTCATGTATGCAACACTAATGTGAAAGTGCCAATTGAAATACATGTGGTCAGTAAGGTTTCGGTATACTTTCGGTAAAAAACAAAAATGTCGATCCGATACCGCACCGAGTAATGTGAAAGCGCTCTAACAACGCTCATGGAGGCTCAGGTATCTTGATACGGAAAAGTATTAAACATTACAGCACGAATTCATTCCGTACAAATGCTATACAAGCCACAAATATTGTCATTGAAGACCCGAGCGGCCAGCTTACACTCTCTGCTATCTATAGCCCGCCGAGGCACTCTATCAGCGCTGCAGAATATGAAAATTTCTTCAAAACTCTGGGAAATCGATTTCTAGCTGGGGGAGATTACAATGCCAAGCACACATTCTGGGGCTCTCGTCTCATTACCCCTAAAGGAAGACAACTATATAATGCTATTAGCAAGCTCAGTTTAACTCCATTCTCTACTGGAACTCCCACTTATTGGCCAACAGATAAAAATAAAATACCCGACTTAATCGATTTCTGCGTGGTGAAAGGCGTGCTTTCCTCAGATATAACTTGCAAAACGTGCTTTGAATTGTCTTCCGACCACTCTCCAATCCTGGTAACAATTGATAAAAAATTTACACCGACAGCGGATCAATGCAGCCTTTACAATCGGACTGACTGGGAATACTTCCGACACATCATCACGTCTAATCTTGGCTTGAAATCTGCTGAAGATATAGAGGCAGCAGTCGAACATTTTAACAGCTGCATCCAACAAGCTGCATGGAAATCAACTCCCACCCTCATCAGACAAAAAAGGACAAGCGTTACACACAACATACAAGCTAAACTCAAAGAAAAGCGACTCGCAAGGACAAAGTGGCAACAAACCCATCACCCCGACGACAAGAAAAGATTGAATGCACTCACCAAAGAACTCAAAAATATCCTCAAAATTGAACAAAACAGACAAGTTCAACAATATCTCAGTAATATTGATGCAACAGCTGCAACTGATTACTCCCTTTGGAAAGCTGCTAGTAAGCTAAAAAGGCCGATTCTCTCCAATTCTCCTATACGAATGGAAGTAACGAATGGGCGAAAAGTGACGCAGAGAAATCAAATACTTTTGCACGCCACCTAAAATCAGTATTCACCCCACATGATGTTGAACCCTCACTAAGCACATCAACAGAAGTGAAAAATACTCTAAGTCATCCCTATCAAATGGACCTCCCCATAAAAAAATTCGCAATATCGGAGGTAAAAACCGTAATAGCGAAACTCAACCCAAAGAAAGCTCCTGGGTACGATATTATTAATGGCAATGTACTAAAACAATTACCTTACGAAGGCATAAAATTTCTCACCCAACTGTTTAATGCAGTACTAATAACTGCATTCATACCCCCTCAATGGAAAGTCGCTCAGATGAAAATGATTCTGAAACCAGGAAAGTCCCCCGATTCGGCAGCGGCTTACAGACCCATTAGCCTGCTGCCCATTGTCTCAAAAGTCCTTTTTCCTTAAAAGACTCCTACCCAAAATAGAAGAGCGTAACATTATACCTAATCACCAGTTTGGCTTCAGAAGAGGACACGGAACAATTGAACAAGTACATAGACTTACCGAGAAAATCTACTCTGCCTTTGAGCAAAAACAATACTGTACAGCTGCCTTTCTAGATATATCCCAAGCTTTTGATCGCGTATGGCACGACGGCCTCCTCTATAAAATAAAAAATACTCTCCTTAAAATTAATTTCTATTTATACAATCTTATCTAAAAAATCGTTACTTTTTCGTCAAAGAAGGAGCAGAGCAGTCTGAGCTTTACGAGAGCTTAGCAGGCGTCCCCCAAGGTAGTGTAATGGGCCCAATACTGTACCTACTTTACACATACGACCTCCCAATAGCAGAAGGAGTCACTATCGGCACTTTTGCCGATGACACTGCCGTACTGGCTGCAGACCTCAACCCTAACGTGGCCTCACTCAAGCTTCAAAGAAGTTTAAATTGGCTGAAAGACTGGCGGATAAAGTCAAATGAATCAAAAACTGTCCAAGTGACGTTTACCACTAGACGTAACACTTGCCCACCCGTAAAACTCAACGGCATTGATATACCGCAAAGTGACGTAACAAAGTACCTTGGTATGCATCTCGACAGAAAACTAACATGGAGAACACACATATTCACCAAACGAAAAGCTCTTGGTATAAAACTGAGAAATCTTTATTGGCTCATGAATCGAAACTCCCAACTATCAATCGACAACAAACTCCTGCTCTACTCAGCTATCTTAAAACCCATTTGGACTTATGGCATACAGCTGTGGGGAACAGCAGCAAACTCAAATATAGAGATTCTCCAAAGATTCCAATCGAAAACCATTAGAATGATTGTAAATGCGCCCTACTACGTCACGAGCGACCAACTACATCGTGATCTAAAGATACCTACTATCGCTCAAGAAATCAGAAAGTATGCTGCATCATACCAAATGAGATTATTAGCTCACCCCAACCCACTCATTCTAGCCCTAACGGCAAGACCAATTAATTTCGTACGCCTCAAAAGAAAATCACTTACTGATCTTTATTGATGCACTGCAATAAATGGATGCGCTACTGAGAGCAATCCATACATGCCCACCATGTTTATTAAGTTATTATTAATTACTAATTACTTTTAACGAACCACAAAATTGTTAGATGTATTTTACTTATACAGTTGGCAAAATATATTGGATGCTAAAAAAAAAAAAAATAAAATTTGCTTGCAAAATTCGTATCCGGATCTGGATCACTACCACGGGAACTCAGCTTAATCTACTTATTTTCGTGGAATTTCCACCAAGTCTTACTTTCTTTAATATGTAATAGGTAAATAAATCGCATCCTAAACCATAAAGTGACGCAACGGAAAATTTTTTGAAGACGTCGTTTTCTCCATAATAGATTTTATAATCGAGCGACTTTCCCAAATTCTTTCAAATAGGCTTTGCATGGAAAACTAACGTTGTACTCGTATGTGGATTCTCTCCATAGACTTTCTTTTAGAGAAAAAGCACTTAAGCACCATTTAAAATTTTTGGATTTCGAGCTGTATCACTTTATGATTTAGGGTGAGATACATATGTATATATGTATGATATAAACAATATCAATTAAAACTTTGTGCAAATATTGGGCAAACATTAAACAAATTTTCATTAAAATTTTAAGTTGTTCTAAAATTTTTTGAATTTTCTGAGTACATACAGGCTTTTGAACGTATGTATGTTTTACAAAAATACTTCTAGTAAGAACATTAGAATTTTGATGAGAATTCGTTTAATTTACCTTATTTTCAAATTGAAGCAAAAAATTAATATACACATTCATTTAATTACATAAATATATATGTATGTATGTATATAATATTTATGTATGTTTCACTTATTTAGTCATATTTGACACTGGTTTTCAAGCTTTTCATCTCATCGTGTTCATTTAGCAAAAAATAAAATTTATTAGGATAGGAGTATACTGAAAAAGGGGTATCTACGGAGCCTTCCGTAGATAGAGGAACACCAAGTCAAAAAGGGGTAGGATCCCCCCAAAGGGGTACATCTGGCAACCCTAAGCTGTACTAGTACACAGAGTATTATAATTTTGATTTCCTAACGGTGGATTGTAACAGAACGAAATAATCGAGATAGATATAGACTTATATATATCAAAACAAGTAAAAGCGCGCTTTCTTCGGCCGTACCGAAGACTTCATACCTTTCATGAGTGGGGAAATGAAAAGTTACCTATGTATGTACATAGCCGGATTAAGTTTAATTTATAATTTTAATTCTGTGGGTTATTTATGGAAAGATTTATTATAAAAAATGGTGTCTTGGCTATTTATATGGAGGAGTTATACACCAAAATGTCCATATCTGAACAATCGGTTGTAGGGGAGCTATATGTTATAGTGGTCCGATCTTGACAATTTTCGGTAACCCTGTTTGGGCCCATATGGGTACAAATACTTAAAAATTTCACGCCGTTAGCTGTTAAAATGGAGGAGTTATACACCAAAATGTGTATATTGTTTGGGCCAAAATGGGCAAGTCTACTTCAAATTTTCATATCCTTAGCTGTTTAAATGGGAAGTTATGCACAAATTACATCCAAAAATTTCATGTATATCTGAATAATCGATTGTTTTCTATATGTTATAGTGGTCCGATTCGGCCGGTTCCGACAAATGATCAGCTGCATATAACAACATACCTGTATTCCGAATTTCATTCAGATATCTCAAAAACTGAGGGACTAGTTTGCGTTCACACAGACGGACGGACGGACAGACAGACGGACATGGCTTAATCGACTCAGCTCGTGATTCTGATCATATCGGTATATATTTTGGTGGGTCCCCCACGCTTCCTTCTGTAGGCATGGGTAACACTGCGCTGCGCGGCGCAATTGCGCTAACACCAACCCTGGCGTTATTGCGCTAACTCCGATTTGGGAAATGCGCCAACTCAATATAGCGCCAACCCAATATAGCGCCAACTCAATATTGCGCCAACCCAATTTTGCAATATAACACCGACTCAATTTCGTGCGCTAACACCAGCACCAATATAGCGCTAGTGTAAAATGGCGCAACCACAACGCCAATAACAGCACCATAGTATATGTATACATATGACACCGTCACAATCATGTATGCTTGATAGTGATCTAAGTGACCTTAATTTCCAGCATATTTTCACAAATATACGGAATATGTTTCCAAATGATTATGAAAATTTAAATTAATTGTGCCCTCGTATATGTAAGCAGAATTGCGCCAAAAGAAATAAAACGGGGATGGTAAACAGTAACAAACGAAAAATGTTATTTATTGATTATTCCATGACAATTGCGCTAAAGGTGTTATTGCGCCAGTACCGTGAGTTGGCGCCACGACTGGCGCTGGAGTTATTGTATCAGCGCCAAAAAAATTGCGCCATTACCCATGGCTATCCTTCTGGTACTTTCGACAAAAACTTTTTGGTATAATGATCAGGGTGAAAAGAGAAATCGATTGAGCCATGTCCGTTAGGGTGTCCCGAAATATTTTTTTTTGGATTTCCTTAACGTAAGACCCCTCAAAATTTGCGGTTTTGATCGCAAATTACGAAACAAGTTTTAAAAACTAAATACAGTTAGATCTTCAGGGCTCTACCGATCTTCAAAGTTTTGCGGTTTTGTCATTCATGCAGAACGCCCACTCACCACAACATATATTACATCCGCATATTGTTTGCATGCTTACTATGTAATTCTTTTCGTTCCTATAAGTTCTATTCGCTTAATTTTTTATGCAACTTACCTTTAAGTGCAAAAATTTGAATTCCATGTAGTTACAATGAAAATACTCGTACATACACATATTTTCTACAATGGGTTTGATTCGGTTTCTGCATTTTATTTGCCTTTCAATCGTGGATAATCAGTTTGATAAAAAAAAAAAACAACAAATACGGTTCTTTAACTAAAGCATAAAGCTCTTATTTGCCTAAAGTTTAATTTTATAACGTTACGAATATTCTGGAATCAGAAAAGATTTAGGAGAGACTACAAGCCCTGGGCGAAGGTACTAGTATGCAGTCTTGTCACCGGAAAATGGGTTTTCATACGTTCAGTGTTCCCGCGAGGTCAAGAAAATTTGGATCGTAAAAACAGAATAATATAATATGTATATTGTTTTTAAGTATCATCTCAGAGAAAAACTATTAAAACTTCAATAAAATAAAATGCTTTAACTTCATAACGATATGTTATTTTTTATTATTTCTAACATGCAAAAAAGAATCCATCAAATTCAAATATACACATATTGACAGTAAAATAGGTGAAAAATTTTTCTTTCGCAGCCTTACAGAATTCGCAATTAAAATTATATGAATAATGTACTTTACTAAAACGAATTATGTTAAAATTATTTCATTTAATTTATTTAAACGAAAGTCATATCAGATAAACAAAAATCCCCTGAACACAGGAATAGGTTTGCAGCACTTTTTTTTTTAATTTTAAAAATAATTCAGTTAAAAATTCTTTATCCAATTAATTTTTTTAGGTAGTACAGTCATATGAAAAATAATAGGTCAAAACTTATACATTAATTTCTTGCTCAGATGTCTCCGAAGTAAGGAACAGTCATTTAATCGGCCATTTGTTGCGTCGTTTCATAATGGCTGATGATTTTGTGGAGTGAATTCGTTTCAGCTTGAGAAAAATAATAGGGACACCAAACTTCAATTAAAATTTTTTTTCGAAAGGGTGGAGATATTTGTAGACAATAAAAAACCAATTCACTGAATATCAAATAAAGTTTTATAATATACTAGGTTTTTAAACCTATAATGCCATCAGGGACTCAGAATGGATCGAGGAAACCCCTGCACTATTCAACTTATAGCAAAAAGAAAAAATCTCCAAAATAAGTGTTTTTCGTGCCGGGAAATTGACGAAATGTGAAATTGCTTTGAAATAATATTGGAAAATGCTGTAAAATATAATCCAAAAGTATAAACACGCGGACGGAAGCCAAAAATATCCCCACTGGTTCAAAGGAATATTATAGTCGCAATCTCAAGAAATACCAAAATTTGGACACAAAAATATATTTGAATTATAAGTTTTTTAAATTAATTAAATGCAATAAATTTGTTTCTCTGTACTTATATGGTTAATCTCAATAATAAAATAACTTTTGAGTATTACATTTTTATTATTTTAGCTCTAAAGTTTAGGTTTCTAAATATATGAAATTAACAAAATTTCAGATCGCGGTAGAGCCCTCAAGATCGAATTCAATTCCGGATTTTTTACTTTTATTGTGATCTGTATTCAATTACGCAACTTTTGATACCTCTTGCGATAGCGTAGCTCGAAAAAAACTTTTTTCATACATGAACGGGACACCCTAATGTCCGTCCGTCTGTACGCACGATAACTCGCGCAAAAATTGAAATATTTTGATGAAATTTGGAATACAAGTTGGTATCAAGACAGGAACGGATGGTATTGAAAATGGGCGAAATCGGACCATGACCACGCCCACTTTTCCTATATAGCAAAAATCGGAAATTTGGTATCTCAGTCACTAATAGAGTTGGGATGACAAAATTTCACCCACGTGTAGAGCTCAGGCCCTTATGAAGAAATTTGGTGAAATTTTGAAAAATGGGCGGTGTCGCGCCCACTTATTAAGGGCCAAACATTGAAAGTTGTATAAGCCATAACTCAGAAACCGTAGCAGATATATCGATGAAATTTGGTGATTTACTTACTCAGGCAAATGTTTGGACGAAAAATTTTCGAAATCGGTTGACGACCACGCCCACTTTTATATATGGGTATTATAAAGTGACCTAATAAAAACATTTTAAGCGATATCTCTGTCAAATATAAAGGCATTTCATTGAAATTTTATGGCAGGAGTCCAACTGTGGACATAAAACAAAAAACACAAAAATTTGGAAAATGGGCGTGGCAACGCCTCCTTTTAGAAGCAGGAATATACGAGGTTTCTTAGCCTATAACTCGACAAATAATTGATATATTATGACGAAACTTGGTTTATACACTTTTATAACTTGTGTTAATAGACACGCAAAAATCTATTGAAATCGGTTTATGACCACGCCTACTTTTTAAATTAAGGTCCGGAACGACAGACGGAAGTAACTTCCGATCCATCCTCATTTTTTTGGAAAAATGTCGGTCACAAGCAAAAAGATATTTCGACCGGACTTGTCCCACACCCAAACGACTCATCCAGATTAAATATCTACATTGGTTAATTAAATGAAAACCGTAAAGATATCCCCATAATACATACATGTAAAGTTTGAAATACAGTGCAATTAGTATTGATCTATTATTTACCTAAACCAGGGATTGCAAGTAAGTTTTCCAAATGATCAAAAAATCATGCTGATAGAGAAATGCTAAATGCAAAAGAAGTACACGGACACAATCACTGTAACACAGACTACCCCTGGGTGTATTAATTTCTATATATATATATATATATATATATATATATATATATATATATTTTTATATATATATATTTGTTTTTCAAATTTATAAAAAAATGATTTTTAGTAATTATTTTCTGAGTTTTATTTTATTTTTCCAGATATTAAAAGTTTCTTCAGTTAAATTTTTTTCATAAAGTATATATCGTCTTCTGCCTGAAACAATAATGTGAAAAATTTTTTTAGTGCGATGTCTGGTCTTTATCGGGTATATATTGATGTAATAAGAATTCACATTTGTATAAATACTTGTGTAAACATACATACATATTATGTACGTGTATGTATACACGCACTTCTACAAATATTAATTGTTATAACATCAATATATACCCGACAAAGAGCAGACATCGCACTTAAAAAAAATTTCACATTCGTGTTTCTGGCAGGAGGCCGACGATATGTAAAAAAAATGAATTAAAAAGTTATTTGTGTAATTTTTGTGTCTATGTGGCGAAATCGGAAATTACAGTCTAAATGAAACTGAAAAAACTTGTATTCTTTGCGTACATTTTCTTAAAATTTTCTTTAAATTTAACAAAAAATGCGTTACAGTTCGTTAAATATAAAATTTTAATATATTTTTATACAAAATCTTAATACAAAACGCATTATGAAAAAATATACGGGTACCGGGTATACTATAACCGTTTCTAACTACTTTGCGTAAATTTTTCTTTATTTTCTTAAAATAGCTACTTGATTCACTAGTGTATGAAAATGTTTATATATTAGTACTGAAAATTACTTAATTTTAACTTATTTATGTAGGATATACATATTATATAAAAATAAACGGCTACCGGGTATTTTACTTAAGTCTAGCAGCACAAAGTACATACATATGTACATACATATCGTCGTTTAAAGTGCATTTTTGCGTAAGAGGTATTTTCATTTTCGAGTAAGGGACATTTTTGCCAAAAATGAGATTTTCCAACCCTGAGTTACTGACGCTCAGCTCTATCGATCCATACCAAAACTTTGCAATTCTAACAACAAAAACGCATAATAACAGTAAATTTCATAATCGCTTATGAAGAGTATTGTTAAAATTTGGCAGCATTACCGCGTATAATTTCAGTTCATTCATACAAGCGAAGTTATATGTTATTAGATAAATAAATTAAATGTCCAATTTATATGAAAGGGAGCAAAAGTTATATATTTTAAACAAATAATGTCAGGTAAATATCAAGCTGGTATTATTTTAAACAAATTAAATGAAGTTTCTAATTGGTAAGCTCTGATACTACGTTTTTTTGCTACAATCTTTACAATTTTCCCAACCAAATTATGACTAAAGGTATCAAAAATTAAAAAACAAAACAAGAAAGGAAGCCTCAGTTCGAGTGGAGCCAAATATTGTAAGATTTCATATTTTTTTACGTTTGCTGGAAACACGGTGCAATCTATATAAAGCCCGTGCCGCACAAAGTGGGCGCAGCCACGCCCATTTTGAAAATTCGTATCAATAATCCGACTAAACGTATAAATATTCTTGTATTATAAAATTTCATCCCTTTATGACATCTCTGTAATGTCACGTTACAAATTTCTGAAGGGCATTCGAGAAATATTTTTACTAAAAAGTAGGCGTGGTCATAAACTGATTTCACTAAAATTTTGCACATATACTACCGCAAGTGGTAGAAATAAGTCCACCAATTTTCGTCATAATATCTCAATTATTTGTCGAGTTATGGGCTCCGAAATCTCGTAGATTCCTTTGTCTAATAAGAGCGGTGCCACGCCCATTTTCCAAAATTTTTCTGTTTATGGTCTTCTATCTATCGTGGTACAGTAGACGCTCACAAATTAGAACCACTTTGTTTTTAGGGTGATTCTAATTTCTGAAAAATTATAATTCCTGGACGTTTTTTTTTTTTGTTTCAATAAAACCTTAAAATTTAAGTCAATTTGCATTGAAAAACTACAATGAAATTTTGTCTTATTCAATTTTATTCCCAAAAACGAGAAAACAAACATATAGATATGCCTGTATACGAAATTTCATAAAAATATTTAAATCTATGTATTATTACAGCTGTGTATAAAAATTAATTTATTACATTGCGATAAAAACATGTTTTTTGTAGGCCATGATTCTTATGCGAAAATTTATAAGACATTCAAGTCAGGTTATAAACCAGATTGAACACGGATGTTCGTAATCCAATCCACAAGTCACCTCAAAATTACAAAAAGTAAATATCAATGTTGTCATAGCTTTTATGACAATTTACCACATTTACCTTACGACTTCTCCAGCAATGTGTAAACAAAATTACGTTTTCTTAATTAAAAATATTAATTTTAGCTTTAAATTTAATATAAGTTTAAGTTTTGTTACTTTTTTTCTTTATAAAATACTAAAAAAAAAGAATTATAT